>JAKCPB010000316.1:22500-145787 GCA_021442155.1 Cymbidium sinense | reverse complement strand
AGCGTAGCATAAAGTAAGGAAAAAATAAAGTCGCAACCTACAAGAAAAATGTAAGTAACATGCACTAAACATATACATTTTATGCTAAAGTATCCATGACATACCTTCTACTATTAACATTATATGGACACGATGGCGTGTAGTGGCCTGTCTTGCATTGACGCAAGTTCTACTACTACCTATTTTCATCCATTGTATTTTACTTGCTAGTATGAGGCCTACCACCGGATAACGACATGTAAGGTATGTGTGGCTTTGAATCAATGTGCAAGGTTCTCATAATTCTTTGTTTCAATTCGAGTAAGGTGCTATGCCTTAACTGGATGATTTTGACCTCCCACATAACTTGGACTGAATTGCTTATCGATACTTAGTTCACCTCCATAGCAAAGGATAAGTGAAACAAATTCTCTACTCATTCTTGTAGAACAAAGCATAAATCATAACAAATTTAAATCAATTGACCGTTATACAAACACACATCTAACATGACTACAACTAACAGGGCTCTAAGCTTATAGGCCAACTGCAACAACTCAAACCCAACTCATACCTTTCAAAATTATGTCGTACACCCTAAATAATATTATACTCCACATCTTATCACATGAATTGCAATGCTAACACAAACATACAAATCAAATCCAACCACAAAATTCTAACCATAAAACTCTAATCCCTAGCACACATACTCTATTAATTTATAAATGAAAATAAATAGGGATTTATCGTGTGTTGACGAAGAACGATGGGATTGTGCGCAAAAAATGGTAGAATCCATCGCAATTAACTTCCCCGAATGAAATGGAGCCAGAATCATCGTTGGAAGCTAATGTTGGCTTCCAACGGCTACTAGATGGAGAGGGAAATTGTCAAACATCGTGGGCGTGGCTATTGGGAAGAAAAGCGAGCTTTTGGATAGAAGGAGAAAATCGGTGGTGAACCAATGCCGATGGCCATCGGGAAGCTTGGAGACAAAGAAGTGCTTGGAAGAGAGGAAAAATGGGTGGAACAGTGGGAAGGCATCATTTATCTTTGTACATGGCATCGGGGAAACGGGGAAAGAATGCATATGTCAGATGCTTATGGCTACCTAGTTGCACTTAATGGGCGACTATACCTATTCTAAATTTTTTTAATGATACTTAATTGCCTAATTACATTTCTAATGATACTTATTTAAATAAATGCCCTTTTAGAGATTTGGATTATTAAGAATAAATAAGCATTTTAAATTAATTTCTAATTGTTTAATTAATGTTAATATGAATTATATGCCTATATTATTATATATATAATATATATATATATATATATATATATATATATATATATATATATATATATATATATATGTCTTAGGTTATTCGATGCCGGATGTGATGGCATGCGGTCTATTTTCGTCGGAAGCCATTTGGTTCAAATCGAATCAGTCAATTTCATCTCAAAATGCATTACGCTTCCGATTCATTTGTCCAGACTTGTCCGAATTAAGTGTGAATTATCTCATTTGATAGATTTTGTTTCAAAACTAACGCGTAATCAATTTTATGAGAGTCATTTGGATATCATCGCGACTTCTTGACTCCAATATGCGGCGTCGGCACATTGTGACTCGATAAACGATCGGTTGATCGTTAGATTGTACAATATTTACATTCTAGCCAATTTCAATGTTCTAAACATGACGGCAAAGTCCGTTCATCGATCGGAGGTCATTTGGACATAGTTGCGACCTCAAACTTCGATATATCGCGCACATTGACTCGATAAACGATCGGTTGATCATTGAACTATCAATATTTATATTCTGACCAATTTCGATGTTCTTAATGCAATGATGAAGTCCGTTCATCGATCAGAGGTAGTTTTGACTGATTTTGGTGATGTTTGGCGCATCTCAGCTCTGATTTACGAGTTGTTACATCAAAGGTCCATCGATTTTGGATTTTGAGCTCGACTTGACTGATGTATCACGCATGGAGGCCAACAAAGAGATATAATTTTGTCGGTTTGTGTTCTGCAAGTTAAGTGACTAAAAAATACACTATTTCTCATCTTTTATGTCGTCGGGTGGTTCTCTATCAGTTTTGTTTTATTTTTAAATCTATTTTAAAAGAAAATAGTCTATTACCTTGGAAAAAAATATTGCTAAGCAAGTCCTAAATTATAATAAGAGGATGTAATCTCCTCTTTCATTTTGAGAGTCAATTTGAGATTAATTTTTTTTCTCATTCTTAATTATTCGTTGATGACCTTCATATCTAAAAAATAGATGTGGCCCTCATAAAAAAATTATTGTAAGATAAGACTTTTATTATTTTCATCATTCTATTTTTTGGTTTATTTATATTCTAATTCAAGAGATAAGATAAATTTATTTATTTATTTATTATTATTATTATTATTATTATGATATTATTGTTCAAATATGAACTTTGAATAATTAATATAGGCCTATCGATTGTCAATTTGGAAAGGAATATTTTTAGTTTCTATGCCATAGGTGAGAGAAGCACAACTAAAATTATAAGTAATTTTGTACCCTTAAAATCATGGAGGCTGATTAAATAATATAATTGAAATTTAAGGTTAGTTGACCCTTTAAGAGCAAGCAATTCAAGAAAATTGTCATAGAACATGCCAGCAATTAAGCTAAACTAAATTGTTACTAACCATATCTGTCCAAGGTTATTTCCCTCATGTGTGTGAAGCTAAGCTATTTGCCTATGCTTGTGGCTAATTCAATTTCAGGTTGAAATGCTTTTTTAGAACAACGATGATCAAATTTGTTATAATAGTGATAGTCATTGAGTCTATCTATATTGATTATAGGTTTGTTAAAAATAAAAATTTATATTTCATAATAATCAGCTATCAAAACTTCTATTCCAAATATTTAGATGCTTAATTTGAGATCTAAAATTGCATCAAAATTTCTAATTAGTGAAATCAATTTTTATATGGCATATCAACACAAGTATCATGATATAATCTATACAAACTCAAGAACATGTTATAACCGATTAAAAAAAAATTGGTCTCTCTTAATTTTGGCTTAATTTGAAAGCTTAAAATTTGAATTGGGAGAACTTGGATCAATTTATTATCGCAATACCACTCAAAATTTCATTTGATTGGCTATGAATCTTTAGGCAACACTTGACTTCGAAAGTTTTAGAATTAAATTAAAGATCATCCAAATTTTAATTTTAACAAATTTATAGTCAAAACAAAAATCTCAATTCAATGAACACATCAACACCATTGGTGATTTGATCTGACTCCAAGCAAGCCCAAATTAAGCACTGGAATCATAATCAATGACTTTGTGATATAAATTGAAGAACAAAATATTTTTTTTAATTTTGCACTCTTATAGTTAAATTGAGTGTTTTAATAGGATGAATCTAGCAATCCCATGATTCCTTAATATCAACATCAATAATGCATTTATATATTCAAAAAATATTTTATGATTAATAGAATCATTTCAAGCCTTTCAATGGACAATTAAGAATTTTGTCATATTTACGAAGAATATAACTCTCAAAATTTATAAATAGAACATTATTTTTATAAATAAGAAGAACAAGGGACGAGGGTAAGGGCAGATTGGGTAGTGCTAAAAAACTTTAAGAACCTTAATGCTCCGTCAGACCTCGATCTGGCGTTAGATTGACTTAACCCAACTCCAGTCATTGAACGACCAATGCTTGATCACCGTGATCAAACCATCATTGTTATAATTCTACTATCCCACCATTGACGTTAGGTTGCTATTACTCAACATCTCATTACTACAATTAAACTTCGATCGCGATTCAACATAGGACCATTTCTTGATTTCCATCATTTGAACACTATCACTCAACCCTTATTGTTAGCTAATTGTGGCTTGACTGACATTATTGGACCACTATTGCATGACAATCATCATCAAATCATCACTTGATTATCACCATTAGACCGTTGATTGACCTTCACCATCATCAAGTTGCCAACATCAAATTACTATTGTTTGACATCTATAATCACATTATTTCCATCTGACCATTATCATAAAAAGTACTCATCATTTATGGTCTCCTAGTCCTCATCACTCCCCAGATGAATTAGTTGCCGGTTATGATTTTCCTACCATTATAACCCATCTATAATCTCTAACTACCCTCACTCGATTATAATTGCTAACCACTAGTACTTGACTAGATCTCTTGACTAGTGCTAGATTATGGTGATTGGATCACCATTACCTACGCATTCATTTGATCATCAACTCCAAACTATTATCTTGGACCATCATTTCTTGACTATAGTGGCCACATTTACTTGAGTATGATCACTTTAACACCATCGCTCGATTATGGTCTCTCGACCAATGTGAATTAACTATGATTTCTAAACCACCATCACTCATTTACTACTCTCAACCATCATTGCATGATTACAATTTTCTACTCATTATCACCTAACTATGATCACAAAACAACCATTACCCAATTATGGTCACTATATCGCCATTGTCAAGTTACAATCACCGGACCATCATTATTTATTTATGATTTTTTAAACTATGGTTACCCAACTATCATTTCTTGACTATAGTTACTTTTCTATCGACACCCAATATGGTGGGTTCAACCATTGTTGCCAAATTGCGTCTCATGATTACTATCTTACTGATTTCCCAACTAACATATTTGACTATAATTGCTTGTCATTACAATTACTTAAAGCCATTGCTCACCAATGATTTCCATCATCAATTTCTCTTTATAGTACTATTTTCACCAATTATTATTTTTAATCAACATTTCCTGATTATGAACACTCGATCACTGTCACTTTATTACAGTTATTTGACCCTTATCACCAATTTAGGTCATCTAACCATTGCCACATGATTACATTCTTTCAACCATTATCGCTTGCCTATGATATTTTGACCACCATAGCTGATTACGATATCCCAACCATCACCACTAAGTATAGTCTCCCAACACATCATCAGACCATAGTTATCTAACCATTATCACTTGACTATGGTCTTTTAATCAATATTATCCAATTATAATATTCTTGTAGCACCAACTATGGACTCCTAACAACTATCTTTTGATGCCTGGTAGCTTTATTACTTGCCATTTCTTATAATATTGATGTATACCATCGAAAAATACCATGGCCTATGAAGCAAATGCACATCATTGACATATTTCATCACTTATAAGATTGATGAATGATGTGAAAAACAACATCAACACCGTCCTATTTTGCCACTTGACGACACCAAGAACATTGATTCATGACTTCTATAATAAGATTGATGTACAACATCAACACCAATGACTACTCTTGATGTAAAATTGAAGTTTATACTGAATTTCTTTGTCTCTCATCCTGTCTCCTTAAAGAAGAATAATCAAATAGATCATAAATGATTTTTGAAGGCAATTCTAATTCCTCGAGATTCTCATAAATTCTATCATAGAATCCATTATCTACCTTTCTCAATTATGAAGAATAGCATCATTAGTAACTAACGACATATACTAGTTAAATCAATTTAATTAGGGTAAGTCATATGGTGTTTTTTTTTTGGGCCTTTATTTCAATGTAAAAACTCTTGTGTTGCTTACAATTCTTCTTTTATTTATGTGTAAGATGGCTTTTCATACAAAGCTAAAATGTTAAACATTTTTTTTTCTATTAGCATGAATATCCTACCATGCAACAATATTCATTATCAAAAATGCAGACTTCTCTAATTTATTTCAAAAAATAAGAAGAAATCCTTTATAAATATTCTTAAGTTGAGTACTATTAATTAAAATAATAATTCATAGCTATATATTAGAGTCCAATCATTTTGAAATGAAGTTTAGCATATTGTACAACAATAACAATATGTGAGGAAAACTATTTGATCATTGTTATCGCATACATGCTTCTCAAAATTTTTATAATGAAATAAAAAAAGTTGCTTAATTTAATTTTAATTAAAAAAGTGGGTAAAAATAATTTAATCTTAATATTTTTATTTCCATTTAGTTTGATCTCTCACAATTTAATTAAACCAAGCGTAGCCTTAACATTTCCTCTCTTTAAATTCCTTCAAACAACCAAATAAAACTTATAATTAAGAATCACCTTATCTTTTTCATATACATTTTGTCCTATTAAATTCTTTCAAACCAAAAAAAAAAACTTTTCAAGTAAGAATCTGATTTATAAAATAACATTTTAATAGGGAAACATGCATTTTTTTAGGAAATTTAATAATTTGAAGAAATATTAGAAAAAAAAAAGATGAAGGGTGCCAACAAAACCTTTCACTAGAGGGCCAAGTGGCTAAGGAAAAGTAGGATCAGAATGAGGAATAAGTAAATTTTTATAGTGATAATTCAATGGTAAAATCTTCTTTTTCCGAGTGAGCGTCTCCTATGTATTGGCCTATTCATATGTTAGGATCTCTTTGATTGCAACATGCATGCATGTTTAACTCTTATGTATATTCTTCAATTATGTGACCACCTCTTGCACCTAATATTTTGATATAATCTTAAGCACAACTTGCTCATAACCACTTGCCAAATATAAAGAGAATTTTTTTTCTTCAAATGAAACCATAAGGTAGTTCGAAAGTTGTTGGTGGATGGTATCATAAGTTCTCCGAAAAATATATTGATATGGATATCGAATATATTAAGAGGTGCTTAATAATAAAAAGTAAAGAAAATAATTTTAATTTTTAGAATGAAAAATATAAAAATTTCCAACTAAAATTGGTTAAATATATCAAAAAAGTGACACATAATTAGCTCTAGTCAAAAGTAGTGACAAAGTATTCATACAACCCTTGGAAGGAACACTAGATAAGACTCCTTCATGCATGGTCAGCATGGTATCTTTTCTATAGGAAATACTAAAACTAATGGAGATCATCCTTTATATGAACTTTATTATGAAATTTTGATCAATTTAAGCACTTGTGAAGAAATTTTAACAATTTGACCACTTGTGATTTAATTTGTAAGAGGATTTTTTTGTAGATTAGTCATAAGTAAAGATTTTGTTGAATTTTTATTTGTTTGGTGAAGAATAGAATGTGGAACAACCTCTATAAAGAAATCACCCTTATAAATATAAGGATCATTTATAAGTAGGTAACTTATATATTGATTTGAAGTTGGTGGTATTGAAAATATATCATGAAGATAATGAAGTAGCCATATATTTGTAGGAACCACTTAAAATCTAAGGTTTAATTAATTAGATTTCTAAGTCACAAAATTGTTAGAAATAGGATTTTTAAAATGAAATTCTTATGTCCAAATAACTAATAATTACTACATAAATGTAGATTTTTTTTTATATTCATTACAACTTTATTTTATGCTAATGAATGATTATTCATTTCCACTAAAATCTTTCAATGAAAGGTCCAGAAAAGTTGTAATAGGAAGATTTGCTTTGTTTATTCAATGAAGCTAATTCAAAGTGTTGTCTTTTTAATGCATTAGAATGTTCCATTTTGAAATGAGAAAACAAATGTAGTATAAAAATATGTAATGTATTTGGATTATTCTTTAATTAAAATTCTACAAATATCATTTGTTTTGTTAGTTTGGTAAGTGTGGGTAATGTATGTATTTTTTAAGTGGTTGACTAGTAGTGGATGGTTAGTAATCGTGAAGGTAGTGGTATGGTTGATCAGTTGTTGGTAGTCAAAGTGATTAGTGGTGGAAATGGTGGTCGTAAGAAAATTTTATATTGGTGGGGAGTAGTGGCAATGATCACTTAGAGAAGATGGTTGTAGATTGTTATTGAGTGACAGTGTAGCTTCACTAAATGGAGTAATCACTTTACTAATTGATGTATTTGAAATTTTCACCACAAATTACCCTTTCAAATCATTTCAAATGTAGTACAAATGCCTTGACTTTACTTTGTAGTAACTCATACACAATTTAAAATTATTTACTTTATTTTTTTCTTAAAATTGACAAATAAGCACTATTAAATAAGTAAAAAATGAAATTCTATTTACATGGGTGAGATTGGACATTAAAATATATATGGTTAGACCATTGTTAATCGAAAGTCTATTTTTTTTAAGTCTTAGATACAAATATATCCAATAATCTTTTATCTTTTCAAAGATAACCAAAATACTTTTGATTTAAAATATTCCTACACCTTGAGAAACAAATCTAAAAATTAATAAGAACTTGCAATGAAATTTTCCATATACTAGAAGGATATCAACTTCACATTTCTAGAAGTACTAACACAATTTGATCTTACAAAAAACTACATTTATTTCATATAATTCTTAAGAAAATAATAATTGTTGATTGTCAATAAGATTTTGGAACAAAGAGGCATTCCATTCAAGGACAAAGACATCTTCAAATCTAGAGTAGAGGACTAATTTGTAGTGATTTGGGATTTCTTTGAAGACAAAATCATCACAAGTGACAATCAAAGAAAGTGGAATAAGGTCAATGGTAAATATATGAATGCTTTGATTAAGCAAAGATGGGTTGACAACCATGCACATTAGCTCAACAAATCTAAGATGGAGCTTGAAAAGTAAGAGATTGATCTCAAACATAGGTTAGAGTTGAAATAATGATAAATATGGCTTAAGTAGAGGATGAAGTTCAAGAAACATATTAGATGTCAAAGTAGAGAAATAAATTTCATTAAGGCTTAACATCTTATAAACAGGGGAAAGGATACTGACAAGTAGCTATCATGAAAGAGCAAGCAAGTGCATGTAGATTAAGAGACCAATTAACGATCAAGTAGATTTGACTAATGATGCTCGGTAGATTCAAAACAAGAAGACAATTTAGCTCTTTAATATCTTATTAATTTTAAATAAATATAGATTTTTATTTTTGCTCAAACGTTTTATGCCATATTACTAATATATTTATATTCTTAAATAGATAATTGCATATTTATGAGAGACTTTTAGAAATAATAATGAAAAAAGTTGATTATTTAACTAAAATTAAAATTAAAATTTACTAATTCTTATGC
Source organism: Cymbidium sinense (assembly GCA_021442155.1). NCBI lineage: Eukaryota > Viridiplantae > Streptophyta > Magnoliopsida > Asparagales > Orchidaceae > Cymbidium > Cymbidium sinense. The sequence continues at coordinate 136,733 of JAKCPB010000316.1, read as the reverse complement.
TCAAATATGATACATAAAAGATTTTCTGAAAAATAATATAGGCACATTAGAATAAAAATATATGAATCATACTTTAAAAGTTAATATTATGATATACATCCATCATACATAAATATGCCAAATAAGAAAAACTCTTGTAATTTCACAATACATTTTTTTTGTAAAGATATAAAGCAACAAACAACAATGTTAAATTAGCTTTAGAACATAAATCATCTTTATTATTTTCTTCTAAGATGTACAAATAGAGGATATATATTCAATTTAATGGCATAACTAATGGAAGCTTGGCTTTTCTTGTGATCCCCAAAGATTATAGATGGGTTCTTTACTGACAGTTTGATGGGTGTCTTCCTTGATTGTTGAGTCCACCATAATAATTCTCACTAATAGAGCTACTATGAAACGACATATGGGTAATAAATTTCATCAAGCTATAAAATTATTGGTTCTACAATATCTTCATAGAATGTCTTGATGTTTTATTCTTGTATTTATTGGCCATATCTTTGATTAATTAAGTCCTTAATTATATATTATTATCAGTTAAAGTGTCTTGCCTGCTAATTGATATAGGGAGGAAAAATAAAAGTAAAAGTTTAGATAAAAATAGTTACTTTTCTAGGCTAAAATATATACCATTTTTCATATTTTATGTTGTTTGTTGTTTGAGTCACAACTTGAATGATGAAAACAAGCTTATCTTTATGGAAGGGAATAATTTTTTCGCTATTCAATAGTTGAGAGAATTATGATTAAAATCATATGAATCTTTGTACACCTAAGCTTCATGGAGGCGATCTAATCCTTATCATTGATAAATATAAATTGTATTTTAAGATTAGTTGACCATTTAAGAGCATGTGATTTATGAAAATCTTAGGAGCATGTCAAGCTCACTATTAAGGTGAAGTCACGAAAGTCATTGAGCAAGAGTACTTGTCGTTAAGGCTAGCAAGTTAGTAGAGGAGGTTCATGAGACATGACATGTTTTGAGCAGCGATGATCAAATTTATCATAATGATGGTCATTGAGTTGGTGTTATCAAAGTATATATCAATTATAAATTATTTACAAATTAAATTCATATTTTATGATCAATTATTAAATTTTCTAGCTGAAATATGATATGGATCTAAAATTATGTCAAAATTCATAAATCATTTTGGCAAATCAAGAAATTTTTTTTGTCGTAAAGAGATTATCATATTAGTATTTCAAATATATCATGTACGAACTCAAGAATATGTTATAACCAAATAAAATATCAAATTTGTATCACATAATTTCGTCTCAATTTAAAAGCTTAAATTTTGAGTTGAGAAAACATAGCACAATTTATATTTGATATGTTCTGTCAAAATTAATTTGACTAATCATGAATCTCGAGAAATGTTAGAGTTAAAACTTTCCAAATTAAATTCAAAATTATCCAAATTTTGATTTTAGCAAACTTGTAGTTTAATCGACATCTCCATATGATGAACTCATTAATACCAGCAAGCCCATCACATAATGCATACTTAAAGGCATAGGATATTAATTAGAATTAAATGATCTCTACATTTTGTATGCTTATAATCAAATCAAGCATGATAATAAAATAAATCCAACCTTATGTATTCTTATGATTATGAGGATCACTTGATGACTACTCTTGATGTAAAATTGAAGTTTATGCTGAATTTCTTTGTTCTCATCTGTCTTAAAGAAGAATAATCAACATCATAAATGATTTTGAAGGCAATTCTAATTCCTCGAGATTCTCATAAATTCTATCATAGAATCCATTATCTACCTTTCTCAATTATGAAGAATAGCATCATTAGTAACTAACACATATACTAGTTAAATCAATTTAATTAGGTAAGTCATATGGTGTTTTTCTTTTTTGGGCCTTTATTTCAATGTAAAACTCTTGCGTTGCTTACAATTCTTCTTTTATGTGTAAGATGGCATCATACAAAGCTAAAATGTTAAACATTTTTTCTATTACAATATCCTACCATGCAACAATATTCATTATCAAAATCACACTTCTCTAATTTATTTCAAAAAAATAAGAAGAAATCCTTTATAAATATTCTTAAGTTGAGTACTATTAATTAAAATAATAATTCATAGCTATATATTAGAGTCCAATCATTTTGAAATGAAGTTTAGCATATTCTACAACAATAATACAATATGTGAGGAAAACTATTTGATCATTGTTATACATATCTCAAAATTTTTATAATGAAATAAAAAGTTGCTTAATTTAATTTTAATTAAACAAGTGGGTAAAATAATTTAATCTTAATATTTTTCTTTCCATTTAGTTTGATCTCTCACAATTTAATTAAACCAAGCATAGCCTTAACATTTCCTCTCTTTAAATTCCTTCAAACAACCAAATAAAACTTATAATTAAGAATCACCTTATCTTTTTTCATATACATTTTGTCCTATTAAATTCTTTCAAACCAAAAAAAAAACTTTTCAAGTATGAATCTGATTTATAAAATAACATTTTAATAGGGAAACATGCATTTTTTAGGAAATTTATAATTTGAAGAAATATTAGAAAAAAAAACATACCAAATTAGAAAGATGAAGGGTGCCAACAAAAACCTTTCACTAGAGGGCCAAGTGGCTAAGGAAAAGTAGGATCAGAATGAGGAATAAGTAAATTTTTTATAGTGATAATTCAATGGAAAAATCTTCTTTTCCCTGTAGTGAGTGTCTCCTATGTATTGGCCTATTCATATGTTAGGATCTCTTTGATTCAGCAACATGCATGCATGTTTAACTCTTATGTATATTCTTAAATTATGTGACCACCTGCACCTAATATTTTGAGATAATCTTAAGCACAACTTGCTCATACCCACTTGCCAAAGGCCATAAAGAGAATTTTTTTAATTCTTCAAATGAAACCATAAGGTAGTTCAAAGTTGTTGGCTGGATGGTATCATAAGATCTCTGAAATATATTATTGATATCCCACATGATAAATTAAGAGGAAATAAAACTTAAAGAAGAGCACTCTTTAACATCTTCTTTTCCAGTGGCAAAATCAACATTGGTTTTGCTAGGCTTAATAATGGTCTCCTTATGTGTTAGGCTTGTAAGAAATGTTGATGCTATTACTCCTATTATGACAAGGAGAGTTGGAAGGAACCTTCAATGCAAAATGAGATCTCACACTAAAGTGAGATCTATTTCATGTTTTTAAAATGTTGTAGAAAGTTTTAAAGGATAGTTTAAGATTGGACACTATTCTATTTGAATTTTTTTCTTGGGAGATATAAGAATTTGAATTAGTTTAGAACCTATAATAAAAAAAATTCATAATTTAGAAAATAAAATTAGCTATTAAAGAGGTGTTAGAAGTTTTCTTAGTTTTTTGTTAGAATCTCCTATAACTACTAATTTAGTCAGCAAATGTAAGCTATAGGTCATAGTTTTATAGTCGGTTCGTTAAAAGCTTAATAAGTCAGACACAAAACTTAGTAAATTGTAATTTGAAGTTGGGTTCCAAATAAATTTGGTGTTTGAGGGGACCCTTACAAAACTAGAGCTAACTTGATCCTCTAGGTATTGCACAAGAAAATGAGTTTTAATGAAGGATTTTAAAGATTAAAACATATCATGTAAATTAAGATACATTTATTAGATTTATATGAACAATAGCATGAAAATGATTTTATCACTCAAATCTATTTGAAATAAAATTAAACAAAATTTTTATTATGAAAATAATTACAATTAAAATGAATATCTTATTAAAATACTTTATAGCAAGTAATTCAAATAAAGTTTGTTTTGACATTTTGTAAGTGTTTGTCAACAAAATTCAAGTTTTATTTTCAAGTTAAAATTAACATTCTTAAAATTTAGAGAATTAAAATAATTTTTAGTGCATGTGAGTACCAAAATTGTAAAAAAAATACACCTAAGTACACACTTTTGACTCTAAAACTCAAAATCTTGGATTGGCCTTCCTTAAATGTTAGAAATCATCTTTAAACATTCAAAAGCTTTCAATCAATTCTTGAATACATTGATCGATTAAGTTCAAACCTTGAGCAATGCCAGATCATCATTAGATCTAGTAATCACATGTTTTCACCATCAAATCTATAGAGTTAACATATTGTTATATGATCAAAACTAAAGGTGGGAGTAATTGGACCTTAGTGTTACTATTGAGCTATTGCTATGAAGCGTTAATGATATCTCTTAATTTGAGAAAGGTTTCGCTAGCAAGTTCTTCTAATAAACTAGAAGGAATGGCACCAATTACACGAAGTTTATTATTTATATATTAATGGTGCTTAATAATATAAATTAGGAATAGTTTTCTTAAGGTGAAAGAAAATAATTTTAATTTTTAGAATGAAAATATAGAAAATGGAAAATTTCCCCAAAACAAAAGTAATAAAAGTTAAATATATCAAAAAGTGACACATAATTAGCTCTAGTCAAAAAGTAGTGACAAAGTATTCATATTTTACAACCCTTGGAAAAGGAACACTAGATAAGACTCCTTCATGCATGGTATCTTTTATTATCCCTAAGGAAATAGTAAAACTAATGGAGAGATCATCCTTTATATGAACTTTTTAGTGATGAAATTTTGATCAATTTAAGCACTTGTGAAGAAATTTTGAACAATTTGACCACTTGTGATTTAATTTGTAAGAGGATTTTTTTGTGGCAATGATTAGTCATAAGTAAGCGATTTTGTTGAATTTTATTTGTTTAGAGAAGTAGAATGTGGAACAACCTCTATAAAGAAATCACCCTTATAAATATAAGGATCATTTAGTTAAGAGGACTAGGTAACTTATTATATTGATTTGAAAATTGGTGGTAGGGTTGAAAATATCAATGAAGATAATGAAGTAGCCATATTTGTAGGAACCACTTAAAATCTAAGGTTTAATTGAGCCAATTTTAGATTTCTAAGTCACGAAAATTGTTAGACATAGGATTTTTAAAAACATACAGATGAAATTCTTATGTCCAAATAACTAATAATTACAACATAAATGTAGGATTTTGTTTTATATTCATTCAAACAAGATTTTTTTATGCTAATGAATTGTTGGATGCATTCACTTTCATTTCCACTAAAATCTTTCAATGAAAGGTCCAGGAAAAGTTGTAATAGAAAGATTTGTATGTTGTTGTTTATTCAATAATGAAGCTAATTCAAAAAAGTGTTGTCTTTTAATGCATGTTAGAATGTTCCATTGGGTGAAAATGGAATACAAAAAAAAAATGTAGTATAAAAGTGAATAATGTATTTGGATTATTCTAAATTATTCAATAAAATTCTACAAATATCGAGATTTGTTTTGCTAGTTTGGTAAAGTGTGTGGTTGATGTAATGTATTTGGTAGCGATCGGTGGGTTGGGACTAGTAGTGGGTGTGATTAGCCAACAAAGTCGGTGTTGCATAGTGAGGTGTTAGCGATCGTGATGGTAGTGGTTGTGCTTGATGCTTGCGGTAGTCAACGGTGATTAGTGGTGGAAATGGTGGTGCTGGTAAGTGCCAATATTTGGTGTGGGTAAATGGCGATGATCATTTAGATGATGTTGTGTCTTTCGCCGTGGCAGTGGTGCTGATCAACAAAGCTAGCATCATCACTTTATACTAATTGATGTATTTGAAATTTCCACCACAAATTACCCTTTCAAATCATTTCAAATGTAGTACAAATGCCTTGGACTTTTACTTTGTAGTAATTCGAAGACCCAAAAATTTAAAATCTCTATATTTACTTTATTTTACAGTCGAAATTCAACAAATAAAGCTCCCCTTTTTAAATAAGTGAGCCCTGAGATGAGAAAATTCTATTTACATGGGTGAGATTGGACATTCCAAAAATATATCATGGTTAGACGACCATTGTTAATCCTTATGAGAAAACCTATCTATTTTTTAAATCTTAGATACAAATATATCCAATAATCTTTTATCTTTTCAAAGATAACCAAAATACTTTTGAGGTTTAAAAATATTCCTACACCTTGAGAAACTAATCTAAAAAAATTAATAAGAACTTGCAATGAAAGTATCCTATTGAGGAATTTTCCATCGAGCAAGAATCTAAGAAGGATATCAACTTCCTTAATACACTTTCTAGAAGTACTAACACAATTTGATCTTGACGAACAAAAACTACATTTATTTCATATAATCTTAAAAAAAATAATAGATTGTTGATTGTCAATAAGATTTTGGAACAAAGAGGCATTCCCATTCAAGGACAAAGACATCTTCAAATCTAGAGTAGAGGACTAATTTGTAACATGCAAGGGTGATTTGGGATTTTCTTTGAAGACAAAATATCATCACGGCAAGTGACAATCAAAGTGGAATAAGGTCAATGGTAAATATAGCAGAATGCTTTGATTAAGGAGAGCAAAGATGGGTTGACAACCATGAGCACATTAGCTCAACAAATCTAAAATGGAGCTTGGAAAGTAAAGATTGATCTCAACTTACATAGGTTAGAGTTGAGGCTAATGATAGAAATATGGCTTAAGAAGTAGAGGATGAAGTTCAAGAAACATATTAGATGTCAAAGTAGAGAACAATTAAAATTTCATTAAGGCTTAACATCTTATAAACACAAGGGGAAAGGATACTAGTGACAAGTAGCTATCATGAAAGAGCAAGCAAGTGCATGTAGATTAAAAGAGACCAACCTAACGATCAAGTAGATTTGACTAATGATGCTTGAAGAGCCAATTTAGGCCATTAATATCTTATTAATTTAAATAAATATAGATTTTGATTTTGCTCAAACATTTATGCCATATTACTAATATATTTATATTCTTAAATAGATAATTGCATATTTATGAGAGACTTTTAGAAATAATAATGAAAAAAGTTGATTATTTAACTAAAATTAAAATTAAAATTTACTAATTCTTATGCTCAAATATGATTCATAAATGATTTTCTGAAAAATAATATAGGCATTAGAATAACCAAAATATATGTATCATACTTTTTTAATATTATGATATACATTCATCATACATGAATACCAAATAAGAAAACTCTTGTAATTTCACAATACATTTTTTTGTAAAGATACAAAGCAACAAACAACAATGTTAAATTAGCTTTAGAACATAAATCATCTTTATTATTTTCTTAAGATGTATAAATAGAGGATATATATTCAATTTAATGGCATAACTCTAAGGGAAGCTTGGCTTTTCTTGTGCTATCCCTACAACAGATTATAGATGGGTTCGCGACAGTTTGATGGGTGTCTTCCTTGATTGTTGAGCCTCCACCATGATAATAATTCTCAGACTAATAAGAGCTACTATGAGAAGCACGACATATGGGTAATAAATTGCCCATCATCAAGCTATAAAATTATTGGGTCTACAATATCTTCATAGAATGTCTTGAGGTTTTATTCTTGTATTTATAGGCCATATCATTGATTAATTAAGTCTTTCCTCCTTGATTATATATTATTATCAGTTAAAGTGTCTTTCCTGCTAATTGATATAGGGAGGAAAAATAAAAAGTAAAGAAGTTTAGATAAAAAATACATTACTTTTCTAGGCTAAAATATATACCATTTTTCATATTTTATGTTGTTTGTTGTTTGAGTCACAACTTCGAATGAAGAAAACAAGCTTATCTTGTATCTTGTGGAAGGAAATAATTTTTTTTTACGCTATTCAATAGTTGAGAGAATTATGATTAAAATCATATGAATCTTTGTACACCTAAGCTTCATGGAGGCACGATCTAATCCTTATCATTGATAAATATAAATTGTATTTTAAGATTAGTTGACCATTTAAGAGCACGTGATTTATGAAAATTGCTTAGGAGCATGTCAAGCTCACTATTAAGGTCAAGTAACCGAAAGTCGTTCAGGTAAGAGTACTTGTCGTTAAGGATAACCAAAGTTAACCCAAGTTAGTAGAGGAGGTTCATGAGACATGACATGTTTTGAGCAACGATGATCAAATTTATCATAATGCTGATGGTCATTGAGTTGGTGTTATCAAAGTATATATCAATTATAAATTATTTACAAATTAAATTCATATTTTATGATCAATTATTAAATTTTAGCTGAAATATCACGATATGGATCTAAAATTATGTCAAAATTCATAATGAGCAAATCATTTTTTGTGGCAACTCAAGAAATTTTTTTGTCGTGAATAAATTATCATATTAGTATTTCAAATATATCATGTACCAACTCAAGAATATGTTATAAACAAATAAAATATTAAATTTGTATCACTTAATTTGTCTCAATTTAAAAGCTTAAATTTTGAATTGAGAAAACATAGCACAATTTATATTTGATATGTTTCAAAATTTGATTAGTCATGAATCTCGAGAAATGTTAAAGTTAAAACTTTCCAAATTAAATTCAAAATTATCCAAATTTTGATTTTAGCAAACTTGTAGTTTAATCAACATCTCCATATGATGAACTCATTAATACCAAACAAGCCCCAGTCAAGCACATAATGCATACTTAAAGGCATAGGGATAGTAATTAGGGAATTAAATGATCTCTACATTTTGTATGCTTATAATCAAATCAAGCATCACAATAAAATAAATCCAACCTTATGTATTCTTATGATTATGAGGATCACTTCAGCCAGATTAATAGATTGTTTTAGATTTTGTTTTATTTCTGAGAGATTTTGTTCTTAAAATTTATAAATAAATTTGATTCTCTACATGAGTGTTAGATGAAAGAATGGACAATGCTTAGAGTTTGTGGAGCGTCACACAATTATAACTATTGAATCGCCATTACTCCACCTTCACCAGACCACAACCATTAGATGATTGATGCTTGATATTCGTAATCAAATCTCTATCGTTGGACTATTACTATCATCAAGCTATCATTGACCTATGTCCCCCCACTACCATTAAATCACTATTGTTAACCTATCATTAAATTGTCACTAGATATCTCTTGTTTGGCCACTTTACCTAACCTCTTTATTAGACAATTGCGGTTTGATTGTCATTGTTGGATTGCCCATACATGACCATCAAATAAAATCATTGCTTGACTATCACAATCATACCCTTTGCGACCTTCCGGTCATCGACTATCATTAATGATTCTTTGACCACTATCACAAAATTTCCACCATCATTTCCATCAAACCATAGACTATCTATAATCTCACAATCATCATCATTTATCAATGATCACATGATTATAATCATCCATCAATGATCTTTCTACCGCTATCTCATTAAGGTTTCCAATAAAGTTTGAATCAACATAGCCAATGACCTAATATGTAGTTCTTGAATTGCAAACATGTGTTAAGATGTGAAAATTGTATGTAAGAACTCATGACCCCACAAATACTCTTTTTTTGTCATTACTATTTGAAATTTTTCCTTAAGCTCATCAACATAATTACTAATTACTATTCAACTAAATCATATTATTGAAGATGATTTCAAGCTAGTCCTCAACAAGACTTTGTAAAATTTATTAATAAGTAACTTAGAGTGTACATGTATACTTGTCATAGAGATGATAATGGTTGAAGAAAAATTTTATAAATATCCCAAAAATCAGTATGAACATGATTATAACTATTTCAAATAGTCAAATGAAGTAGACAATATATTATTTAACATGGACAACACATAAGAGTATCATTCATGGACATGATTATGAAAAAAATTAAAAATATTTCATTTTCTTTGAAAATAAAATTAAATTAAAAAAACTCTTTTTATAGTTTGATTCTTTTCCATATAGAGAAGGCGAATGCCAAAGTGTTCACACATTTAGAGAGAGGAAAGTTTACTAGTGGGGCTATAAATTAAGGGACTTTTTGGGATCAATTTTGTTCTCTTTTTCGTTTTATTTTATGTTGTTAAAAATATATTTTTGTTTTTTTTTGATGTAGTTTTAATTTTATTTTCAAAAACAAATAATGTTATTTTTAAAATGCTCAAAATATCTAAAAGATTTTTTGAATGTTTTTAAAAACAACAACTACAATCAAACAAGTTTATTTTTAAGCAAAACATAAACAAAACAAAACACAACTGCAAAATAAAAAATAAAAAACAAAAGTGATCCCAAACGACCTTTAAGAATTTCAAAAAAAGCAACCTGCTAGGGATATAAAGAGTCAAGCGATCTCAAATTACCACTTCAACTTCAGATTGATTATGGAGTTTGAACTTGAGCTTTATTTTATTATTTTGAGTCAACTCATTTAGTATAGAAGAGATAAAATAATTATAATTTAAATATTTATTTTGATAAAAAAATGGCAAAAATTAAGAACTTTAAAATAAAATAATATGAAATTGCTTGCTTTATGATAGCAAGACAAAATTTTGAATATTTTTAATAATTATATACCTAAATTATTATACTAAATATATTTTAAGTTATATATATATATCTATTCAAATTTAAATGAAAAAAAAATTACCATGATATAGTTGATATGTATTTCATATATCATTTTATTAACAAAAAAGCATCATAATTTGCAATTTATTAATATATTGTAAGTTATAATACTTTTAAGAAATTATTATTTGCAATAACTATATGGGTGAAAATGATTGAAATTTAAAAGTAAACTTTAAAATTTAGTTTTTATATGAATTAAAAAAATTTATGGATAGCATAGATCTCTTTTGTTTTAAATAAATATTGATTAAAATATTACTAATTAAAGATTAGTAATTTTCATCAATATTATTATTATTATTATTAGGAAATATATTAAAATAACATAATAGTAGAAAGAGGGAAGCTAAAATTATTTTTTTAATTTTATGAGATAACATAAATCAATTTAAAATAAAAATGAAATTTATTTAAGTTTAATTAAATTTGATTGTGTAATGAAGTTAATATGTGTCTCTCTAATAAATAAAATATTAATTTATCTCCCCATAACCTAGATGAACAATAGCACCAATTGGTAAAAGGACAATGACAAGCAAAGCGAGAACCTCTTCATCTTGCTCCCACTTACCAAGAAAACATAAAAAATTCTTCCTCCCTATTGTGGATTCTATCTAGGTAGTGATGTGGGAGTCACGAAGCTGGTGTCGGTTGAGCGATAGTTGAGCTAACATGCGTGGGTGATTTTGTTGGGGTAGGGGGCATGAGCCCTAGTGCCCCACTATAACTCCACCCTTGCACACATTAGTATTATCATTACAAGGAAGCAAGCGCAAAATACAATGTATATTTTTTGACATGAATATAATAATTACATGACGTAATCCAAAATAGAATTGGCATTTGAATATGTGCATTTCATCATTAAGTTAGCTAGCTTGAAGCCTCTACAAAGAATGGTGTCCAGAACTTTAAGAATAAGCTGGGAAGTAGAAATCACTATATTCTTTAACAAATTATGCATTGAAATCAAATTGCTTAACTTCTAAACACCATAGGTGTTAGAACTATAAGAAATTAAATTGGCAATTAAGAAATAAATTTAACATAACGAGGCAAATAGAAATAAAAGTAATGAGATTGAAATAGCCTCGGAGGGAGGCATGCCAGTGACACTATACTTAGAGTAGACCAACCCTTGGGTGCACCAAATAACGGCTCTCTTTTCTACTCATGAGATACAACTCGTCCTCTTGCCTTGATCGCGCATGCACCACGATTGATCACAAAACTTGAGTAATCATGTGTCTCTTATTGCCAGAAAAATGAAATGAAAAGAATGACAAGAAAAATTGTGAATGGAGAAAGGAAGAGAGAATATTCAGATTTTATTATGTCACTCAAACTCACATTATCATCTATTTATAAGTGAAGGAAGAGAGCTCAATATTAAATCACCTAATTATGATTTATAGTCGTTACTAGCCATTATTTTAAGTTATGAATTAATTTATTTCTATTTAATTAATTTATATTATAAGTTATGCAACTAATATTTATATTATAATAACGTTAGAATAATAACGTTATTATAACGTTATATATATATATATATATATTCTTTTATTATCCATTACAATTCCCTCTCCAATAAATAAATAAAATATTTATAAATAAAAGGTGAATAAAATAAGAGATCAAGACTCAAAATTTTTATTTTGGACAACTTTTATAATGCATTTTGATAAAAGTACCTTTGGTTTGAACTTTCACTTTGTATAACCAAAATCTAATATAATAAATACTATAGTAATAAGTTTTGAACTAGGTATATAAATTAGTGTATCATTTGGTATACATGATATGAAACACGTTATAAGTTTCTACTCAATGGTGCGCTTTAAAGGCCATCTTTCATCTTAATTCATAAGTATTTTAGGATGAATAAGATCTCATTGTAGCTTATACGCAACACTTATATAGGTGAGATCTCCAAGATATCTGCAATTATAATATCTAGCAAAATTTTTGCCTTTGATCTCATTAAGAGCTATAGCTCAACTTTATTGCAAATATAAAGATGGTATTTATAATATTTAAAGTTGTGCTTTTACGAATTATTCGATCTTTGTTTTACCACATTGAACATTCTATCTTGTGTTTCCTGAATGTTGGGTTTCTGTGATGGCTATTTTAACCCCATCCCTTATAATGATATCAATATAGAAGTCTTTGCAAGCCCTTTTAGTCAATGAATCGCAATATTTTCTCGAACAAATAAAATAGTAAGTAACAACACCTCTTTTATATAATTCATATAAAGACTCATGCCTTATTCTTATATGATATTTTTTATCATTATATTTTGCACTTTTTGCTTTTGCTATAGCAGCTTAATTATCACTATTTATTAAAATAGTAGGTATATGTTTTTTAATACAAGGTAAACAAAATAATAAACTTTTAAACTACTTTAAAGACTAAGTGCTATAAATTCGCTTTCATAGTTGATCTAGAGATTAATGTTTGTTTAGTAGATTTCCATGATATTGCACCATAAAATGTGAAGACATAACCACTAGTAGCTTTTGTTTCACTAGTGTAATAATCCAACTAGCATCACAATAACCTTCTAATACTATAAAAACCACTATAATTAATGCAATAGTTTATTGTATATTTTATATATTTAAAATTATTTCTAGTGCTTTCCAATGAGTTTCACTAAGATTACTAGTATATCTACTCAATTTTTCTACAATATAAGCAATATCAAGTCGAGAATAATTTGCTAGATGCATAAGATAATCAATTATTTGAGAATATTTTAATTTTGATACACTATCACCTAAATTATTTATAAGATGTAAGCTAGAGTTATATGGACTGCTTGCAGGACTCACATCTTGAAAATTAATTTTTTCACGAAGCTTTTGAATATAATGTGATTGAGTAATAGAAATTTTATTTGCATTTCTATAAATCTTTATACCTAGTATTACATTAGCTTCACCTAAATCATTCATATCAAATTGAGTTGATAGAAATTCTTTAATATTATTTATAATATTGAGATTTGTACCAAAAATTAAAATATCATCAACATAAAGACATAAAATAATATAATCATGATCAACAACTTTAATATAAACACATGTATCAAACTCACTAATAAAAAATTCATATGTCAATACTATTTTATCAAACTTTTCATGTCATTGTTTAGAGCTTGTTTTAATCCATATAAAGATTTTACTAAGTTACAAACTTTATTTTCTTAACCTTTTACTATAAAACCTTCAGGTTGATCAATATAAAATTTTTCATCTAAATCACCATTTAAAAAATGCAATTTTACATCCATTTGATGTATAACTAGATTATATCTGAAGATACTAAAAGCAAAGCAATTGTAAAATTCTAGAAATGAGAATAAAATCAAAATAGTCAACACCACTTTTTTTGTATATATCATTTACATTAATCTTGCTTTATATTTATCTATAGATTCATCTAATTTTAAATTTTTTTTTTTGAATATCCATTTACATTCAATAGTTTTACAACTTGAGGTAAATCACAAAAACTCGAATCTTATTTGATATGATAGAATCTATTTCATTATTAATAGCTTCTTTCTAAAATGGTGCATCTATATAATTTATAGCTTCATCAAAAGTAGTAAGATCATTTTCTAAAATAAATATTTCAGTTAAAGAGAATAAAATCATCACCTAAAATTTTCTCTTTTCTAATTCTTTTATTATTTTTTCTAATATTTTATCATTGTTGTTAGTTAAAATAGTATCATCATTATTTATTATCAAATTTTCTATTGAATATTGATTAATAACCTTATTTGACTCAAAAACTTGACAATAACTATGTCGAACAAGCTGAACCACTAATTAAAATTCTCTTAATATTGTATATAAAACTGAATATAATTTTAAATATTTTCCGATGTCAATTTTAGATCAATATCTCCTTCTCCGACCACACTAGCTAATGCTCCATTGCATGCTTACACTTCCTCTTAGCGTATCCTTAGAGAATCATTGGCATTTGAAATGATCTTATTAATTTATGGTTGACATCGATTTTGCTCAAAAGTCTTATTACTTTCTTTGGATCTCTTATCTTTTTGATAATAACAAGCCTTTGCAAGATGGTTGGTTCTCTTACCCAACATTAAATCTCATTATGCTTTTATTTTTTTATTGCTAGATTGTAAAATTTATTTCTTAAACTTTTTATTAAATGGTTTAAAATTTTTTTTGTTTAAAATTACTCTTTTCCGTTCTATTGACATGTGTTTGAGATTCAATTTTAGTGAGAGTTTTCTCTTTTTCTTTTTGTTTTTTTTTTCTATTCTAAGTGCAATAATAAGAACGTTAAGAGACATCTTATTTCTATTATGCCTAAGTTTTAGTGCAAATTGACTCCAGGATTATGGTAATTTTTCTATTATCTATGCAACTATAAATGCTTGTCATCATTTTGCCAAGTTCTTTTAGATCATGAATAATATCTTAGATTTAATTTACTTGATCTAATCGGTGCTTGAATCACTCATTTTATATCCATTGAATGATTCTGAATATTTTCTAGACCCGTCTTTATTTTCATATTTTGATTCAAGTGCTTTCCAAAGCTTAAAGAAGATGTTGATGTACAAAACATGTCATAAAGTCTCATCGCAAGATAAAGAAAATTAATTTCTTGTGGAGATTTTCCTTTTCTAACCCTTTAATGAAAATAGAATTATTTTCTTTCAATTAGGATCGGATGAAGGAGGATTATATATTACAAATTAATCCTAAACATGTCAACCAATATACAATTTTCTTTTGCCATCTTTTAAAGTGTGTTCCTATAAATTTTTCAACTTAACATCATGATGACAAAGCGATATTTGTGTAGACATATTTTTTGAATTGATGAAAATAATTAAAATTAAGAAAATATATTGATCTACTTTAAGATTGTTAGAACTATAAGAAAATAAATTAGCCATTAAGAAATAAACTTAACATAACAAAACAAATAAATAAAATAAATGAGATTGTAATATGAAACAATTCTTATATAAAATATAAAATAAAATATTTGAGAAATATCACGTTTTCTTTAATGCTCATCTACCACCACATGACCTTCTTGTATTTCTTTCCTTCTAATAGTCAATTTCACTCTAAATTCAGTTGTAGCTTGTTTATTCAGTAACATGTGGCCTTGTAAAACTCAATAGTTCGACTTTCCTTATGGGCTTTTACAAGTTATTTTGTGATGTTGCAGATCACTTCTATAAATATTTCTACTTTTTTTGTTGGCATTGTTATGTAGAAAAATTTTATCTGTCTTTTAGGACTTCTTCTAAGCCTCGAACTATTAGGTATTCCAACAAAATGTCATCATCATTATCCATTGACCCTTTCTAGAAAAAATTTTCATATACCTTTTTTACCTAAAGCAAATTAAATATTAATATCTATTAAAGAAATATTAAATATACATATCATCAACTAACAACATATTAACTATCATCAACTTAAGTGACCATGTACTCTTTGGTTCTAATAAAAGCTTATAAATGCATTGATAGGATAATTACTTGTCACACTCTAGTAGTTATTTCGTTTAAGTAATTCTCTACAATTAATTTATATATAACACCAAAGTACTTTGGCTTCAAATGACAATCATCAAGACCAATTAAATGTCTACAACCTACTAAGAAACCATCGATGAAAACCATGAATCAAACATGGAGCTGCATAAAAGGTGAATCATGCATGCTTAAAGTATATAAATATTAGTTTGGGTTGTTATTGGTCTGTAGGTAATCTATCAATCAAATCTTGTGAAATTGTTTCATTGATTAACTTTATGTATTTTAGAAAATAAAATAAATAAGTTTTTTTATGAACATAATTTCTTCAATTTGTTGAGTTACCCATGAAGAAGTTGCTTGTTTGTTACTTGCTTTTATTTACATGTTAGCATAAATGTGTATGCTCTAATTTATGCACCTCAAAAGATTCACCATTTGCACATTATATTTCTACTCTCTGATGTCCATAAAAATAAATATCAATGACTTGAGATTTACTAGATTGATTCTTCACACCAAAGTTCTTCATAATATCATTAGATCTCAGCTTGTTGAAGCTTTAAGCATCCTGCGCTTCTCGCTAATGAAGCTTTTGAAGTGGTGATGTGTTTTGCATCGCATTGCAAATGTCATTTAAGAAAGCGTAGTCTGACATTTTAAAGAAATAGTGGAAAAATCACATTTTCTAACCTAGTAGAGTGTATTCTAGAAAAGTATGGTCTAATTTTTTAAATAAAAATGTAATATCCATCACAATTTCTTAAATAGTAAGTTCTTTTATAACAACTCTACCACTATATTTTAATACCGCTTTCTTCCTAAATAGAATCTTAAGCAAATCCAACTTGGGTAATTAAATCCTCATTATTGGATAGTGCTAAAAACTTTAAGAACCTTAATTAGGACCCGATGCGTTAAATTGAAACCCAACTTCATTGAGCGACCAATGCTTGATCCATTGATCAAAATGTTATAATTCTACTATCCCACCATTGGCGATTCTTACTACATCTCATTACTACAATTAAACCGATACATTCAACATAGGACCATTTCTTGATTTCCATCATTTGAACACTATCACAAATATTGTTAGCTAATTGAATAACACACTATTGCGACAATCATCATCAAATCAGATTATCTCCATTAGACCGTTGATTGACCTTCACATCATCAATGCATCAAATTACTATTGTTTGACATCTAATCACACTATTTCCATCATTATATAAAATTACAATGTTTATGGTCTCCTGTCCTCATCTCCCAAAGAGATGATGGTAGTTGCCAATTTTTTTTCTACCATTATAATGTAATCTCTTAACTACCCTCACTTTGATTATAATTGCTAACCATTTCTCACTATAGTGCTGATTATGGATCACCATTACCTAGCGCATTCATTTGATCATCAACTCCAAATATTATCTTGGACCATCATTTCTTGACTATAGTGGCCACATTTACTTGGTATGATCACTTTAAATTGCTCGATTATGGTCTCGACCAATGTGAATTAACTATGTTTCTAAAACCATCACTCATTTACTACTCTCAACCATCATTGCATGATTACGGTTTTCTACTCATTATCACTAACTATGATCACAAAACCATTTGTGATTATGGTCACTATATCCGCCATTGTCAAGTTACAATCAGGACCATCATTATTTTATGATTTTAAACTATGGTTACTTGACTATCATTTCTTGACTATTGTTACTTTTCGACAATGATGTTCAACCATTGTTATATTATCTCATGATTACTATCTTCTACCGATTTCCCAACTAACATAGTTTGACTATAATTGCTTGGCCTCTGTCATTACAATCACTTAGCCATTGCTCAATGATTTCAACATCAATTTCTCTTAAGTTTTATTTTCACCAATTATTATTTTAATCAACATTTCGATTATGAACACTTTATCTTTGTCACTTTATTAGTTATTTGACCCTTATCACCAATTTTGGGTCATCAACCATTGCCACGATTACATTCTTTCAACCATTATAAATGATGATATTTTGACCACCATAAATGATTATATCCCAACCATCACCACTAAGTATGGTCTCCCAACACATCATGGACCATAGTTATCTAACCATTATCAGACTATGGTCAATCAATATTATCCAATTATAATATTCTTGTAGCACCAACTATGGACTCCCAAATATCTTTGATTTTGTAGCTTTTTTCTTCTTATAATATTGATGTATACCATCGAAAATACCATGATTTATGCATGCATCATTGACATATTTCATCACTTATAAGATTGATGAATGATGTGAAAAACAACATCAACACCGTTCTATTTTGCCACTTGACAACACCAAGAACATTGATTCATGACTTCTATAATAAGATTGATGTACAACATCAACACCAATGACTACTCTTGATGTAAAATTGAAGTTTATCTGTTTCTTTGTCTCTCATCTGTCTCCTTAAAGAAGAATAATCAACCGGATCATAAATGATTTTTTGAAGGCAATTCTAATTCTCGAGATTCTCATAAATTCTATCATAGAATCCACTATCTACCTTTCTCAATTATGAAGAATAGCATCATTAGTAACTACCATATACTAGTTAAATCAATTTAATTGGGTAAGTCATATGGTGTTTTTTCTTTTGGGCCTTTATTTCCATGTAAAACTCTTGTGTTTACAATTCTTCTTTTATTTATGTGTAAGATGGCTTTCATACAAAGCTAAAATGTTAAACATTTTTTTTCTATTAGCATGAATATCCACCATCAACAATATTCAATATCAAAATCTGACTTCTCTAATTTATTTCATAAGAAGAAATCCTTTATAAATATTCTTAAGTTTTTAATTAAAATAATAATTCATAGCTATATATTAGAGTCAATCATTTTGAAATGAAGTTTAGCATATTTGTTTCAATAATATGTGACTTGCAATCATTGTATATACCTTCTCAAAATAATGAAATAAAAAAGTTGCTTAATTTAATTTTAATTAAAAAGTGGGTAAAAATTTAATCTTAATATTTTTTGTTTCCATTTAGTTTGATCTCACAATTTAATTAAACCAAGTTAACATTTCCTCTCTTTAAATTCCTTCAAACAACCAAATAAAACTTATAATTAAGAGTCACCTTATCTTTTCTTCTACATTTTGTCCTATTAAATTCTTTCAAACCAAAAAAAACTTTCAAGTAAGAATCTTTATAAAATAACATTTTAATAGGGAAACATGCATTTTAGGAAATTTAATAATTTGAAGAAATATTAGAAAAAAACATACCAAATTAGAAAGATGAAGGGTGCCAACAAAACCTTTCACTGAGGGCCAAGTGGCTAAGGAAAAGTAGGATCAAATGAGGAATAAGTAAATTTTTATAGTGATAATCAATGGTAAAATCTTCTTTTCCAGATGGTCGTCTCTATGTATTGGCCTATTCATATGTTAGGATCTCTTTGATTCAGCAACATGCATGTTTAACTCTTATGTATATTCTTCTTATGTGACCACCTCTTGCACCTAATATTTTGATATAATCTTAAACAACTTGCTCATAACCACTTGAACAGCCATAAGAGAATTTTTTTTCTTCAAATGAAAACCATAAGGTAGTTCGAAGTTGTTGGTGGATGGTATCATAAGTTCTCTGAAAATATATTATTGATATCCCACATGATAAATTAATGGCACCAATTACACGAAGTTTATTATTTATATATTAATGGTGCTTAATAATATAAATTAGGAATAGTTTTCTTAAGGTGAAAGAAAATAATTTTAATTTTTAGAATGAAAATATAGAAAATGAAAAATTTCCCCAACTAAAAGAAACAAAAGTAATAAAGTTAAATATATCAAAAAATGACACATAATTAGCTCTAGTCAAAAGTAGTGACAAAGTATTCATATTTTACAACCCTTGGAAAAGGAACACTAGATAAGACTCCTTCATGCATGGTTTCTTGAGGTATCTTTATTATCCAAAGGAAATACTAAAACTAATGGAGAGATCATCCTTTATATGAACTTTTTTGAAATTTTGATCAATTTAAGCACTTGTGAAGAAATTTTGAACAATTTGACCACTTGTGATTTAATTTGTAAGAGGGTGATTAGTCATAAGTGATTTTGTTGAATTTTATTTGTTTGGTGAAGAAGTGAATGTGGAACAACCTCTATAAAGAAATCACTTATAAATATAAGGATCATTTAGTTAAGAGGAGTAGGTAACTTATTATATTGATTTGAAGGTTGGTGGTAGGGTTGAAAATATCGATGAAGATAATGAAACATATTTGAACCACTTAAAATCTAAGGTTTAATTGTATTTTGATTTCTAAGTCACAAAATTGTTAGAAATAGGATTTTTAAAACATACACATGAAATTCTTATGTCCAAATAACTAATAATTACTACATAAATGTAGGATTTTTTATATTCATTGAACAACTTTATTTTATGCTAATGAATTGTTGGGTGCATTCACTTTCATTTCCACTAAAATCTTTCAATGAAAGGTCCAGGAAAAGTTGTAATAGGAAGATTTGTATGCTGTTGTTTATTCAATAATGAAGCTAATTCAAAAAGTGTTGTCTTTTTAATGCATGTTAGAATGTTCCATTGGGTGAAAATGGAATACAGTGAGAAACAAATGTAGTATAAAGTGAATGTAATGTATTTGGATTATTCTAAATTATTTAATTAAAAATTCTACAAATATCGATTTGTTTTGTTAGTTTATAAAGTGTGGGTAATGTAATGTATTTGGTAGCGATGGGGTTGGGACTAAAGTGGTGGAGTGGTTAGTGATCGTGAAGGTAGTGGTCATATTGTCTTGTGGTAGTCAGGTGATTAGTGGTGGAAATGGTGGTGCAGGTCCGTAATGGCATAGAATAGTATGATGAGCAGATAGTAGATGGTGTTATAGTAGGGTTAATGGTACATCTAGCATCGAGTAATCACTTTATACCAATCGATGTATTTGAAATTTTCCCATACACTATAAATTACCCTTTCAAATCATTTCAAATGTAGTACAAATGCCTTGGACTTTACTTTGTAGTAACTTCATTACACCCAAAATTTAAAATCTCTATATTTACTTTATTTTATAAATTACAAATAAACCTTTATTAAAAATAAGAACGAGATGAGAAAATTCTATTTGGGTGAGATTGGACATTCAAAATATATCATGGTTAGGCGACCATTGTTAATCCTTATGAGGAAACCTATCTATTTTTTAAGTCTTAGATACAAATATATCCAATAATCTTTTATTTTCAAAGATAACCAAAATACTTTTGAGGTTTAAAAAATTCCTACAAGAGAAACAAAAAAAAATTAATGAACTTGCAATGAAAGTATCCTATTGAGGAATTTTCCATCGAGCAAGAATCTAAGAAGGATATCAATCCTTAATACACTTTCTAGAAGTACTAACACAATTTGATCTTCGAACAAAAACTACATTTATTTCATATAATTCTTAAGAAAATAATGATTGTTGATTGTCAATAAGATTTTGGAACAAAGAGGCATTCCCATTCAAGGACAAAGACATCTTCAAATCTAGAGTAGAGACTAATTTGCATGCAAGGGTGATTTGGGATTTCTTTGAAGAAAATCATCACAAGTGACAATCAAAGAAAGTGGAATAAGGTCAATGGTAAATATAGCAATGCTTTGATTAAGCAAAGATGGGTTGACAACCATGAGCATTAGCTCAACAAATCTAAGATGGAGCTTGAAAAGTAAGAGATTGATCTTTACATAGGTTAAAGTTGAGGCTAATGATAAAATATGGCTTAAGAAGTAGAGGATGAAGTTCAAGAAACATATTAGATGTCAAAGTAGAGAGCAATAAAATTTCATTAAGGCTTAACATCTTATAAACACAGGGGAAAGGATACTAGTGACAAGTAGCTATCATGAAAGAGCAAACAAGTGCATGTAGATTAAAAGACCAACCTAACGATCAAGTAGATTTGACTAATGATGCTCGGTAGATCACAAACAAGAAGAGCCAATTTAGCTCTTTAATATCTTATTAATTTTAAATAAATATAGATTTTTATTTTTGCTCAAACGTTTTATGCCATATTACTAATATATTTATATTCTTAAATAGATAATTGCATATTTATGAGAGACTTTTAGAAATAATAATGAAAAAGTTGATTATTTAACTAAAATTAAAATTAAAATTTACTAATTCTTGCTCAAATATGATACATAAAAGATTTTCTGAAAATAATATAGGCACATTAGAATAACCAAAATATATGAATCATACTTTTAAAAGTTAATATTATGATATACATCCATCATACATAAATATGCCAAATAAGAAAAACTCTTGTAATTTCACAATACATTTTTTTTTTGTAAAGATATAAAAACAACAAACAACAATGTTAAATTAGCTTTAGAACATAAATCATCTTTATTATTTTCTTCTAAGATGTACAAATAGAGGATATATATTCAATTTAATGGCATAACTCTAATGGAAGCTTGGCTTTTCTTGTGCTATCCCCTACAATTAATAGATGGGTTATGCACAAAGCTTGATGGGTGTCTTCCTTGATTGTTGAGCCTCCACCATGATAATAATTCTCAGACTAATAAGAGCTACTATGAGAAGCACGGCATATGGGTAATAAATTGCCCATCATCTATAAAATTATTGGTTCTACAATATCTTCATAGAATGTCTTGATGTTTTATTCTTGTATTTATTGGCCATATCTTTGATTAATTAAGTCCTTCCTCCTTAATTATATATTATTATCAGTTAAAGTGTCTTGCCTGCTAATTGATATAGGGAGGAAAAATAAAAAGTAAAGAAGTTTAGATAAAAGTTACTTTTCTAGGCTAAAATATACCATTTTTTCATATTTTATGTTGTTTTGTTTGAGTCACAACTTGAATGATGAAAACAAGCTTATCTTGTAGCGGAATAATTTTTTTTCTGCTATTCAATAGTTGAGAGAATTATGATTAAAATCATATGAATCTTTGTACACCTAAGCTTCATGGAGGCGATCTAATCCTTATCATTGATAAATATAAATTGTATTTTTAAGAGTTGAGATTTATGAAAATCGAGCATGTTCAAGCTCACTATTAAGGTGAAGTCATCGAAAGTCATTAGCAAGAGTACTTGTCGTTAAGGCTAACCAAAGTTAAGTTAGTAGAGGTTCATGAGACATGACATGTTTTAAACGATGATCAAATTTATCATAATGTGATGGTCATTGAGTTGGTGTTATCAAAGTATATATCAATTATAAATTATTTACAAATTAAATTCATATTTTATGATCAATTATTAAATTTTCTAGCTGAAATATCACGATATGGATCTAAAAATTATGTCAAAATTCATAATGAGCAAATCATTTTATTTTGGCAAATCAAGAAATTTTTTTTGTCGTAAAGAGATTATCATATTAGTATTTCAAATATATCGTACGAACTCAAGAATATGTTATAACCAAATAAAATATCAAATTTGTATCACATAATTTGTCTCAATTTAAAAGCTTAAATTTTGAGTTGAGAAAACATAGCACAATTTATATTTGATATGTTCGTCAAAATTAATTTGACTAGTCATGAATCTAAATGTTAGAGTTAAAACTTTCCAAATTAAATTCAAAATTATCCAAATTTTGATTTTAGCAAACTTGTTAATCGAACATCTCCATATGATGAACTCATTAATACCAACCAAGCCCATCAAGCACATGCATACTTAAAGGCATAAGGATATTAATTAGGGAATTAAATGATCTCTACATTTTGTATGCTTATAATCAAATCAAGCATGATAATAAAATAAATCCAACCTTATGTATTCTTATGATTATGAGGATCACTTCAGGCGACTACTCTTGATGTAAAATTGAAGTTTATGCTGAATTTCTTTGTCTGTCATCCTGTCTCCTTAAAGAAGAATAATCAAACAGATCATAAATGATTTTTGAAGGCAATTCTAATTCCTCGAGATTCTCATAAATTCTATCATAGAATCCATTATCTACCTTTCTCAATTATGTAGAATAGCATCATTAGTAACTAACGACATATACTAGTTAAATCAATTTAATTAGGGTAAGTCATATGGTGTTTTTTTTTCTTTTGGGCCTTTATTTATTTCAATGTAAAACTCTTTGCGTTGCTTACAATTCTTCTTTATTTCGTGTAAGATGGCTTATCATACAAAGCTAAAATGTTAAACATTTTTTTTCTATTAAGCGAATATCCTACCATGCAACAATATTCATTATCAAAATGCGACTTCTCTAATTTATTTCAAAAAAAATAGAAGAAATCCTTTATAAATATTCTTAAGTTGAGTACTATTAATTAAAATAATAATTCATAGCTATATATTAGGGAGTCCAATCATTTTGAAATGAAGTTTAGCATATTCTACAACAATAATACAATATGTGAGGAAAACTATTTTGCGATCATTTATTTATAAACACCCATCTCAAAATTTTATAATGAAATAAAAAAAGTTGCTTAATTTAATTTTAATTAAACAAGTGGGTAAAAATAATTTAATCTTAATATTTTTCTTTCCATTTAGTTTGATCTCTCACAATTTAATTAAACCAAGCATAGCCTTAACATTTCCTCTCTTTAAATTCCTTCAAACAACCAAATAAAACTTATAATTAAGAATCACCTTATCTTTTTCATATACATTTTGTCCTATTAAATTCTTTCAAACCAAAAAAAAAAAACTTTTCAAGTATGAATCTGATTTATAAAATAACATTTTAATAGGGAAACATGCATTTTTTAGGAAATTTATTAATTTGAAGAAATATTAGAAAAAAAACATACCAAATTAGAAAGATGAAGGGTGCCAACAAAACCTTTCACTAGAGGGCCAAGTGGCTAAGGAAAAGTAGGATCGAATGAGGAATAAGTAAATTTTTTATAGTGATAATTCAATGGAAAAATCTTCTTTCCCTAGTGAGTGTCTCTGTATTGGCCTATTCATATGTTAGGATCTCTTTGATTCAAAACATGCATGCATGTTTAACTCTTATGTATATTCTTAAATTATGTGACCACCTACCTAATATTTTGAGATAATCTTAAGCACAACTTGCTCATACCCACTTGCCAAAAGGCCATAAAGAGAATTTTTTAATTCTTCAAATGAAACCCGTAAGGTAGTTCAAAGTTGTTCGGATGGTATCATAAGATCTCGAAAATATATTATTGATATCCCACATGATAAATTAAGAGAAAAAACTTAAAGAAGAGCACTCTTTAACATCTTCTTTTCCAGTGGCAAAATCAACATTGGTTTTGCTAGGCTTAATAATGGTCTCCTTATGTGTTAGGCTTGTAAGAAATGTTGATGCTATTACTTCCTATTATTATGACAAGGGGAGAGTTGGAAGGAACCTTCAATGCAAAATGAGATCTCACACTAAAGTGAGATCTATTTCATGTTTTTAAAATGTTGTAGAAAGTTTTAAAGGATAGTTTAAGATTGGACATTATTCTATTTGAATTTTTTCTTGGGAGATATAAGAATTTGAATTAGTTTAGAACCTATAATAAAAAAATTCATAATTTAGAAAATAAAATTAGCTATTAAAGAGGTGTTAGAAGTTTTCTTAGTTTTTGTTAGAATCTCCTATAACTACTAATTTAGGCGGCAAAACCTTCAAATGTAAGCTATAGGTCATAGTTTTATAGTCGGTTCGTTAAAAGCTTAATAAGTCAGACACAAAACTTAGTAAATTGTAATTTGAAGTTGGGTTCCAAATAAATTTGGTGTTTGAGGGGACCCCGATATACAAAACTAGAGCTAACTTGATCCTCCTAGGTATTGCACAAGAAAATGAGTTTTAATGAAGGATTTTAAAGATTAAAACATATCATGTAAATTAAGATACATTTATTAGATTTATATGAACAATAGCATGAAAATGATTTGAAATATCACTGCAAATCTATTTGAAATAAAATTAAACAAAATTTTTATTATGAAAATAATTACAATTAAAATGAATATCTTATTAAAATACTTTATATTAGCAAGTAATTCAGATAAAGTTTGTTTTGACATTTTGTAAGTGTTTGTCAACAAAATTCAAGTTTTAGTTTCAAGTTAAAATTAACATTCTTAAAATTTAGAGAATTAAAATAATTTTAGTGCATGTGACCAAAATTGTAAAAAAAATACACCTAAGTAACCTACACACTTTTGACTCCTAAAACTCAAAATCTTGATTGGCCTTCCTGTTTGAAATCATCTTTAAACATTCAAAAGCTTTCAATCAATTCTTGAATAATTGATCGATTAAGTCAACCATGTTTCAAACCTTGGGAGCAATGCCGCATAGATCATTTAAAGTCATTAGATCTAGTAATCACATGTTTTACACCATCAAATCTATAGAGTTAACATATTGTTATATGATCAAAACTAAAGGTGGGAGTAATTGGACCTTAGTGTTACTATTGAGCTATTGCTATGAAGCGTTAATGATATCTCTTAATTTGAGAAAGGTTTTTCAAGTTCTTCTAATAAACTAGAAGGAATGGCACCAATTACACGAAGTTTATTATTTATATATTAATGGTGCTTAATAATATAAATTAGGAATAGTTTTCTTAAGGTGAAAGAAAATAATTTTAATTTTTAGAATGAAAATATAGAAAATGGAAAATTTCCCCAACTAAAAAGAAACAAAAGTAATAAAAGTTAAATATATCAAAAAGTGACACATAATTAGCTCTAGTCAAAAAGTAGTGACAAAGTATTCATATTTTACAACCCTTGGAAAAGGAACACTAGATAAGACTCCTTCATGCATGGTATCTTTTATTATCCTTAAGGAAATACTAAAACTAATGGAGAGATCATCCTTTATATGAACTTTTTAGTGATGAAATTTTGATCAATTTAAGCACTTGTGAAGAAATTTTGAACAATTTGACCACTTGTGATTTAATTTGTAAGAGGATTTTTTTTTGTGGCAATGATTAGTCATAAGTAAGCAGATTTTGTTGAATTTTATTTGTTTAGAGAAGAAGTAGAATGTGGAACAACCTCTATAAAGAAATCACCCTTATAAATATAAGGATCATTTAGTTAAGAGGACTAGGTAACTTATTATATTGATTTGAAAATTGGTGGTAGGGTTGAAAATATCAATGAAGATAATGAAGTAGCCATATTTGTAGGAACCACTTAAAATCTAAGGTTTAATTAGCCAATTTTAGATTTCTAAGTCACGAAATTGTTAGACATAGGATTTTTAAAAACATACACATGAAATTCTTATGTCCAAATAACTAATAATTACAACATAAATGTAGGATTTTGTTTTATATTCATTCAAACAAGATTTTTTTATGCTAATGAATTGTTGGATGCATTCACTTTCATTTCCACTAAAATCTTTCAATGAAAGGTCCAGAAAAGTTGTAATAGAAAGATTTGTATGTTGTTGTTTATTCAATAATGAAGCTAATTCAAAAGTGTTGTCTTTTAATGCATGTTAGAATGTTCCATTGGGTGAAAATGGAATACAGTGAGAAAGAAATGTAGTATAAAGTGAATGCAATGTATTTGGATTATTCTAAATTATTCAATAAAAAATTCTACAAATATTGAGATTTGTTTTTGCTAGTTTGGTAAAGTGTGGTTGATGTAATGTATTTGGTAGCGATCGGGTGGGGTTGGGACTAGTAGTGGGTTGTGATTAGCGGTGGCAACAAAGTGTTGAACGATAGTGGGTGGAGGTGGTTAGCATGAATAGTAGTGGTTGTGCTTGTGGCGGTAGTCACGGTGATTAGTGGTGGAAATGGTGGTGAAGAAATGGTCTAGTAGTAGTGCGATGATCATACATAGTCGATGGTTTGTAAACCAATGGTGGCGGTTCGACGTAGTAGTGATCGAGCATCGCAGTCATCACTTTATACTAATTGATGTATTTGAAATTTCCCGTGCACCACAAATTACCCTTTCAAATCATTTCAAATGTAGTACAAATGCCTTGGACTTTTACTTTGTAGTAATTCGAAGACCCAAAAATTTAAAATCTCTATATTTACTTTATTTTACAGTCGAAATTCAACAAATAAAGCTCCCCTTTTTAAATAAGTGAGCCACGAGATGAGAAAATTCTATTTACATGGGTGAGATTGGACATTCCAAAAATATATCATGGTTAGACGACCATTGTTAATCCTTATGAGAAAACCTATCTATTTTTTAAATCTTAGATACAAATATATCCAATAATCTTTTATCTTTTCAAAGATAACCAAAATACTTTTGAGGTTTAAAATATTCCTACACCTTGAGAAACTAATCTAAAAAATTAATAAGAACTTGCAATGAAAGTATCCTATTGAGGAATTTTCCATCGAGCAAGAATCTAAGAAGGATATCAACTTCCTTAATACACTTTCTAGAAGTACTAACACAATTTGATCTTCACAAACAAAAAACTACATTTATTTCATATAATTCTTAAAAAAATAATAGGGATTGTTGATTGTCAATAAGATTTTGGAACAAAGAGGCATTCCCATTCCGAAGGACAAAGACATCTTCAAATCTAGAGTAGGACTAATTTGTAACATGCAAGGGTGATTTGGGATTTTCTTTGAAGACAAATATCATCAAGTGACAATCAAAGCGAATAAGGTCAATGGTAATATAGCGTAGAATGCTTTGATTAAGCAAGCAAAGATGGGTTGACAACCATGAGCACATTAGCTCAACAAATCTAAAATGGAGCTTGGAAAGTAAGAGATTGATCTCAACTTACATAGGTTAGAGTTGAGGCTAATGATAGAAATATGGCTTAAGAAGTAGAGGATGAAGTTCAAGAAACATATTAGATGTCAAAGTAGAGCAATTCAAAATTTCATTAAGGCTTAACATCTTATAAACCCAAGGGGAAAGGATACTAGTGACAAGTACCTATCATGAAAGAGTAAGCAAGTGCATGTAGATTAAATTGAGACCAACCTAACGATCAAGTAGATTTGACTAATGATTAGGTAGGAGAAGAGCCAATTTAGGCCATTAATATCTTATTAATTTTAAATAAATATAGATTTTGATTTTTGCTCAAACATTTTTATGCCATATTACTAATATATTTATATTCTTAAATAGATAATTGCATATGAGAGACTTTAGAAATAATAATGAAAAAAGTTGACTAAAATTAAAATTAAAATTTACTAATTCTTATGCTCAAATATGATTCATAAATGATTTTCTGAAAAATAATATAGGCGCATTAGAATAACCAAAATATATGTATCATACTTTTAAAAGTTAATATTATGATATACATTCATCATACATGAATACCAAATAAGAAAAACTCTTGTAATTTCACAATACATTTTTTTTGTAAAGATACAAAGCAACAAACAACAATGTTAAATTAGCTTTAGAACATAAATCATCTTTATTATTTTCTTCTAAGATGTATAAATAGAGGATATATATTCAATTTAATGGCATAACTCTAAGAAGCTTGGCTTTTCTTGTGCTATCCCTACAGATTCAGATGGGTTCTTTTCTGGCTTGATGGGTGTCTTCCTTGATTGTTGAGCCTCCACCATGATAATAATTCTCGGACTAATAAGAGCTACTATGAGAAAGCATATGGGTAATAAATTGCCCATCATCAAGCTATAAAATTATTGGGTCTACAATATCTTCATAGAATGTCTTGAGGTTTTATTCTTGTATTTATAGGCCATATCATTGATTAATTAAGTCTTTCCTCCTTGATTATATATTATTATCGCTTAAAGTGTCTTCACCTTGATATAGGGAGGAAAAATAAAAAGTAAAGAAGTTTAGATAAAAAATACATTACTTTTCTAAAATATATACCATTTTTCATATTTTATGTTGTTTGTTGTTTGAGTCACAACTTGAATGAAGAAAACAAGCTTATCTTGTATGGAAATAATTTTTTTTTCTATTCAATAGTTGAGAGAATTATGATTAAAATCATATGAATCTTTGTACACCTAAGCTTCATGGAGCGATCTAATCCTTATCATTGATAAATATAAATTGTATTTTAAGATTAGTTGACCATTTAAGAACGTGATTTATGAAAATTGCTTAGGAGCATGTCAAGCTCACTATTAAGGTCAAGTAACCGAAAGTCGTTAGTAAGAGTACTTGTCGTTGATAACCAAAGTTAACCCAAGTTAGTAGAGGAGGTTCATGAGACATGACATGTTTTGAGCAACGATGATCAAATTTATCATAATGCGATGGTCATTGAGTTGGTGTTATCAAAGTATATATCAATTATAAATTATTTACAAATTAAATTCATATTTTATGATCAATTATTAAATTTTCCAGCTGAAATATCACGATATGGATCTAAAAATTATGTCAAAATTCATAATGAGCAAATCATTTTTTTGTGGCAACTCAAGAAATTTTTTTTGTCGTGAATAAATTATCATATTAGTATTTCAAATATATCATGTACCAACTCAAGAATATGTTATAAACAAATAAAATATTAAATTTGTATCACTTAATTTCGTCTCAATTTAAAAGCTTAAATTTTGAATTGAGAAAACATAGCACAATTTATATTTGATATGTTCTACAAAATTAATTTGATTAGTCATGAATCTCGAGAAATGTTAAAGTTAAAACTTTCCAAATTAAATTCAAAATTATCCAAATTTTGATTTTAGCAAACTTGTAGTTTAATCGAACATCTCCATATGATGAACTCATTAATACCAAACAAGCCCCAGTCAAGCACATAATGCATACTTAAAGGCATAGGGATAGTAATTAGGGAATTAAATGATCTCTACATTTTGTATGCTTATAATCAAATCAAAAAATCACAATAAATCCAACCTTATGTATTCTTATGAGGATCACTTCAGCCAGATTAATAGATTGTTTTAGATTTTGTTTTATTTACAGAGATTTTTGTTCTTAAAATTTATAAATAAATTTGATTCTCTACATGAGTGTTGTCAGGGGTGGGGGTTAGATGAAAGAATGGACAATGCTTAGGAGTTTGTGGAACGTCTGCCACACAATTATAACTATTGAATCGCCATTACTCCACCTTCACCACCTGACCACAACCATTAGATGATTGATGCTTGATATTCGTAATCAAATCTCTATCGTTGGACTATTACTATCATCAAACTGCTATCTATTGACCTATGTCCCCCCCCACTACCATTAAATCACTATTGTTAACCTCTATCATTAAATTGTCACTAGATATCTACTGTTTGGCCACTATTACCTAACCTCTTTTATTAGACAATTGCGGTTTGATTGTCATTGTTGGATTGCCCATACATGACCATCAAATCAAATCATTGCTTGACTATCACAATCATACCACTGCCTGACCTTCCAGTCATCAGACTATCATTAATGATTGCGACTATTTGACCACTATCACAAAATTTCCACCACCTGATCATTTCCATCAAACCATAGCTTGACTATCTATAATCTCACAATCATCATCATTTATCAATGATCACATGATTATAATCATCCATCAATGATCTTTTCTATCTCGATTAAGGTTTCCAATAAAGTTTGAATCAACATAGCCAATGACCTAATATGTAGTTCTTCTGAATTGCAAACATGTGTTAAGATGTGAAAATTGTATGTCGTAAGAACTCATGACCCCACAAATACTCTTTTTTTGTCATTACTATTTGAAATTTTTCCTTAAGCTCATGCTCAACATAATTACTAATTACTATTCAACTAAATCATATTATTGAAGATGATTTCAAGCTAGTCCTCAACTTCGAAGGGCGCTCGACTTTGTAAAATTTATTATAAGTGTAACTTAGAGTGTACAGTGTATACTTGTCATAGAGATGATAATGGTTGAAGAAAAATTTTATAAATATCCCAAAAATCAGTATGAACATGATTATAACTATTTCAAATAGTCAAATGAAGTAGACAATATATTATTTAACATGGACAACATAAGAGTATCATTCATGGACATGATTATGAAAAAAATTAAAAATATTTCATTTTCTTTGAAAATAAAATTAAATTAAAAACTCTTTTTATAGTTTGATTCTTTTCCATATAGAGAAGACGAATGCCAAAGTGTTCACACATTTAGGAGCAGAGCTAGGAAAGTTTACTAGTGGGGCTATAAATTAAGGGACTGTTTGGGATCAATTTTGTTCTCTTTTTTCGTTTTTATTTTTATGTTGTTCTTAAAAATATATTTTTTTAAAGTTTTTTTGATGTAGTTTTAATTTTATTTTCAAAAACAAATAATGTTATTTTTAAAATGCTCAAAATATCTAAAAGATTTTTTGAATGTTTTTAAAAACAACAACTACAATCAAACAAGTTTATTTTTAAGCAAAACATAAACAAAACAAAACACAACTGCAAAATAAAAAATAAAAAAACAAAAGTGATCCCAAACGAACTTTAAGAATTTCAAAATGCGCTTAACCTGCTGCTAGGGATATAAAAGAGTCAAGCCGATCTCAAATTACCATTAACTTCAACTTCAGATTGACTGATTTATGGAGTTTGAACTTGAGCTTTATTTTATTATTTTGAGTCAACTCATTTAGTATAGAAGAGATAAAATAATTATAATTTAAATATTTATTTTGATAAAATGGCAAAAAAATTAAGAACTTTAAAATAAAATAATATATGAAATTGCTTGCTTTATGATAGCAAGAAAATTTTAAATATTTTTAATAATTATATACCTAAATTATTATACTAAATATATTTTAAGTTATATATATATATATTCAAATTTAAATGAAAAAAAATTACCATGATATAGTTGATATGTATTTCATATATCATTTTATTAACAAAAATCATCATAATTTGCAATTTATTAATATATTGTAAGTTATAATACTTTTAAGAAATTATTATTTGCAATAACTATATGGGTGAAAATGATTGAAATTTAAAAGTAAACTTTAAAATTTAGTTTTATATGAATTAAAAAAAATTGGATAGCATAGATCTCTTTTGTTTTAAATAAATATTGATTAAAATATTACTAATTAAAGATTAGTAATTTTCATCAATATTATTATTATTATTATTATTTTGGAAATATATTAAAATAACATAATTGTAGAAATAGAGGGAAGCTAAAAATTATTTTTTAATTTTTATGAGATAACATAAATCAATTTAAAATAAAAAATGAAATTTATTTAAGTTTAATTAAATTTGATTTTGTAATGAAGTTAATATGTGTCTCTCTCATTGTAATAAATAAAATATTAATTTATCTCCCCATAACCTAGATGAACAATAGCACCAATTGGTAAAAGGACAATGACAAGCAAAGCAGAGAACCCGCCCTCTTCATCTTGCTCCCACTTACCAAGAAAACATAAAAAATTCTTCCTCCCTATTGTGGATTCTATCAAGGTGACGTGATGTCGAGTCGAATGGTGTCGGTTAAGGCGTGAAAGCACATTAGTTTAGCTAACGCGTGATTTTGTTGGGTAGGGGCATGAGCCCCCTCCACCCTTGCACACATTAGTATTATCATTACAAGGAAGCAACAAAATACAATGTATATTTTTTACATGAATATAATAATTACATGAACGTAATCCAAAATAGAATTGGCATTTGAATGTCTGTTGCATTCAATCATTAAGTTAGCTAGCTTGATTGAAGCCTCTACAAAGAATGGTGTCCAGAACTTTAAGAATAAGCTGATGGGACAAGTCTAGGGAGAGTAGAAATCACTATATTCTTTAACAAAATTATGCTGCATTGAAATCAAATTGCTTAACTTCTAAACACTATAGGTGTTAGAACTATAAGAAATTAAATTGGCAATTAAGAAATAAATTTAACATAACGAAGCAAATAGAAATAAAAGTAATGAGATTGAAATAGCCTCGGAGGCATGGGTGACTATTAGAGTAGACCAACCCTTGGGTGCACCAAATAGCGGCTCTCTTTTCTACTCGTGAGATACAACTCGTCCTCTTGCCTTGATCGCGCATGCACCACGATTGATCTGCAAAACTTCGAAGTAATCATGTGTCTCTTATTGCCCGAAAAATGAAATGAAAAGAATGACAAGAAAAATTGTGAATGGAGAAAGGAAGAGAGAATATTCAGATTTTATTATGTCACTCAACCTCACATTATCATCTATTTATAAGTGAAGGAAGAGAGCTCAATATTAAATCACCTAATTATGATTTATAGTCATTACTAGCCATTATTTTAAGTTATGAATTAATTTATTTCTATTTAATTAATTTATATTATAAGTTATGCAACTAATATTTATATTATAATAATGTTAGAATAATAACATTATTATAACGTTATATATATATATATATATACATAATTTTATTATCCATTACAATTCCCTCTCCAATAAATAAATAAAATATTTATAAATAAACTTGACGTGAATAAAATAAGAGATCAAGACTCAAAATTTTTATTTTGGACAACTTTTATAATGCATTTGATAAAAGTACCTTTCGGGTTTGAACTTTCACTTTGTATAACCAAAATCTAATAATAATAAATACTATAGTAATAGAAGTTTTGAACTAGGTATATAAATTAGTGTATCATTTGGTATACACATGATATGAATCACGTTATAAGTTCTACTCAATGAATGCTTTAAAGGCCATACGCTTTCATCTTAATTCATAAGTATTTTAGGATCTGAATAAGATCTCATTGTAGCGGCCTATTACTGCAACACTTATATAGGTGAGATCTCCAAGATATACTGTAATTATAATATCTAGCAAAATTTTTGCCTTTGATCTCATTAAGAGCTATAGCTCAACTTTATTTTCGTTGCAATTTAGCAGAAATGAATATAAAGATGGTATTTATAATATTTAAAGTTGTGCTTTTATGAATTATTCGATCAACTTTGTTTTTACCACATTGAACATTCTATCTTGCTGTTTCCAATATGAATGTTGGGTTTCTACTGTGATGGCTATTTTAACCCCATCCCTTATAATGATCTCAATATAGAAGTCTTTGCAAGCCCTTTCGTCAATGAATCTGCAATATTTTTCTCAGAACAAATAAAATAGTAAGTAACAACACCTCTTTTATATAATTCATATAAAGACTCATGCCTTATTCTTATATGATATTTTTTATCATTATATTTTGCACTTTTTGCTTTTGCTATAGCAGCTTAATTATCACTATTTATTAAAATAGCAGGTATATGTTTTTTAATATAAGGTAAACAAAATAATAAACTTTTAAGCCACTTAAAGTAGCAAGACTAAGTGCTATAAATTCCTTTCATAGTTGATCTAGAGATTAATGTTTGTTTAGTAGATTTCCATGATATATGCACCATAAAATGTGAAGACATAACCACTAGTAGCTTTTGTTTCACTAGTGTCGATAATCCAACTAGCATCACAATAACCTTCTAATACTATAAAAAACCACTATAATTAATGCAATAGTTTATTGTATATTTTATATATTTAAAAATTATTTCTAGTGCTTTCCAATGAGTTTCACTAAGATTACTAATATATCTACTCAATTTTCCTACAATATAAGCAATATCAAGTCGAGAATAATTTGCTAGATGCATAAGATAATCAATTATTTGAGAATATTTTAATTTTGATACACTATCACCTAAATTATTTATAAGATGTAAGCTAGAGTTATATATGGGCTTGCAGACTCACATCTTGAAAATTAATTTTTTCACGAAGCTTTTGAATATAATGTGATTGAGTAATAGAAATTTTATTTGCATTTCTATAAATCTTTATACCTAGTATTACATTAGCTTCACCTAAATCATTCATATCAAATTGAGTTGATAGAAATTCTTTAATATTATTTATAATATTGAGATTTGTACCAAAAATTAAAATATCATCAACATAAAGACATAAAATAATATAATCATGATCAACAACTTTAATATAAACACATGTATCAAACTCACTAATAAAATTCATATGTCAATACTATTTTATCAAACTTTTCATGTCATTGTTTAGGAGCTTGTTTTAATCCATATAAAGATTTTACTAAGTTACAAACTTTATTTTCTTAACCTTTTACTATAAAACCTTCAGGTTGATCAATATAAAATTTTTCATCTAAATCGCCATCTAAAAATACAATTTTTACATCCATTTGATGTTTAACTAGATTATATGCTGAAGATACTAAAAGCAAACGAATTATAAAAATTCTAGAAATCGGAGAATAAAAATCAAAATAGTCAACACCACTTTTTTGTATATATCATTTGGCGATGAATCTTGCTTTATATTTATCTATAGATTCATCTAATTTTAAATTTTTTTTTTTTGAATATCCATTTACATTCAATAGTCTTACAACTTGGAGGTAAATCACAAAGTACTCGAATCTTATTTGATATGATAGAATCTATTTCATTATTAATAGCTTCTTTCTAAAATGGTGCATCTATAGAATTCATAGCTTCATCAAAAGTAGTAAGATCATTTTCTAAAGTAAATATTTCAGTTAAAGCGAGAATAAAAATCATCACCTAAAATTTTCTCTTTTCTAATTCTTTTATTATTTTTTTCTAATATTTTTATCATTGTTGTTAGTTAAAATAGTATCATCATTATTTATTATCAAATTTTCTATTGAATATTCTTTTTAATTAATAACCTTATTTGACTCAAAAACTTGACAATAACTATGTCGAACAAGCAGTGAACCACTAATTAAAATTCTCTTAATATTCGGTACATATAAAACTGAATATAATTTTAAATATTTTCCTGATGTCAATTTTAGATCAATATCTCCTTCTCCGACCACACTAGCTAATGCTCCATTGCCCATGCTTACACTTCCTCTTAGCGTATCCTTAAAGGAAGAGAATCATTGGCATTTGAAGTGATCTTATTAATTTATGGTTGACATCGATTTTGCTCAAAAGTCTTATTACTTTCTTTGGATCTCTTATCTTTTTGATAATAACAAGCCTTTGCAAGATGGTTGGTTCTCATACCCAACATTAAATCTCATTATGCTTTTTATTTTATTGCTAGACTGGTGTAAAATTTATTTCTTAAACTTTTTTAAATGGTTTAAAATTTTTTGTTTAAAATTACTCTTTTCCGCTTCTATTGACATGTGTTTGAGATTCAATTTTAGTGAGAGTTTTCTCTTTTTCTTTTTTTTTCTATTCTAAGTGCAATAATAAGAACGTTAAGAGACATCTTATTTCTATTATGCCTAAGTTTTAGTGCAAATTGACTCCAGGATTATGGTAATTTTTCTATTATCTATGCAACTATAAATGCTTCCGTCATGCTGTTGCCAAGTTCTTTTAGATCATGAATAATATCTTAGATTTAATTTACTTGATCTAATACTGCTTGAATCACTCATTTTATATCCATTGAATGATTAATATTTTTCTAGACCCATCTTTATTTTCATATTTTGATTCAAGTGCTTTCCAAAGCTTAAAGAAGATGTTGATGTACAAAACATGTCATAAAGTCGATGGAAAGAACACTACATCTAAGCCCAAGATAAAGAAAATTAATTTCTTGTGGAGATTTTTTTTTCCTTTTCTAACCCTTTAATGAAAATAGAATTATTTTCTCTTTTTGAAGGATCGGATGAAGGAGGATTATATATTACAATTAATCCTAAACATGTCAACCAATATACAATTTTCTTTTGCCATCTTTTAAAGTGTGTTCCTATAAATTTTTTCAACTTAACATCATGATGACAAAGCGATATTTGTGTAGACATATTTTTTGAATTGATGAAAATAATTAAAATTAAGAAAATATATTGATCTACTTTAAGATTGTTAGAACTATAAGAAAATAAATTAGCCATTAAGAAATAAACTTAACATAACAAAGCAAATAGAAATAAAAGTAATGAGATTGTAATATGAAACAATTCTTATATAAAATATAAAATAAAATATTTGAGAAATATCACGTTTTTCTTTAATGCTCATCTACCACCACATGACTTGTCGACCTTACTGTATTTCTTTCCTTCTAATAGTCAATTTCACTCTAAATTCACAGTTGTAGCTTGTTTATTCAGAGTAACATGTGGCACTGTAAAACTCCAATAGTTCTGACTTTGCCGAGCCTTATGGGCTTTTGCAAGTTATTTTGTGATGTTGCAACGATCACTTCTATAAATATTTCTACTTTTTTTGTTGGCATTGTTATGTAGAAAAATTTTTATGCGTCTTTTTTAGGACTTCTTCTAAGCCTCGAACTATTAGGTATTCCAACAAAAATGTCATCATCGACTATGCTCCATTGACCCTTTCTAAAAGTAGAAACTTTCATATACCTTTTTTTACCTAAAGCAAATTAAAAATATTAATATCTATTAAAGAAATATTAAATAATGTTATACATATCATCAACCTAACAACATATTAACTATCATCAACTTAAGTATGCCACCATGAGTACTCTTTGGTTCTAATAAAAGCAGTTGCGTAAATGCATTGATAGGATAATTACTTGTCACACTCTAGTAGTTATTTCGTTTAAGTAATTCTCTACATATGCCAATTAATTTATATATAATAAAACACCAAAGTACTTTGGCTTCAAATGACAATCATCAAGACCAATTAAATGTCTACAACCTACTAAGAAACCATCGATGAAAACCATGAATCAAACATGGAGCTGCATAAAAGGTGAATCATGCATGCTTAAAGTATATAAATATTGCAAGTTTGGGTTGTTATTGGTAAGTTATGCTTGAAATGTAGGTACATATCTATAATTATCATTAATCAATCCAAAAATGATCTTGTGAGCTTGTTTCATTGATCGCCATAACTTTATGTATTTTAGAGATAACCAATACAAATAAAGTTTTTTTTTATCTACCTTGGAGAGATGTCAAGATTTATTTTCATAATTTCTTCAATTTGTTGAGTTACCCATGAAGAAGTTGCTTGTTTGTTACTTGCTTTATTTACATGTTAGCA
The DNA here is from genome assembly GCA_021442155.1 of Cymbidium sinense. NCBI lineage: Eukaryota > Viridiplantae > Streptophyta > Magnoliopsida > Asparagales > Orchidaceae > Cymbidium > Cymbidium sinense. The sequence goes on along the minus strand of JAKCPB010000316.1, from coordinate 97,641 downwards.
TAAATGTGTATGCTCTAATTTATGCACCTCAAAAGATTCACCATTTGCACATTATATTTCTCGTACTCTCTAAGGATGTCCATAATAAAAATAAATATCAATGACTTGAGATTTATTACTAGATTGATTCTTCACACCAAAGTTCTTCATAATATCATTAGATCTCGAGCTTTTGAAGCTTTAAGCATCACGGCCTACGCTAATGAAGCTTTTGAAGTGGTGATGTGTTTTTTGCATCGCATTGCAAATGTCATTTAAAATGTTACGGCATTTTAAAGCGTAGTGGAAAAATCACATTTTCTAACAACCTAATTAGAGTGTGGCTGCTGAAAAGTATGGTCTAATTTTTTTAAATAAAAATGTAATATCCATCACAATTTCTTAAATAGTAAGTTCTTTTATAACAACTCAACCACTATATTTTAATACGCTACAACTTCCCTAAATAGACCCTAAATCTTCAGATCCAACTTGGGTATTAGAAATCCTCATTACATTGGATAGTGCTAAAAAACTTTAAGAACCTTAATTCTTGGACCTGATCGCGTTAAATTGACTTAACCCAACTCCAGTCATTGAACGACCAATGCTTGATCACCGTGATCAAACCATCATTGTTATAATTCTACTATCCCACCATTGACGTTAGATTGCTTTACTCAACATCATTACAATTAAACTTGATGGCGACATTCAACATAGGACCATTTCTTGATTTCCATCATTTGAACACTATCACAAACCCTTATTGTTAGCTAATTATGGCTTGACTAACATTATTGGACCACTATTGCATGACAATCATCATCAAATCCTCACTTGATTATCTCCATTAGACCGTTGATTGACCTTCACCATCATCAAGTTGCCAACATCAAATTACTATTGTTTGACATCTGTAATCACACTATTTCCATCTGACCATTATCATAAAAACTCATCATTTATGGTCTCCTAGTCCTCATCACTCCCCAAAGAGATGAATTGTAGTTGCCAATTTATGATTTTCCTACCATTATAACCCATCTATAATCTCTTAACTACCCTCACTCGATTATAATTGCCTAACCACTAGTACTTGACTAGATCTCTTGACTATAGTGCTAGATTATGGCGATTGGATCACCATTACCTAACTGCATTCATTTGATCATCAACTCCATACTATTATCTTCAGACCATCATTTCTTGACTATAGTGGCCACATTTACTTGAGTATGATCACTTTAACCCCATCGCGATTATGGTCTCTCGAATTGAATTAACTATGATTTCTAAACCACCATCACTCATTTACTACTCTCAACCATCATTGCATGATTACGTTTTCTACTCATTATCACTAACTATGATCACAAAACCATTACCCAATTATGGTCACTATATCGCCATTGTCAAGTTACAATCGGACCATCATTATTTATTTATGATTTTAAACTATGGTTACCCAACTATCATTTCTTGACTATTGTTACTTTTCTATCGACACCCAATATGGTCGTTCAACCATTGTTGCCAAATTGCAATCTCATGATTACTATCTTCTGCTTACGATTTCCCAACTAACATAGTTTGACTATAATTGCTTGGCCTCTGTCATTACAATCACTTAAACTGCCATTGCTCACCAATGATTTTCGAACCATCAATTTCTCTTTATAATCGCCTTACTATTTTCACAAATTATTTTTAATCAACATTTTCGATTATGAACACTTTCGATCCGTCACTTTATTACATTATTTGACCCATCACCAATTTAGGTCATCTAACCATTGCCACATGATTACATTCTTTCAACCATTATCGCTTGCCTATGATATTTTGACCACCATAGCTGATTACGATATCCCAACCATCACCACTAAGTATAGTCTCCCAACACATCATCAGACCATAGTTATCTAACCATTATCACTTGACTATGGTCTTTTAATCAATATTATCCAATTATAATATTCTTGTAGCACCAACTATGGACTCCCAACAACTATCTTTTGATGCACGGTAGCTTTATTACTTGCCATTTCTTATAATATTGATGTATACCATCGAAAAAATACCATGGCTATGAAGCAAATGCACATCATTGACATATTTCATCACTTATAAGATTGATGAATGATGTGAAAACAACATCAACACCGTCCTATTTTGCCACTTGACAACACCAAGAACATTGATTCATGACTTCTATAATAAGATTGATGTACAACATCAACACCAATGACTACTCTTGATGTAAAATTGAAGTTTATACTGAATTTCTTTGTCTCTCATCCTGTCTCCTTAAAGAAGAATAATCAAACAGATCATAAATGATTTTTGAAGGCAATTCTAATTCCTCGAGATTCTCATAAATTCTATCATAGAATCCACTATCTACCTTTCTCAATTATGAAGAATAGCATCATTAGTAACTAACGACATATACTAGTTAAATCAATTTAATTAGGGTAAGTCATATGGTGTTTTTTTCTTTTTGGGCCTTTATTTCCATGTAAAAACTCTTGTGTTGCTTACAATTCTTCTTTTATTTATGTGTAAGATGGCTTTTCATACAAAGCTAAAATGTTAAACATTTTTTTTTCTATTAGCATGAATATCCTACCATGCAACAATATTCAATATCAAAATGCAGACTTCTAATTTATTTCAAAAATAAGAAGAAATCCTTTATAAATATTCTTAAGTTGAGTACTATTAATTAAAATAATAATTCATAGCTATATATTAGAGTCCAATCATTTTGAAATGAAGTTTAGCATATTGTACAACAATAATACAATATGTGGAAAACTATTTGCAATCATTGTTATACGCTTCTCAAAATTTTTATAATGAAATAAAAAAAAGTTGCTTAATTTAATTTTAATTAAAAAAATTGGGTAAAAATAATTTAATCTTAATATTTTATTTCCATTTAGTTTGATCTCTCACAATTTAATTAAACCAAGCGTAGCCTTAACATTTCCTCTCTTTAAATTCCTTCAAACAACCAAATAAAACTTATAATTAAGAGTCACCTTATCTTTTTCATATACATTTTGTCCTATTAAATTCTTTCAAACCAAAAAAAAAACTTTTCAAGTAAGAATCTGATTTATAAAATAACATTTTAATAGGGAAACATGCATTTTTTTTAGGAAATTTAATAATTTGAAGAAATATTAGAAAAAAAAACATACCAAATTAGAAAGATGAAGGGTGCCAACAAAAACCTTTCACTAGAGGGCCAAGTGGCTAAGGAAAAGTAGGATCAGAATGAGGAATAAGTAAATTTTTTATAGTGATAATTCAATGGTAAAATCTTCTTTTCCCGATGTGAGCTCTATGTATTGGCCTATTCATATGTTAGATCTCTTTGATTGACAACATGCATGCATGTTTAACTCTTATGTATATTCTTCAATTATGTGACCACCTCTTGCACCTAATATTTTGATATAATCTTAAGCACAACTTGCTCACTTGCCACATAAAGAGAATTTTTTTAATTCTTCAAATGAAAACCATAAGGTAGTTCTGAAAGTTGTTGGCTGGATGGTATCATAAGTTCTCCTGAAAATATATTATTGATATCCCACATGATAAATTAATGGCACCAATTACACGAAGTTTATTATTTATATATTAATGGTGCTTAATAATATAAATTAGGAATAGTTTTCTTAAGGTGAAAGAAAATAATTTTAATTTTAGAATGAAAAATATAGAAAATGAAAAATTTCCCCAACTAAAAGAAACAAAGTAATAAAAGTTAAATATATCAAAAGTGACACATAATTAGCTCTAGTCAAAAGTAGTGACAAAGTATTCATATTTTACAACCCTTGGAAAAGGAACACTAGATAAGACTCCTTCATGCATGGTTTCTTGCATGGTATCTTTTATTATCCTTAAGGAAATACTAAAACTAATGGAAAGATCATCCTTTATATGAACCTTTTAGTGATGAAATTTTGATCAATTTAAGCACTTGTGAAGAAATTTTGAACAATTTGACCACTTGTGATTTAATTTGTAAGAGGATTTTTTTTGTGGCAGTGATTAGTCATAAGTAAGCAGATTTTGTTGAATTTTATTTGTTTGGTGAAGAAGTAGAATGTGGAACAACCTCTATAAAGAAATCACCCTTATAAATATAAGGATCATTTAGTTAAGAGGAGTAGGTAACTTATTATATTGATTTGAAGGTTGGTGGTAGGGTTGAAAATATCGATGAAGATAATGAAGTAGCCATATTGTAGGAACCACTTAAAATCTAGGTTTAATTGGGCCAATTTTAGATTTCTAAGTCACAAATTGTTAGAAATAGGATTTTAAAACATACACATGAAATTCTTATGTCCAAATAACTAATAATTACTACATTCATTAGAACAACTTTATTTTATGCTAATGAATTGTTGGGTGCATTCACTTTCATTTCCACTAAAATCTTTCAATGAAAGGTCCAGAAAAGTTGTAATAGGAAGATTTGTATCTTTGTTGTTTATTCAATAATGAAGCTAATTCAAAAGTGTTGTCTTTTTTAATGCATGTTAGAATGTTCCATTGGGTGAAAATGGAATACAGTGAGAAACAAATGTAGTATAAAGTGAATGTAATGTATTTGGATTATTCTAAATTATTTAATTAAAAATTCTACAAATATCAGGATTTGTTTTTGTTAGTTTGGTAAAGTGTGGGTAATGTAATGTATTTGGTAGCGATCGGGTGGGGTTGGGACTAGTAGTGGTGGAGGTGGTTAGTGATCGTGAAGGTAGTGGTCGTGGTTGATCAGTTGTGGTGGTAGTCAACGGTGATTAGTGGTGGAAATGGTGGTCTGGTCAACATTCTATCGTGGGGAGTAGTGGCGATGATCACTTGTAGATAGTAGATGGTTGTGTCAAAACCATAGGTTCGACGAATTGGTAGAGATCAGCTTGCATCGAGTAATCACTTTATACTAATTGATGTATTTGAAATTTTCCCATGCACCACAAATTACCCTTTCAAATCATTTCAAATGTAGTACAAATGCCTTGGACTTTTACTTTGTAGTAACTCGTACACCCAAAAATTTAAAATCTCTATATTTACTTTATTTTACAAAAATAAAGCTCTTTATTAAATAAGTAAGCCCAGATGAGAAAAATTCTATTTACATGGGTGAGATTGACATTCCAAAATATATCATGGTTAGACCATTGTTAATCCTTATGAGGAAACCTATCTATTTTTTAAGTCTTAGATACAAATATATCAATCTTTTATCTTTTCAAAGATAACCAAAATACTTTTGAGGTTTAAAAATATTCCTACACCAAACAAATCTAAAAAATTAATAAGAACTTGCAATGAAAGTATCCTATTGAGGAATTTTCCATCGAGCAAGAATCTAAGAAGGATATCAACTTCCTTAATACACTTTCTAGAAGTACTAACACAATTTGATCTTCACAACAAAAACTACATTTATTTCATATAATTCTTAAGAAAATAATAATTGTTGATTGTCAATAAGATTTTGGAACAAAGAGGCATTCCCATTCAAGGACAAAGACATCTTCAAATCTAGAGTAGAGGACTAATTTGTAACATGCAAGTGATTTGGGATTTCTTTGAAGACAAAAATCATCACGCAAGTGACAATCAAAGAAAGTGGAATAAGGTCAATGGTAAATATCTTAATGCTTTGATTAAGGAGCGTGCAAAGATGGGTTGACAACCATGAGCACATTAGCTCAACAAATCTAAGATGGAGTTTGAAAAGTAAGAGATTGATCTCAACTTACATAGGTTAGAGTTGAAATGATAGAAATATGGCTTAAGAAGTAGAGGATGAAGTTCAAGAAACATATTAGATGTCAAAGTAGAGAACTAAAAATTTCATTAAGGCTTAACATCTTATAAACACGAGGGAAAGGATACTAGTGACAAGTAGCTATCATGAAAGAGCAAGCAAGTGCATGTAGATTAAAAGAGACCAACCTAACGATCAAGTAGATTTGACTAATGATGCTTTAGATCAAAAGACAAGAAGAGCCAATTTAGCTCTTTAATATCTTATTAATTTTAAATAAATATAGATTTTATTTTTGCTCAAACGTTTTATGCCATATTACTAATATATTTATATTCTTAAATAGATAATTGCATATTTATGAGAGACTTTTAGAAATAATAATGAAAAAAGTTGATTATTTAACTAAAATTAAAATTAAAATTTACTAATTCTTATGCTCAAATATGATACATAAAAGATTTTCTGAAAAATAATATAGGCACATTAGAATAACCAAAATATATGAATCATACTTTTAAAAGTTAATATTATGATATACATCCATCATACATAAATATGCCAAATAAGAAAAACTCTTGTAATTTCACAATACATTTTTTTTTGTAAAGATATAAAGCAACAAACAACAATGTTAAATTAGCTTTAGAACATAAATCATCTTTATTATTTTCTTCTAAGATGTACAAATAGAGGATATATATTCAATTTAATGGCATAACTCTAATGGAAGCTTGGCTTTTCTTGTGCTATCCCCTACAACAGGGATTCGTAGATGGGTTACTGCACAACGACAGTTTGATGGGTGTCTTCCTTGATTGTTGAGCCTCCACCATGATAATAATTCTCAGACTAATAAGAGCTACTATGAGAAGCACGACATATGGGTAATAAATTGCCCATCATCAAGCTATAAAATTATTGGTTCTACAATATCTTCATAGAATGTCTTGATGTTTTATTCTTGTATTTATTGGCCATATCTTTGATTAATTAAGTCCTTCCTCCTTAATTATATATTATTATCAGTTAAAGTGTCTTGCCTGCTAATTGATATAGGGAGGAAAAATAAAAAGTAAAGAAGTTTAGATAAAAAAATACGTTACTTTTCTAGGCTAAAATATATACCATTTTTCATATTTTATGTTGTTTGTTGTTTGAGTCACAACTTCGAATGATGAAAACAAGCTTATCTTGTAGCTGGAAGGGAATAATTTTTTTTTCTGCTATTCAATAGTTGAGAGAATTATGATTAAAATCATATGAATCTTTGTACACCTAAGCTTCATGGAGGCACGATCTAATCCTTATCATTGATAAATATAAATTGTATTTTAAGATTAGTTGACCATTTAAGAGCATGTGATTTATGAAAATCGCTTAGGAGCATGTCAAGCTCACTATTAAGGTGAAGTCATCGAAAGTCATTCGAGCAAGAGTACTTGTCGTTAAGGCTAACCAAAGTTAACCCAAGTTAGTAGAGGAGGTTCATGAGACATGACATGTTTTGAGCAACGATGATCAAATTTATCATAATGCTGATGGTCATTGAGTTGGTGTTATCAAAGTATATATCAATTATAAATTATTTACAAATTAAATTCATATTTTATGATCATATTAAATTTTCTAGCTGAAATATCACGATATGGATCTAAAAATTATGTCAAAATTCATAATGAGCAAATCATTTTATTTTGGCAAATCAAGAAATTTTTTTTGTCGTAAAGAGATTATCATATTAGTATTTCAAATATATCATGTACGAACTCAAGAATATGTTATAACCAAATAAAATATCAAATTTGTATCACATAATTTCGCCTCAATTTAAAAGCTTAAATTTTGAGTTGAGAAAACATAGCACAATTTATATTTGATATGTTCACAAATTAATTTGACTAGTCATGAATCTCGAGAAATGTTAGAGTTAAAACTTTCCAAATTAAATTCAAAATTATCCAAATTTTGATTTTAGCAAACTTGTAGTTTAATCGAACATCTCCATATGATGAACTCATTAATACCAACCAAGCCACAGTCAAGCACATAATGCATACTTAAAGGCATAAGGATATTAATTAGGGAATTAAATGATCTCTACATTTTGTATGCTTATAATCAAATCAAGCATGATAATAAAATAAATCCAACCTTATGTATTCTTATGATTATGAGGATCACAAAGACTACTCTTGATGTAAAATTGAAGTTTATGAATTTCTTTGTCGTCATCCCTCCTCCTTAAAGAAGAATAATCAAACGATCATAAATGATTTTGAAGGCAATTCTAATTCCTCGAGATTCTCATAAATTCTATCATAGAATCCATTATCTACCTTTCTCAATTATGAAGAATAGCATCATTAGTAACCAACTAACATATACTAGTTAAATCAATTTAATTAGGTAAGTCATATGGTGTTTTTTTCTTTTGGGCCTTTATTTCAATGTAAAACCTTTGTGTTGCTTACAATTCTTCTTTATTTATGTGTAAGATGGCTTATCATACAAAGCTAAAATGTTAAACATTTTTTTTCTATTAGCATGAATATCCTACCATGCAACAATATTCATTATCAAAATGCACTCTAATTTATTTCAAAAAATAAGAAGAAATCCTTTATAAATATTCTTAAGTTGAGTACTATTAATTAAAATAATAATTCATAGCTATATATTAGGGAGTCCAATCATTTTGAAATGAAGTTTAGCATATTCTACAACAATAATACAATATGTGAGGAAAACTATTTGCGATCATTGTTATCGCTTACACGCCATCTCAAAATTTTTATAATGAAATAAAAAAAGTTGCTTAATTTAATTTTAATTAAACAAGTGGGTAAAAATAATTTAATCTTAATATTTTTCTTTCCATTTAGTTTGATCTCTCACAATTTAATTAAACCAAGCATAGCCTTAACATTTCCTCTCTTTAAATTCCTTCAAACAACCAAATAAAACTTATAATTAAGAATCACCTTATCTTTTCATATACATTTTGTCCTATTAAATTCTTTCAAACCAAAAAAAAAACTTTTCAAGTATGAATCTGATTTATAAAATAACATTTTAATAGGGAAACATGCATTTTTTTAGGAAATTTATTAATTTGAAGAAATATTAGAAAAAAAAAACATACCAAATTAGAAAGATGAAGGGTGCCAACAAAAACCTTTCACTAGAGGGCCAAGTGGCTAAGGAAAAGTAGGATCAGAATGAGGAATAAGTAAATTTTTTATAGTGATAATTCAATGGAAAATCTTCTTTCCCTAGTGATCTCCTATGTATTGGCCTATTCATATGTTAGGATCTCTTTGATTCAGCAACATGCATGCATGTTTAACTCTTATGTATATTCTTAAATTATGTGACCACCTCTGGCACCTAATATTTTGAGATAATCTTAAGCACAACTTGCTCATACCCACTTGCCAAAAGGCCATAAAGAGAATTTTTTTAATTCTTCAAATGAAACCCATAAGGTAGTTCTGAAAGTTGTTGGCTGGATGGTATCATAAGATCTCCTGAAAATATATTATTGATATCCCACATGATAAATTAAGAGAGGAAATAAAACTTAAAGAAGAGCACTTTAACATCTTCTTTCCAAAGGGCAAAATCAACATTGGTTTTGCTAGGCTTAATAATGGTCTCCTTAGGCTTGTAAGAAATGTTGATGCTATTACTTCCTATTATTATGACAAGGGGAGAGTTGGAAGGAACCTTCAATAATAAATGAGATCTCACACTAAAGTGAGATCTATTTCATGTTTTTAAAATGTTGTAGAAAGTTTTAAAGGATAGTTTAAGATTGGACATTATTCTATTTGAATTTTTTTCTTGGGAGATATAAGAATTTGAATTAGTTTAGAACCTATAATAAAAAAAATTCATAATTTAGAAAATAAAATTAGCTATTAAAGAGGTGTTAGAAGTTTTCTTAGTTTTTGTTAGAATCTCCTATAACTACTAATTTAGCTGGCAAAGCCTTCAAATGTAAGCTATAGGTCATAGTTTTATAGTCTAAAAGCTTAATAAGTCGACACAAAACTTAGTAAATTGTAATTTGAAGTTGGGTTCCAAATAAATTTGGTGTTTGAGGGGACCCCGATATACAAAACTAGAGCTAACTTGATCCTCCTAGGTATTGCACAAGAAAATGAGTTTTAATGAAGGATTTTAAAGATTAAAACATATCATGTAAATTAAGATACATTTATTAGATTTATATGAACAATAGCATGAAAATGATTTGAAATATCACTCAAATCTATTTGAAATAAAATTAAACAAAATTTTTATTATGAAAATAATTACAATTAAAATGAATATCTTATTAAAATACTTTATATTAGCAAGTAATTCATAAAGTTTGTTTTGACATTTTGTAAGTGTTTGTCAACAAAATTCAAGTTTTAGTTTCAAGTTAAAATTAACATTCTTAAAATTTAGAGAATTAAAATAATTTTAGTGCATGTGAGTACCAAAATTGAAAAAAAAAAATACACCTAAGTAACCTACACACTTTTGACTCTAAAACTCAAAAATCTTGGATTGGCCTTCCTTAAATGTTTGAAATCATCTTTAAACATTCAAAAGCTTTCAATCAATTCTTGAATACGTTGATCGATTAAGTCAACCATGTTTCAAACCTTGGGAGCAATGCCACCGCATAGATCATTTAAAGTCATTAGATCTAGTAATCACATGTTTTACACCATCAAATCTATAGAGTTAACATATTGTTATATGATCAAAACTAAAGGTGGGAGTAATTGGACCTTAGTGTTACTATTGAGCTATTGCTATGAAGCGTTAATGATATCTCTTAATTTGAGAAAGGTTTCGCTAGCAAGTTCTTCTAATAAACTAGAAGGAATGGCACCAATTACACGAAGTTTATTATTTATATATTAATGGTGCTTAATAATATAAATTAGGAATAGTTTTCTTAAGGTGAAAGAAAATAATTTTAATTTTTAGAATGAAAAATATAGAAAATGGAAAATTTCCCCAACTAAAAAGAAACAAAAGTAATAAAAGTTAAATATATCAAAAAGTGACACATAATTAGCTCTAGTCAAAAAGTAGTGACAAAGTATTCATATTTTACAACCCTTGGAAAAGGAACACTAGATAAGACTCCTTCATGCATGGTATCTTTTATTATCCTTAAGGAAATACTAAAACTAATAGAGAGATCATCCTTTATATGAACTTTTTAGTGATGAAATTTTGATCAATTTAAGCACTTGTGAAGAAATTTTGAACAATTTGACCACTTGTGATTTAATTTGTAAGAGGATTTTTTTTGTGGCAATGATTAGTCATAAGTAAGCAGATTTTGTTGAATTTTATTTGTTTAGAGAAGAAGTAGAATGGAACAACCTCTATAAAGAAATCACCCTTATAAATATAAGGATCATTTAGTTAAGAGGACTAGGTAACTTATTATATTGATTTGAAAGGTGGTAGGGTTGAAAATATCGATGAAGATAATGAAGTAGCCATATTTGTAGGAACCACTTAAAATCTAAGGTTTAATTGGGCCAATTTTAGATTTCTAAGTCAAGAAAATTGTTAGAAATAGGATTTTTAAAAACATACACATGAAATTCTTATGTCCAAATAACTAATAATTACAACATAAATGTAGGATTTTTTTTATATTCATTCGAACAAGATTTTTTTATGCTAATGAATTGTTGGGTGCATTCACTTTCATTTCCACTAAAATCTTTCAATGAAAGGTCCAGGAAAAGTTGTAATAGAAAGATTTGTATGTTGTTGTTTATTCAATAATGAAGCTAATTCAAAAAGTGTTGTCTTTTTAATGCATGTTAGAATGTTCCATTGGGTGAAAATGGAATACAGTGAGAAAGAAATGTAGTATAAAGTGAATGCAATGTATTTGGATTATTCTAAATTATTCAATAAAAAATTCTACAAATATTGAGATTTGTTTTTGCTAGTTTGGTAAAGTGTGGTTGATGTAATGTATTTGGTAGCGATCGGGTGGGGTTGGGACTAGTAGTGATGAGGGCAACAAAGTGGGCAAGCAGATAGTGGTGGAGGTGGTTAGCGATCGATGAAGTGGTTGTGCTTGATCGGGCGAGTCAACGGTGATTAGTGGTGGAAATGGTGGTCGAAGGCAATGGCAATGGTGTAGTAGTGATGATCATTTGCGATAGTCGATGGTCGTCGAACCGGGCGTGGTTCGACGAGTGGTAGTAGTGATCGGCTAGCATCAGCAGTCATCACTTTATACTAATTGATGTATTTGAAATCACCACAAATTACCCTTTCAAATCATTTCAAATGTAGTACAAATGCCTTGGACTTTTACTTTGTAGTAATTCGAAGACCCAAAAATTTAAAATCTCTATATTTACTTTATTTTAAATTAACAAATAAAGCTCCTTTAAATAAGTGAGAGATGAAAAATTCTATTTACATGGGTGAGATTGGACATTCCAAAAATATATCATGGTTAGACGACCATTGTTAATCCTTATGAGAAACCTATCTATTTTTTAAGTCTTAGATACAAATATATCCAATAATCTTTTATCTTTTCAAAGATAACCAAAATACTTTTGAGGTTTAAAAATATTCCTACACCTTGAGAAACAAATCTAAAAAAATTAATAAGAACTTGCAATGAAAGTATCCTATTGAGGAATTTTCCATCGAGCAAGAATCTAAGAAGGATATCAACTTCCTTAATACACTTTCTAGAAGTACTAACACAATTTGATCTTCACGAACAAAAAACTACATTTATTTCATATAATTCTTAAAAAAATAATAGGGATTGTTGATTGTCAATAAGATTTTGGAACAAAGAGGCATTCCCATTCCGAAGGACAAAGACATCTTCAAATCTAGAGTAGAGGACTAATTTGTAACATGCAAGGGTGATTTGGGATTTTCTTTGAAGACAAAATCATCACTGGCAAGTGACAATCAAAGAAAGTGGAATAAGGTCAATGGTAAATATAGCAGAATGCTTTGATTAAGGAGCAGGCAAAGATGGGTTGACAACCATGAGCACATTAGCTCAACAAATCTAAGATGGAGCTTGGAAAGTAAGAGATTGATCTCAACTTACATAGAGTTGAGGCTAATGATAGAAATATGGCTTAAGAAGTAGAGGATGAAGTTCAAGAAACATATTAGATGTCAAAGTAGAGAGCAACAAAAATTTCATTAAGGCTTAACATCTTATAAACACAAGGGGAAAGGATACTAGTGACAAGTAGCTATCATGAAAGAGCAAGCAAGTGCATGTAGATTAAAAAGAGACCAACCTAACGATCAAGTAGATTTGACTAATGATGCTCGGTAGGACTGCACAAGAGCAAGAAGAGCCAATTTAGGCCATTAATATCTTATTAATTTTAAATAAATATAGATTTTGATTTTTGCTCAAACGTTTTATGCCATATTACTAATATATTTATATTCTTAAATAGATAATTGCATATTTATGAGAGACTTTTAGAAATAATAATGAAAAAAGTTGATTATTTAACTAAAATTAAAATTAAAATTTACTAATTCTTATGCTCAAATATGATACATAAAAGATTTTCTGAAAAATAATATAGGCACATTAGAATAACCAAAATATATGTATCATACTTTTAAAAGTTAATATTATGATATACATCCATCATACATGAATATACCAAATAAGAAAAACTCTTGTAATTTCACGATACATTTTTTTTGTAAAGATACAAAGCAACAAACAACAATGTTAAATTAGCTTTAGAACATAAATCATCTTTATTATTTTCTTCCAAGATGTATAAATAGAGGATATATATTCAATTTAATGGCATAACTCTAAGGGAAGCTTGGCTTTTCTTTATCCCCTACAAAGGATTCAGTAGATGGGTTACCGCTTAAACGACTTTGATGGGTGTCTTCCTTGATTGTTGAGCCTCCACCATGATAATAATTCTCGGACTAATAAGAGCTACTATGAGAAGCACATATGGGTAATAAATTGCCCATCATCAAGCTATAAAATTATTGGTTCTACAATATCTTCATAGAATGTCTTGAGGTTTTATTCTTGTATTTATAGGCCATATCATTGATTAATTAAGTCTGTCCTCCTTAATTATATATTATTATCAGTTAAAGTGTCTTTCCTGCTAATTGATATAGGGAGGAAAAATAAAAAGTAAAGAAGTTTAGATAAAAATACATTATTACTTTTCTAGGCTAAAATATATACCATTTTTCATATTTTATGTTGTTTGTTGTTTGAGTCACAACTGAATGATGAAAACAAGCTTATCTTGTAGGAAGGAATAATTTTTTTTTCGCTATTCAATAGTTGAGAGAATTATGATTAAAATCATATGAATCTTTGTACACCTAAGCTTCATGGCACGATCTAATCCTTATCATTGATAAATATAAATTGTATTTTAAGATTAGTTGACCATTTAAGAGCACGTGATTTATGAAAATTGCTTAGGAGCATGTCAAGCTCACTATTAAGGTGAAGTAACCGAAAGTCGTCGTAAGAGTACTTGTCGTTAAGGCTAACCAAAGTTAACCCAAGTTAAGTAGAGGAGAGGTTCATGAGACATGACATGTTTTGAGCAACGCGATCAAATTTATCATAATGCTGATGGTCATTGAGTTGGTGTTATCAAAGTATATATCAATTATAAATTATTTACAAATTAAATTCATATTTTATGATCAATTATTAAATTTTCTAGCTGAAATATCACGATATGGATCTAAAAATTATGTCAAAATTCATAATGAGCAAATCATTTTTTTGTGGCAACTCAAGAAATTTTTTTTGTCGTAAATAAATTATCATATTAGTATTTCAAATATATCATGTACCAACTCAAGAATATGTTATAACCAAATAAAATATCAAATTTGTATCACTTAATTTCATCTCAATTTAAAAGCTTTTGAATTGAGAAAACATAGCACAATTTATATTTGATATGTTCTCAAAATAAATTTGATTAGTCATGAATCTCGAGAAATGTTAGAGTTAAAACTTTCCAAAATAAATTCAAAATTATCCAAATTTTGATTTTAGTAAACTTGTAGTTTAACCGAACATCTCCATATGATGAACTCATTAATACCAAACTAGCCCCAGTCAAGCACATAATGCATACTTAAAGGCATAGGGATATTAATTAGGGAATTAAATGATCTCTACATTTTGTATGCTTATAATCAAATCAAGCATCACAATAAAATAAATCCAACCTTATGTATTCTTATGATTATGAGGATCAGTATTTAATAGATTGTTTTAGATTTTGTTTTATTTACGAGATTTTTGTTCTTAAAATTTATAAATAAATTTGATTCTCTACATGAGTGTTGTCGTGGGTGGGGTTAGATGAAAGAATGGACAAAGCTTAGGAGTTTGTGGAACGTCGCCACAATTATAACTATTGAATCGCCATTACTCCACCTTCACCACCGACCACAAACCATTAGATGATTGATGCTTGATATTCGTAATCAAATCTATCGTTGGACTATTACTATCATCAAACTATCAATTGACCTATGTCCCCCCACCACTACCATTAAATCACTATTGTTAACCTCTATCATTGAATTGTCACTAGATATCTACTTGGCCACTATTACCTAACCTTTTTATTAGACAATGTTTGATTGTCATTGTTGGATTGCCCATACATGACCATCAAATCAAATCATTGCTTGACTATCACAATCATACCATCGACCTTCCGTCATCACTATCATTAATGATTACTATTTGACCACTATCACAAAATTTCCACCACCTGATCATTTCCATCAAACCATAGCTTGACTATCTATAATCTCACAATCATCATCATTTATCAATGATCACATGATTATAATCATCCATCAATGATCTTTCTACCGCTATCTCTGATTAAGGTTTCCAATAAAGTTTGAATCAACATAGCCAATGACCTAATATGTAGTTCTTCTGAATTGCAAACATGTGTTAAGATGTGAAAATTGTATGTCGTAAGAACTCATGACCCCACAAATACTCTTTTTTGTCATTACTGTTTGAAATTTTTCCTTAAGCTCATGCTCAACATAATTACTATTCAACTAAATCATATTATTGAAGATGATTTCAAGCCAGTCCTCAACTTCGAAGGGCGCTCGACTTTGTAAAATTTATTATAAGTGTAACTTAGAGTGTACAATGTATACTTGTCATAGAGATGATAATGGTTGAAGAAAAATTTTATAAATATCCCAAAAATCAATATGAACATGATTATAACTATTTCAAATAGACAAATGAAGTAGACAATATATTATTTAACATGGACTACACATAAGAGTATCATTCATGGACATGATTATGAAAAAATTAAAAATATTTCATTTTCTTTGAAAATAAAATTAAATTAAAAAAACTCTTTATAGTTTGATTCTTTTCCATATAGAGAAGAATGCCAAGTGTTCACACATTTAGAGTGAGCTAGGAAAGTTTACTAGTGGGGCTATAAATTAAGGGACTGTTTGGGATTAATTTTGTTCTCTATTTTCGTTTTATTTTATGTTGTTTTAAAATATATTTTTTTAAAGTTTTTTTGATGTAGTTTTAATTTTATTTTCAAAAACAAATAATGTTTTTTTTAAAACACTCAAAATATCTAAAAGATTTTTTGAATGTTTTTAAAAACAACAACTACAATCAAACAAGTTTATTTTTAAGCAAAACATAAACAAAACAAAACTCAACTGTAAAATAAAAAATAAAAAACAAAAGTGACCCCAAACGATCTTTAAGAATTTCAAAAAGCGCTTAACCTGCTGCTAGGGATGTAAATGAGTCAAGCCGATCTCAAATTACCGTTAACTTGAACTTCAGATTGACTGATTTATGGAGTTTGAACTTGAGCTTTATTTTATTATTTTGAGTCAACTCATTTAGTATAGAAGAGATAAAATAATTATAATTTAAATATTTATTTTGATAAAAATGGAAAAAAAAAATTAAGAACTTTAAAATAAAAATTGCTTGCTTTTATGATAGCAAGACAAAATTTTAAATATTTTAATAATTATATACCTAAATTATTATAAATATAATATATATATATAGTATATATATATATATTCAAATTTAAATGAAAAAAATTATATGATATAGTTGAGATGTATTTCATATATCATTTTATTAACAAAAAATCATCATAATTTGCAATTTATTAATATATTGTAAGTTATAATACTTTTAAGAAATTATTATTTGCAACAACTATATGGGTGAAAATGATTGAAATTTAAAAGTAAACTTTAAAATTTAGTTTTTATATGAATTAAAAAAAATTAAGGATAGCATAGATCTCTTTTGTTTTAAATAAATATTGATTAAAATATTACTAATAAAAGATTAGTAATTTTCATCAATATTATTATTATTATTATTATTTTGGAAATATATTAAAATAACATAATAGTAGAAAGAGAGGGAAGCTAAAAATTATTTTTAATTTTATGAGATAACATAAATCAATTTAAAATAAAAATGAAATTTATTTAAGTTTAATTAAATTTGATTGTGTAATGAAGTTAATATGTGTCTCTCTCATTGTAATAAATAAAATATTAATTTTCTCCCCATAACCTAGATGAACAATAGCACCAATTGGTAAAAGGACAATGACAAAAGCAGAGAACCCGCCTCTTCATCTTGCTCCCACTTACCAAGAAAACATAAAAATTCTTCCTCCCTATTGTGGATTCTATTCGAAACGCGTGATGTCGAGGGAGTCGACAAGTCGGGTGTCTAAGGCAAAGATTAGTTTAGCTAACGTGTGATTTTGTTGGGTAGGGGCATGAGTCCCCTAGTGCCCTCACTATAACTCCACCCTTGCACACATTAGTATTATCATTACAAGGAAGCAAACTGCAACAAAATACAATGTATATTTTTGACATGAATATAATAATTACATGAACGTAATCCAAAATAGAATTGGCATTTGAATATCTGTTGCATTCAATCATTAAGGTAGCTAGCTTTGAAGCCTCTACAAAGAATGGTGTCCGAACTTTAAGAACAATGATGGGACAAGTCTCGGGAGAGTAGAAATCGCTATATTCTTTAACAAAATTATGAAGCATTGAAATCAAATTGCTTAACTTCTAAACACCATAGGTGTTAGAACTATAAGAAATTAAATTGGCAATTAAGAAATAAATTTAACATAACGAAGCAAATAGAAATAAAAGTAATGAGATTGAAATAGCCTCGGAGGGAGACATCTATACTTAGAGTAGACCAACCCTTGGGTGCACCAAATAGCGCTCTCTTTTCTACTCATGAGATACAACTCCCCTCTTGCCTTGATCGCATGCACCATTGATCGCAAAACTTCAAGTAATCGTGTGTCTCTTGTTGCCCCAAAAAAGAAATGAAAAGAATGACAAGAAAAATTGTGAATGGAGAAAGGAAGAGAGAATATTCAGATTTTATTATGTCACTCAAGCTCACATTATCATCTATTTATAAGTGAAGGAAGAGAGCTCATTAAATCACCTAATTATGATTTATAGTCATTACTAGCCATTATTTTAAGTTATGAATTAATTTATTTCTATTTAATTAATTTATATTATAAGTTATGCAACTAATATTTATATTATAATAATGTTAGAATAATATATATTATATATATATATATATATATATATATACATATATTTATTATCCATTACAATTCCCTCTCCAATAAATAAATAAAATATTTATAAATAAACTTGAGGTGAATAAAATAAGAGATCAAGACTCAAAATTTTTATTTTGGACAACTTTTATAATGCATTTGATAAAAGTACCTTCCAGGTTTGAACTTTCACTTAGTATAACCAAAATCTAACAATAATAAATACTATAGTAATCGAAGTTTTGAATTAGGTATATAAATTAGTGTATCATTTGGTATACACATGATTTGAAACACGCTTATAAGTTCTACTAAAGCTTTAAAGGCCATACGCTTTCATCTTAATTCATAAGTATTTTAGATCTAATAAGATCTCATTGTAGCTGCCTATCGCAACACTTATATAGGTGAGATCTCCAAGATATACTGCAATTATAATATCTAGCAAAATTTTTGCCTTTGATCTCATTAAGAGCTATAGCTCAACTTTATTTTCATTGCAGTTTAGCACAAATGAATATAAAGATGGTATTTATAATATTTAAAGTTGTGCTTTTATGAATTATTCGATCAACTTTGTTTTTACCACATTGAACATTCTATCTTGTTGTTTCCAATATGAATGTTGGGTTTCTACTGTGATGGCTATTTTAACCCCATCCCTTATAATGATCTCAATATAGAAGTCTTTGCAAGCCCTTTCATCAATGAATCTAATATTTTTCTCAGAAGAAATAAAATGGTAAGTAACAACACCTCTTTTATATAATTCATATAAAGACTCATGCCTTATTCTTATATGATATTTTTATCATTATATTTTGCACTTTTGCTTTTGCTATAGCTTTTAATTATCACTATTTATTAAAATAGTAGGTATATGTTTTTAATATAAAGGTAAACAAAATAATAAACTTTTAAGCCACTAATTTCGTAAGTAGCAAGACTAAGTGCTATAAACCGCTTTCATAATTGATCTAGAGATTAATGTTTGTTTAGTAGATTTCCATGATATTGCACCACCACAAAATGTGAAGACATAACCACTAGTAGCTTTTGTTTCACTAGTGTCGATAATCCAACTAGCATCACAATAACCTTCTAATACTATAAAAAAACCATTATAATTAATGCAATAGTTTATTGTACCTTTTAAATATTTAAAAATTCTTTCTAGTGCTTTCCAAAATGAGTTTCACTAGATTACTAATATATACTCAATTTTCTACATAAGCAATATCAAGTCGAGAATAATTTGCTAGATGCATAAGATAATCAATTATTTGAGAATATTTTAATTTTTGATACACTATCACCTAAATTATTTATAAGATGTAAGCTAGAGTTATATGGACCTTGCGGGACTCACATCTTGAAAATTAATTTTTTTAAGCTTTTGAATATAATGTGATTGAGTAATAGAAATTTTATTTGCATTTCTATAAATCTTTATACCTAGTATTACATTAGCTTCACCTAAATCATTCATATCAAATTGAGTTGATAGAAATTCTTTAATATTATTTATAATATTGAGATTTGTACCAAAAATTAAAATATCATCAACATAAAGACATAAAATAATATAATCATGATCAACAACTTTAATATAAACACATGTATCAAACTCACTAATAAAAAATTCATATGTCAATACTATTTTATCAAACTTTTCATGTCATTGTTTAGAGCTTGTTTTAATCCATATAAAGATTTTACTAAGTTACAAACTTTATTTTCTTAACCTTTTACTATAAAACCTTCAGGTTGATCAATATAAAATTTTTCATCTAAATGCCATCTAAAAATACAATTTTACATCCATTTGATGTATAACTAGATTATATCTGAAGATACTAAAAGCAATTATAAAAATTCTAGAATAAAATCAAAATAGTCAACACCACTTTTTTGTATATAACATTTGGCGATGAATCTTGCTTTATATTTATCTATAGATTCATCTAATTTTAAATTTATTTTTTGAATATCCCTTACATTCAATAGTCTTACAACTTGGAGGTAAATCACAAAGTACTCGAGTCTTATTTGATATGATAGAATCTATTTCATTATTAATAGCTTCTTTCTAAAATGGTGCATCTATAGAATTCAGCTTCATCAAAAAGTAGTAAGATCATTTTCTAAAATAAATATTTAGTTAAGAGAATAAAAATCATCACCTAAAATTTTCTCTTTTCTAATTCTTTTATTATTTTTTTCTAATATTTTTATCATTGTTGTTAGTTAAAATAGTATCATCATTATTTATTATCAAATTTTCTATTGAATATTCTTTTTAATTAATAACCTTATTTGACTCAAAAACTTGACAATAACTATGTCGAACAAGCAGTGAACCACTAATTAAAATTCTCTTAATATTACATATAAAAACTGAATATAATTTTAAATATTTTCACGATGTCAATTTTAGATCAATATCTCCTTCTCCACCACTAGCTAATGCTCCATTGCCCATGCTTACACTTCCTCTTAGCGTATCCTTAAAGGAAGAGAATCATTGGCATTTGAAGTGATCTTATTAATTTATGGTTGACATCGATTTTGCTCAAAGTCTTATTACTTTCTTTGGATCTCTTATCTTTTTTGATAATAACAAGCCTTTGCAAGATGGTTGGTTCTCTCATACCCAACATTAAATCTCATTATGCTTTTTTTTATTTTTTATTGCTAGGCAGTGTAAATTTATTTCTTAAACTTTTTATTAAATGGTTTAAAATTTTTTTGTTTAAAATTACTCTTTTCTGTTCTATTGACATGTGTTTGAGATTCAATTTTATTGAGAGTTTTCTCTTTTTCTTTTTATTTTTTTTTATTCTAAGTGCAATAATAAGATCGTCAAGAGACAACTTATTTCTATTATGCCTAAGTGTTAGTGCAAATTGACTCCATGATTATGGCAATTTTTCTATTATCGATGCAACTATAAATGCTTAGTCATCTTTGTTGCCAAGTTCTTTTAGATCATGAATAATATCTTGGATTTAATTTACTTGATCTAATCGTGCTTGAATCACTCATTTTATATCCATTGAATGATTCGACCGAATATTTTTCTAGACCCACGTCTTTATTTTCATATTTTGATTCAAGTGCTTTCCAAAGCTTAAAAGATGTTGATGTACAAAACATGTCATAAAGTCGATCGGAAAGAACACTACTGAATGCCCAAGATAAAGAAAATTAATTTCTTGTGGAGATTTTCCTTTTCTAACCCTTTAATGAAAATAGAATTATTTTCTCTTTCAATTAGGATCGGATGAAGGAGGATTATATATTACGAAATTAATCCTAAACATGTCAACCAATATACAATTTTCTTTTGCCATCTTTTAAAGTGTGTTCCTATAAATTTTTCAACTTAACATCATGATGACAAAGCGATATTTGTGTAGACATATTTTTTGAATTGATGAAAATAATTAAAATTAAGAAAATATATTGATCTACTTTAAGATTGTTAGAACTATAAGAAAATAAATTAGCATTAAGAAATAAACTTAACATAACAAAGCAAATAAAATAAAAGTAATGAGATTGTAATATGAAACAATTCTATATAAAATATAAAATAAAATATTTGAGAAATATCTTTTCTTTAATGCTCATCTACCACCACATGACTTGTCGACCTTACTGTATTTCTTTCCTTCTAATAGTCAATTTCACTCTAAATTCACGGTTGTAGCTTGTTTATTCAGAGTAACATGTAAGAAAACTCAATAGTTCGACTTTGCAAGCCTTATGGGCTTTTACAAGTTATTTTGTGTGATGTGCGATCACTTCTATAAATATTTCTACTTTTTTTGTTGGCATTGTTATGTAGAAAAATTTTTATGCGTCTTTTTTAGGACTTCTTCTAAGCCTCGAACTATTAGGTATTCCAACAAAAATGTCATCATCGACTATGCTCCATTGACCCTTTCTCGAAAAAGTAGAAACTTTCATATACCTTTTTTACCTAAAGCAAATTAAAAATATTAATATCTATTAAAGAAATATTAAATAATGTTATACATATCATCAACCTAACAACATATTAACTATCATCAAAAGTATGCCACCATGAGTACTCTTTGGTTCTAATAAAAGCTTCATTAAATGCATTGATAGGATAATTACTTGTCACCTCTAGTAGTTATTTCGTTTAAGTAATTCTACATATGCAATTAATTTATATATAATAAAACACCAAAGTACTTTGGCTTCAAATGACAATCATCAAGACCAATTAAATGTACAACACTAAGAAACCATCGATGAAAACCATGAATCAAACATGGAGCTGCATAAATGAATCATGCATGCTTAAAGTATATAAATATTGCAAGTTTGGTTGTTATTGGTAAGTTATGCTTGAAATGTAGGTATCTATAATTATCATTAATCAATCAAAAAATCTTGTGAGCTTGTTTCATTGATTATAACTTTATGTATTTTAGAGATAATGTAAGTTTTTTTATCTACCTTGGAGATGTCAAGATTTATTTTCATAATTTCTTCAATTTGTTGAGTTACCCATGAAGAAGTTGCTTGTTTGTTACTTGCTTTATTTACATGTTAGCATAAATGTATAAATGCACCTCAAAAATTCACCATTTGCACATTATATTTCTGTACTCTAGGATGTCCATAATAAAAATAAATATCAATGACTTGAGATTTATTACTAGATTGATTCTTCACACAAAGTTCTTCATATCATTAGATCTCAGCTTGTTGAGCTTTAAGCATCCGAACTTCTAATGAAGCTTTTGAAGTGGTGATGTGTTTTTTACATCGCATTGCAAATGTCATTTAAGAAAGCTAGTCGCATTTTAAAGAAAGCGTAGTGGAAAAATCACATTTTCTAACCTAGTAGAGTGTGGCATAGAAAAGTATGGTCTAATTTTTTTAAATAAAAATGTAATATCCATCACAATTTCTTAAATAGTAAGTTCTTTTATAACAACTCAACCACTATATTTAATACCTACAACTTCCTAAATAGACCCTAAATCTTCAAATCCAACTTGGGTAATTAGAAATCCCTCATTCTGGATCTTGAATGATAATTGTCTTACATGTTACTACCCTCCCTAACTTATTGACCTTATCAACATATAGTAGCTTCTTTATCATATTGTGTTTTGACTACTACTCACCCTCACTTCCATTGCACTTTGTAGTCATTTCCATCACTTCTACATCATTAGTGATAGACATATAAGCGTCTTACATTCTTCCCTCCTAACTTATTGACCTTATCAACATATAGTAGGTTCTTTATCATCTTGTGTTATGACTACTATCTCAACACCTCACTTCCATTGGACTTTGTAGTCATTTTGCATAACTTCTACAACATTGATAGACATATAGTCTTTTGTTGATGTTCCAAATATGTGGTAAAATATCTAAAAAAATTTTCCCTAAGCCAACAAAACGCTTCAATCTCTTTCTTCAACACTTCTAAACATATGATATCTTTTTGAAACTTAATAGTACTTTGCTTCCCAACATTGTATTTTCCTCTGCACTTGATTCCTAACCTAAGTTCAATATCCTCTATATTTAAATATTTTAGACAAATATTTATCTTGATTGGCCATTAAATCCATTCAAAAGTTGAATTTTTCAATCATCTTCAAATCAAAATTTTGCAAATTTGAAATAATAATCAAATGGTAAGGAAATTCTTTACAAGTATTGGAATCCATTGATTCTACAAAATTAACATATATGATGATCAAATGCACTTTTACATATCTTGACAATCATAATTTCTACTAAATACTAATAAAATACTACTCATAAAATATTTAAGCTATAATGGGATACTTTGCTTCTCAATTTGTTGACTAATTTATATTTGGTCTATATGAATTAGTTTATTATAAGCCATATTCAATTTATTAAGCGCTCTATCAAATATATATGATGTATTTCCAAAATATTATATATATTTTTATATTAAGAATTACAAAATGTTTATCTAAATGTTTTATTTCCCACAAAATTTAATCTTACCATTTAAACCTTTTTTTGAAGTTTGAAGACTACATTATTACCAAATATCTCATTTGCTAGAACATGTTTTTGAACATCAAGTAACCAAATATTGCATCACTCATATCTTAAAATAAATAATGGTAAAGAAAACCAAGTATGTTATTTTTGTATCAAACTATGGGAAGAGCTTGATGGAGAAGAATAACTCATTCAAGCTAGTTTAAAATGTCAATCAAAGTCCCAAAGAAAGATAAATTCTTATTTTGATTTTGCATTGCACTCCTCACTTTAGCCTTCCCATTTTAGCAAACTAGGAAGAACATCATCAAGAGGTGAATTCTTATTTCAATTTGCATGCACTCTCGCTTTAGCCTTCCAATTTTCACTTCGCCATAATTGGAGGAAGAACATCATCAAGAGGCGAATTCTTCCATTTTCATATTCCTTGCATAACCTATCAACCTTCGCAAATTGGGGAAGAACATCATCAAGAGGTGAATTCTTCTTTTGGTTTTCGGCATCGCGCTCCTTTATTTACATTCCCAATTGTATACCTAACCCCGTTCCTTTGTCGAGTATTACAGCGTGCCGAAAAATGCATCAGAACATGTGTGTTCTATGAATGTGGATATATATATATATATACATATATACTTGTGTTTCTTTGCAAGTTTGAAGGTCTCTTTGTGCTCAAGAGGGCGTGACAAGATGAAAAACAATCTGTGGTGTCACAAGACACTTCATTAGCTCAAGAGGTGTACAGGTAAGATAACACCTCTTAGATGTCGCTCCTCTTAGATGAAATGCTGCAGTTTGTCTAATTTCTAGACTTAGAAAAAAAAAGTGGAGGGGGGGGGATGAATATATATTGCATTGTATGTCTTCTTTCATTGAAGGCCTCATGGTGCTGAGAGAAAACACTGTGGTGTCGCCTTCATGAGACAGATATGCTCAGATTGCATCAGGTAAGCCAAAACACCGATGCACCCCTACAGGATGACAGGAGGCTATAAAATTAAAATTTTGACTTAGGAAAAATGTGAGTGTAAAACGAGCTAACTTAAGAATGCTAAGTAAGAAAACTTACCACTAATTTTAAGCTAAAAGCATCAAACAAAAAAGGGGAAAAAGTAAAATAACATACGACAAACATAAAATAAAATAAAAAAAGTGTGAAAAGCACTTACAAAATTTATTAGAGCGAGGTTGAAAGCTAAAGTTTTTAGCGCTCCCACATCAAATATCTAACTCCAACCCTTTAAACAAATAGAATAGGGGAGACTCCCTCTTGGCCTTATTTATAGAAATTAAAGAGGTAGTGAGTGGGTTGCTCAAAAGGAAATGTAGAAGAGTTTGAATAAAAAAAGGGAAAATGAGAATTACTTGATAAATCTTTTTTTAAAATAACAAACTAAATTATTCTTTGAATTTGCTTCAAAACATCAATACCTCAAATCTACAACTTTTGAACAAGCAAAAAGGCAATACTAAATCAAAATCTATAAAATCATAGGATGTTTAGTTAGTATAATTTTCAATAAAATTATGATTCTTCATTGTGTAATTATAAAGTAATTAGCTTAATCTTCTTAATTTAATTATTTATTAAACATGAGCTTAATTGCATTGAATTCTTAGGATGCAAATTTTATTTTAAGCATATCATCATGATCTGAGCTCTTGCTAAATAATTAATCAAATTAGAGATTTTTTATAGGTAATTAAATGAATTAATAGGCCATTAATTTCAAAGCCACTTAAATTTTGTTTAAATTTATTAACAAACAAACATGGATATGTTGAACACTAACTATTATTTCTTGTATTTAAGTTTCAACAACTTAAATATTAAAGTTAAACATTAAATAAACTTGATTACATTTAAGAGATATTTATCTAACTTGATTGTCCTTAGGTTCTAATGAAATCAAGCATGTTGTGATGGTATTCAATTACTTTCTTTCAATTAGTATAAATGTACATGTCATGTGCTTAATGTATTTATGTTTAAAAGTTAAAAGAGAATATGATTGCATTTAAATTGCATGAATTAGACAAATATTATCATATGGTGTGTATCATTAGTAAATCTTAAGCTATTTTGAAACTATTTAATTATGAATTTTAAATCAATGCTTATTACAAATAAATAATTATGTGAAAATGAAATGTTTATTTACTTGTAATAAAAGATGTCAATTAATAATTTTATTCAATATTTATACTTATGTATTCTTGCATTTGAAACAAGTATATTATCTAAACATCACGAATATGAGCTTTAAGTAGCAAAGGGTATTAGATAATCTCACTTCGTGTTTAATGGCATAATGCAATTTAATTTATGTTCGTATATATTAGAATATAAAGTCAAATCCTCTATTTGCCATTAAGCTTTTCATAAGTAAAAGATATTTATATAGAACTTTTCATGATTTAATTTCTATGTTTATGTATATGTTCATGTGTTTTGAATTGGCAAGTATATAAGTGAACATTAAAAAAACGAGACTTTAAGTAGCCCCAAAGTTTTTAAATAATCTCACTCTTAAAATTTAACAATACGTACTTGATTAAATTTCTACATGTTTGCATATGCTTAAATATGAGATGAAACCTCTTTTCTATTAAATTCATGCATCAACATTCATTAAAGTGTAAAAAAAATAGATTACATGTATATATATAAATCAAATATTGAATAAGCTAAAAAATAAGAATGTGAATGTTATTGATAATGAAAGAAAGTATTTGAGTATTACTCATGTTATGGCTTAATTTCATGGGTCTTAGATGCCTTTCATGTGATAAGATTAATTAAGATTAATCTAGACTTAGTCTAAAAAAGAAAATTTATAAATGTTATTTAGAAATTTAAAGCAATAGTAATCTATCTTTAAATCAACTTAGGTTATGGATGAAAGTAAAGTCTCTTTCTCTCTTCATAGTGATTAGATCTAATCTAAAGTAAGAAGTGAACAAATACTAAGTTAAAACTCAATCAATTACTAAAAGACTAAAGTGATAATGGGTAATTTAAACAATAAAACTGACATAATATATTTCAATTACTTTATATTTACCATTCATCAATTGTGTTTGTGAATTTTACTTCGTGGCTCTTGTAATAAAATTTTGTGTTTTAAGCTCAATGATTCCATAGCTATCAAATTACATAGATCTTAGAATGATGTGAAAATGTTGTATATGTGTTCTAAGGCCTTCTAGTAATGCTGAAACATATATGATCATGTAAACTAATATAGCTATGATGTGTTTATAGTATGCTTGTAGTTTAGAAAATGATTATCATGTGGTCACAAAATGATAAAAGTCAAATACTTCATACTTGTGGAAGTTAATACAAGTTTGAACAGAATCCTCTTCACTCTCAAATCTTTGCAAGGTATATCTAATTCACAAAGTGATGGGTGACTCATTTGACATAATCTTTTCTACACATGTAAATAAATAGTGATACAATGTTGTAATAAATTGAACAAGTCAAGCTTATTTGGGTAGGCCTCATGTAAGGACTCCATTAAATCATTCTCTAATTTATTGCGTATCAAATTCTGTATATAACAAAGTCCACTAGTGATATAGCAATCAACCAATCATATACTTCTTGCTTCACATTCTAATGTCATGCATGTAATCGGTTGTAAAATAATCTGAAAATAGTTTGTGCTATTATATTATATTGATATAAGAACTCCTAGATAACAAATATCATTTCTTATATGGTGAATGTTATGATTCCTCCCAACTACTAAAAAAATAGTTCATATAGCTTTCCTCCTTGATCTAAATTTCATATATAAAATGCATGTTAAATTTAACTTCTATTTGTCCTATTATCTCCACAAGCTTATCTTTGATGAATGATAATTTAATAGCATATGAATTTAGAAGTCCAATGGTGACCACTCCAAATTTTACATGCACAAGTGTGTGTATCGCTCGTTGAATTAATCTAAGAATCTTACTTAAGTATCCATTTTATAAACTAGCATAACCATATAGCATTGGCCAAATGGGAAAAACATGTCCTTAATTTTATATGGTCATTAAACTTATCCTTTGGTTCCAAGGATTATTGCTAGATCTCGTGTGTAGGGTAAAACAGCCAAACTGATCTCGACCCGAATAAAGAAGTCCTTCTTGAAGTGGAACTCATAAAATAAGGAGATATCATAAAGTGAATGAGGTGGTGCCAACTTCCCAAGCTTTCTTAAATCGTGTTGTGGCCTCCAAAACAATTTTTGACCAGATACACTATTGTCCATCAAGTTCATTCATATCATTCATCAATACTAACATATCCTCCAATAAGAAGAAAAGGAACTAAAAGAGATTCTGATCATCATATATATCATTTTCATCTCATTATACTTTACATTTGGGGTCTGTGTATCTTTCATATGCAAATCTGGTAAGTTTAGACAACTCTATCATTTCCTACAACTCTATTTCTCTACAAGAATGGTGATTGTCCGTCCATCTATTGATTATCAGTGGATAAAAGAATAGTAGCCTTCAGATGAAGGCTAATATGAATCAAGGATGGAACACGTCACAAGGATTAATTGATATGGGAAGGTTTTAACAATCGACAACTAGAGCACAAAAGTATGATTGGATTGGTGCTCCAACGATAAATCTAGAATTCTCGATGTTTGATCACATTTGTTGAGCATTAAGTCATCTCAGGATTGTAATAAAATAGTGGTTGGCTATTAATGTGTTATAGGTCAACATGCATTGGTTTCTTCCCTTGAATCAACCATCACGTTTGTGTGAGGCCATCTCTCTATCTCCTCTTATTAGCAACTATAACTTGGTTTTGGGAAGAATTCTGTTTCATTTGAATATGGGTTTAAAGAGTATAAAGAGTAAATCATTTTGGTTTTGCTTTAGACAATAAGGAAGGTAGAAATCATGCGTGTGGTTTTTCCACACCAATGACGAGATATGAGGTTTTTCTTTGAGAAGGAAAACCAAATGAATGATCAGAATGGAGAGCTTAGATTTTTAGAGGCATTTTTTTTTAAAATAAGTATCATTAGAAGTAATTAGGCAATTAAATTATAATTATAAAATAGTATATGCTTTCACAAAATGCTACAACTAAAAAAGTTACGATAATGTGAAGCCAATTGTTAAGTACTAGATCAAATGCTATCCTCAAGTGGACAATGTAAATTTTTTTTTACATCAAGGATTGGCTTTGAGCTCTTATGTTTTTTTTGCTTTAGTTTTTTGGGTGTTCTATTTGCAAGTTTAAAGCCCTTATCATCAAGCATAAATAGAGACCTAAATCACGCAAGTTTTCATTTAAGTAGATCTAAAATATCTAGAACAAATACAAATTGATAGATAAAACAAAATAGATTATTTACAAGTTTTCATTCAAAATTGAACACAAGTATTACATAAATAGATGATCTAGAAATAAAAATAAAATAGATTAGAATAAATGTAGTAAAGACACACAAATAGTATTAAACATCTACCTCAAGTGTTTGTGTGGAATTCACCACTATGTATATTTCATTGGTGATGAGATCCACACTGATGGTGACCTTCCAATGCAAGATCTTTGAAAGTGCTGGATAGTCACGTAATAGGAAGATAGGTGGTTGTGACTCATACTTTGGTATGTAGAAGGACAGGATCACATATGTAGATGGCTGCTCCAATCAATGTGGGACATCCTCATGCTCGATACATACTTTGTGTGATATGTACACTCATGCAAGTATGCATAGCACTTTTATGTGCTCCACAGCAGTCATGATCCATACTAAAATATGGAAAATATCCAGTACATGAAAAATAGTTTGTGAAATTTAGAAGTAACATATTGAATTCAAATGAATACTTATGTTAACACTTACATATATACGCATGTATGGGATAGTAAGTGGTGGAGGATCTATCGAAGAAGAGGATCAAACCGGCCATGTAATGGGTGATAGCGCAGTCTTCTCATCTTCATCAAGCCCTCGACGAGGTAATCCCTCGTCTCCCTCAATGTGCACGGTGGTAATCAATATGTCAACTGCCTAGTTCTACCCTTTTGAAATTAGGGTCAAATGGTGCCACATTATACTCTAGGTATGAGCACATATCAGCACTTTCGATGATAAATGCCACTCTACCCTCTTCCTGATGATTCATGCTAATCATATATCGAATCTTGAGCATGTATTTGATAGATGTAGTGATATGCTCGATTAATGCTCCCAAATCACACATATTAAAAAATTATGTAAATTAGAATATGCATTATAGCTATTTGAATAAATGTACTCAAGTCCAACCTAAATGCAGCGACAAATCAACTCATTTCTATATAATGCAATGTTCGTCATTGGCATATGGCGAACATATCTCTCATTCCACCTATACATACAACATAGTTTAAACAAACATATAAGCTAGAAATTTGAAAGTGTAGAAAGTAAAATATACCTCAACCCAATGCTGAGACTGTCAAGATCAATCGGATATGGCACATGTAAGGTCGGCCTCTTCACATGAATATGATCCCAAGACCATATCTGGTAGGTGTAAAGGCCATATTGGAAGTGGGCCTAGTCCTCATAGAGTTCTCTATATAGGCAGGAGCTCCTCCATAGCCGATGTAATGAATGAATCTATACTCTAGAAGTGGAAGATCGCATGTGGACCTCAGAACTATGTATGCAATAGAAACATAAGAGAGAATGTAGGCATGCGGTGCCAAAAACTCCTCAATGCATGATGACTCTCATAAATACCACCAAGACACCCTGGCATGCATGTCTCTGCTGAGATCTGAAGGTCGGCCATGTGATTGGATCATTCTCACATGCATAGGATGTCATCTTCGTTCGAGCCCTTCTCTCTCCCTCAATCATTGGGTGATGTGGCCCATCAACATGTAAACCGGGATCATCGCCATCACAATCATCATCTCACAACATCTGTTGGAAGGTGTTGCAGGAGATCTCTCAACCGTATGCATGGTGATCTAGGTGGATGAAAACAAGGCGGGTAGCACTTTACTTCATCACAACCCAGAATCTTGCGTGATGGGCCTCCTTCATAAGCAAGTGTAGCCTCTAGAATAGTGCTCTGCAAAAAAAAAAAAGATCGATCAGTCATTAAGCAAAATTAAATTTATGCAGGTGTAACGTAAAACATAAATTAAATATTACTACATGTCAGGTGAGCGCTCTATATCCACATGAGGCTATGCTAGGGTGGACCTCAGGTGGGCTCCAACTATGGGTGGCCTCTAGCATGGCCAACAGGCGATGGTGGGCTCCCCGCCATCTATTAAAGAAAACAAATGTTGGTTAGACAACAAATAATGAAAGGAAAATTGTAGCATAAATTAAGGAAAAATAAAAGTCGCAACCTACAAAAAATGTAAGTAACACTAAACATATACATTTTATGCTAAAGTATCCATGACATATACTATTACATTATATGGACACGATGGCGTGTAGTGGCAATGTCATTGAGCAGTTCTACTACTACTACCTATTTTCATCCATTGTATTCGTGCTTAGGATGAGGCCAGATAATGACATGTAAGGACTGTGGCCTACAATCAATGTGCAAGGTTCTCATAATTCTTTATTTTAATTCTAGTAGGTGCTATGCAGAACCTTACCGATGATTTTGACCTCCCACACTTAATTTGAATTTCTTCGATCTTAGTTCACCTCCATAGCAAGGATAAGAGAAACAAATTCTCTACTCATTCTTGTAGAATCTACATAAATCATAACAAATTTAAATCAATACGTTATACAAAATGCCATCTACGTGACTACTAATAGGGCTCTAATCTTATAGGCGAACTACAACAACTCAAACCCAACTCATACCTTTCAAAATTATATCATACACCCTAAATAATATTATAACCCACATCTTATCATTTGAACTGCAATGCTAACACAAACATACAAATAAAATCCAACCATGAAATTCTAACCATAAAACACTAATCCCTAGCACACATACTCTATTAATTTATAAATGAAAATAAATAGGATTTATCATGTGTTGACAAAAACGAATTGCAAAAATGGTAGAATCCACGAGTTAACTTCCTCTAAGAATGGATGGCTAGGAATCATCGTTGAAGCTAATGTTGGCTTCCTACAAGATGGAGAGAATCTCAACATTGCGTTGTTGGGAAGAAAACGAGCCTTTTGGATAGAAGGAGAATGAGAACAATGCCGGTGGTGAACCAATTCGATGGCTCGGAAGCTTGGAGATGAAGGACCCGTGCTAGAAGTGGAAAATCAATTCGGCTGAAGGCATCATGCTCGCATAGGCATCATGGACGAAGGATAGAATAGGGTCGATTTCTTTATCTTTACGCTAGTTACTCACTAAGTCGGCTTACTAATGAAGCCTGACCTAACTCACATTACCATGACAATTTTATACATTGAATGGTTAATAGTTGCCACTTAGGAGACAATACCTATTTCTAAATTTTTTTAATGATACTTAATTGATTACATTTTTTAATGATACTTATTTAAATAAATGCCCTTTTTAGCTGATTTGGATTATTAAGAATAAATAGGCATTTTAAATTAATTTTTAATTGTTTAATTAATGTTAATATGAATGCCTATATTATATATTTATATATATATATATATATATATGTATATATGTTTCCGATACATGTGGGCGTACATTTATCAAGCCATTTGGTTCAAATTATATTGAATGTCAATTTAGCTCAAAATGCATTACCACTTGATTGCTCATTCATCGAACTTCCAAATTAAGTGTGAATTATCATTTGATAGATTTTGATATTTTAAAACTAAAATATCATGGAGTCGTTTGGACATCGCCGCAGCTTCACCGATATCGCATTGGCATCGATCATCGCTTGTGGATCGCTAGATTGTGCAATATTTACATTCTAGCCAATTTCAATGTTCTAAACATGACGGTAAGTCCGTTCATCGATTGGAGGTCATTTGGATGTAGTTGCAGCCTCCAAACTCTGATATATGCGTCTGCACATTGACAGCTCAATCGCTTGATCGGTTGACCATTAGACTGTGCAATATTTATATTCTCACCAATTTCAATGTTCTTAATGCAATGATGAAGTCCGTTCATCGATCGGAGGTACTTTTGATTGATTTGGTGATGTTTGGCCCATCTCAGCTCTTATTTATGAGTTATTACATTAAAGGTTCATCGATTTTGGATTTTGAGCTCGACTTGACCGATGTATCACGCATGGAGGCCAACAAAGAGATATAATTTTGTCGGTTTGTTGCAAGTTAAATGACTAAAAATACACTATTTCTCATCTTTTATGTCGTGGTGGTCTATCAATTTTGTTTTATTTTAAATCTATTTTAAAAGAAAAGCAGTCTATTACCTTGGAAAAAAATATTGCTAAGCAAGTCCTAAATTATAATAAGAGGATGTAATCTCCTCTTTCATTTTGAGAGTCAATTTGAGATTAATTTTTCTCATTCTTAATATTCATGATGACCTTCATCTAAAAATAGATGTGGCCTCATAAAAAATTATTGTAAGATAAGACTTTTATTATTTTCATCATTCTATTTTTGGTTTATTTATATTCTAATTCAAGAGATAAATTTATTTATTTATTTATTTATTATTATTATTATGATGATGATATTATTGTTCAAATATGAACTTTGAATAATTAATATAGGCCTATCGATTGTCAATTTGGAAAGGAATATTTTTAGCTGCTATGCCATAGGTGAGAGAAGCACAACTAAAATTATAAGTAATTTTGTACCCTTAAAATCATGGAGGCGATTAAATAATATAATTGAAATTTAAGGTTAGTTGACCTTTAAGAGCAAGCAATTCAAGAAAATTGTCATAGAACATGCCAACGAAATTATAAACTATAAACCATATCGTCAAGGTTATTTCCCTCATGTGAAGCTAAAATTTATTTGCCTATGCTTGGCTGTAATTCAATTCAGTTGAAATGCTTTTAGAACAACGATGATCAAATTTGTTATAATGATAGTCATTGAGTCTATCTATATTGATTATAGGTTTGCTAAATATAAAAATTTATATTTCATAATAATCAGCTATCAAAACTTCTATTCCAAATATTTAGATGCATAATTTGAGATCTAAAATTGCATCAAAATTTCTAATTAGTGAAATCAATTTTTTTATGGCATATCAACACAAGTACCATGATATAATCTATACAAACTCAAGAACATGTTATAAATTTAAAATAAAATTGGTCTCTCTTAATTTTGGCTTAATTGAAAGCTTAAAATTTGAATTGGGAGAACTTGGATCAATTTATTACAATACCACTCAAAATTTCATTTGATTTGGCTATGAATCTTTGCAGCAACGACTTTGAAAGTTTTAGAATTAAATTAAAGATCATCCAAATTTTAATTTTAACAAATTTATAGTCAAAACAAAAATCTCACTTCAATGAACCCATCAACACCATTGGTGATCACTCCAAGCAAGCCCAAATTAAATGGAATCATAATCAATGACTTTGTGATATAAATTGAAGAACAAAATAATTTTTTAATTTTGCACTCTTATAATTAAATTGAGTGTTTTAATAGGATGAATTTAGCAATCCCATGATTCCTTATTATCAACATCAATAATGCATTTATATATTCAAAAAATATTTTATGATTAATAGAATCATTTCAAGCCTTTCAATGGACAATTAAGAATTTTGTCATATTTCGAAGAATATAACTCTCAAAATTTATAAATAGAACATTATTTTATAAATAAGAAGAACAAGGGATGAGGGTAAGGCGATTGGGTAGTGCTAAAAACTTTAAGAACCTTAATTGTGGGACCGATCGGCGTTAGATTGACTTAACCCAACTCAAGTCATTGAATGACCAATGCTTGATCACCATGATCAAACCATCATTGTTATAATTCTACTATCCCACCATTGGCGTTAGGTTGCTATTACTCAACATCTCATTACTACAATTAAACTTACGTCGACATTCAACATAGGACCATTTCTTGATTTCCATCATTTGAACACTATCACTCAACCCTTATTGTTAGCTAATTGTGGCTACATTATTGGACCACTATTGCATGACAATCATCATCAAATCATCTTGATTATCACCATTAGACCGTTGATTGACCTTCACCATCATCAAGTTGCCAACATCAAATTACTATTGTTTGACATCTATAATCACATTATTTCCATCTGACCATTATCATAGTACATTTCGATCATTTATGGTCTCCTAGTCCTCATCACTCCCCAAAGAGATGAATTATAGTTGCCAGTTTATGATTTTCCTACCATTATAACCCATCTATAATCTCCACTACCCACTGATTATAATTGCTAACCACTAGTACTTGACTAGATCTCTTGACTATAGTGCTAGATTATGGTGATTGGATCACCATTGCCTATTGCATTCATTTGATCATCAACTCCAAACTATTATCTTGGACCATCATTTCTTGACTATAGTGGCCACATTTACTTGAGTATGATCACTTTAACACCATCTTCGATTATGGTCTCTCAATGTGAATTAACTATGATTTCTAAACCACCATCACTCATTTACTACTCTCAACCATCATTGCGTGATTACAGTTTTCTACTCATTATCACTAACTATGATCACAAAACAACCATTACCCAATTATGGTCACTATATCCATTGTCAAGTTACAATCAGACCATCATTATTTATTTATGATTTTTTTAACTATGGTTACCCAATATCATTTCTTGACTATAGTTACTTTTCTATCGACACCCAATATGCGTTCAACCATTGTTGCCAAATTGCAGTCTCATGATTACTATCTTCTACTTACGATTTCCCAACTAACATAGTTTGACTATAATTGCTTGGCCTCTGTCATTACAATCACTTAAACTGCCATTGCTCACCAATGATTTCCGAACCATCAATTTCTCTTTATAGTCGCCTTACTATTTTCACCAATTATTATTTTAATCAACATTGCCTGATTATGAACACTCGATCACTGTCACTTTATTACAGTTATTTGACCCTTATCACCAATTTAGGTCATCTAACCATTGCCACATGATTACATTCTTTCGACCATTATCACTTGCCTATGATATTTTGACCACCATAGCTGATTACGATATCCCGACCATCCACTAAGTATAGTCTCCCAACACATCATTGACCATAGTTATCTAACCATTATCACTTGACTATGGTCTTTTAATCAATATTATCCAATTATAATATTCTTGTAGTATGGACTCTAACAACTATCTTTTGATGCCTGGTAGCTTTATTACTTGCCATTTCTTATAATATTGATGTATACCATCAAAAAATACCATGGCCTATGAAGCAAATGCACGCAGTTGACATATTTCATCACTTATAAGATTGATGAATGATGTGAAACAACATCAACACCGTCTATTTTGCCACTTGGCGACACCAAGAACATTGATTCATGACTTCTATAATAAGATTGATGTACAACATCACCAATGACTACTCTTGATGTAAAATTGAAGTTTATCTTGAATTTCTTTGTCTCTCATCTCTCCTTAAAGAAGAATAATCAACAGATCATAAATGATTTTTGAAGGCAATTCTAATTCCTCGAGATTCTCATAAATTCTATCATAGAATCCATTATCTACCTTTCTCAATTAGAAGAATAGCATCATTAGTAACTAACATATACTAGTTAAATCAATTTAATTAGGGTAAGTCATATGGTGTTTTTTTCTTTTTGGGCCTTTATTTCAATGTAAAAACTCTTGTGTTGCTTACAATTCTTCTTTTATTTATGTGTAAGATGGCTTATCATACAAAGCTAAAATGTTAAACATTTTTTTCTATTAGCATGAATATCCTACCATGCAACAATATTCATTATCAAAATGCAAGACTTCTCTAATTTATTTCAAAAAATAAGAAGAAATCCTTTATAAATATTCTTAAGTTGAGTACTATTAATTAAAATAATAATTCATAGCTATATATTAGGGAGTCCAATCATTTTGAAATGAAGTTTAGCATATTGTACAACAATAATACAATATGTGAGGAAAACTATTTGCGATCATTATTGTATACGCCTTCTCAAAATTTTTATAATGAAATAAAAAAAGTTGCTTAATTTAATTTTTATTAAACAAGTGGGTAAAAATAATTTAATCTTAATATTTTTCTTTCCATTTAGTTTGATCTCTCAATTTAATTAAACCAAGTAGC
Source organism: Cymbidium sinense (assembly GCA_021442155.1). Taxonomy (NCBI): domain Eukaryota; kingdom Viridiplantae; phylum Streptophyta; class Magnoliopsida; order Asparagales; family Orchidaceae; genus Cymbidium; species Cymbidium sinense. The sequence goes on along the minus strand of JAKCPB010000316.1, from coordinate 59,851 downwards.
CTTAACATTTCCTCTCTTTAAATTCCTTCAAACAACCAAATAAAACTTATAATTAAGAATCACCTTATCTTTTTCATATACATTTTGTCCTATTAAATTCTTTCAAACCAAAAAAAAAAACTTTTCAAGTAAGAATCTGATTTATAAAATAACATTTTAATAGAGAAACATGCATTTTTTAAGAAATTTAATAATTTGAAGAAATATTAGAAAAAAAAAAAACCATACCAAATTAGAAAGATGAAGGGTGCCAACAAAAACCTTTTACTAGAGGCCAAGTGGCTAAGGAAAAGTAGGATCAGAATGAGGAATAAGTAAATTTTTATAGTGATAATTCAATGGTCTTTTTTTTTCCCTGTGAGCATCTCTATGTATTGGCCTATTATTCATGTTAGGATCTCTTTGATTCAGCAACATGCATGCATGTTTAACTCTTATGCATATTCTTCAATTATGTGACCACCTCTTGCACCTAATATTTTGATATAATCTTAAGCATAACTTGCTCATAACCACTTGCCAACAGGCCATAAAGAGAATTTTTTAATTCTTCAAATGAAACCCATAAGGTAGTTCGAAAGTTGTTGGTGGATGGTATCATAAGTTCTCCGAAAATATATTATTGATATCCCACATGATAAATTAAGAGGAAATAAAACTTAAAGAAGAGCACTCTTTAACATCTTCTTTTCGGTGGCAAAATCAACATTGGTTTTGCTAGGCTTAATAATGGTCTCCTTATGTGTTAGGCTTGTAAGAAATGTTGATGCTATTACTTCCTCTTATTATGACAAGGGGAGAGTTGGAAGGAACCTTCAATGCAAATGAGATCTCACACTAAAGTGAGATCTATTTCAAGTTTTAAAATGTTGTAGAAAGTTTTAAAGGATAGTTTAAGATTGGATTCTATTTGAATTTTTTGCTTGGGAGATATAAGAATTTGAATTAGTTTAGAACCTATATTAAAAAAAATTCATAATTTAGAAAATAAAATTAGCTATTAAAGAGGTGTTAGAAGTTTTCTTAGTTTTCTTAGAATCTCCTATAACTACTAATTTAGCAAAGCCTTCAAATGTAAATAGGTCATAGTTTTATTAAATTTAGTTAAAAATAAGTCAGACACACAACTTAGTAGATTGTAATTTGAAGTTGGGTTCCAAATAAATTTTGTGTTTGAGGGGATATACAAAACTAGAGCTAACTTGATCCTCTTAGGTATTGCACAAGAAAATGAGTTTTAATGAAGGATTTTAAAGATTAAAACATATCATGTAAATTAAGATACATTTATTAGATTTATATGAACAATAATGAAAATGATTTGAAATATCACTCCAAATCTATTTGAAATAAAATTAAACAAAATTTTTATTATGAAAATAATTACAATTAAAATGAATATCTTATTAAAATACTTTATATTAGCAAGTAATTCAAATAAAGTTTGTTTTGACATTTTGTAAGTGTTTGTCAACAAAATTCAAGTTTTATTTTCAAGTTAAAATTAACATTCTTAAAATTTAGAGAATTAAAATAATTTTTAGTGCATGTGAGTACCAAAATTGTAAAAAAAATACACCTAAGTAACCTACACACTTTTGACTCCTAAAACTCAAAAATCTTGGATTGGCCTTCCTTAAATGTTTGAAATCATCTTTAAACATTCAGAAGCTTTCAATCAATTCTTGAATACATTGATCGATTAAGTCAACCATGTTTCAAACCTTGGGAGCAATGCCACCGTATAGATCACTTAAAGTCATTAGATCTAGTAATCACATGTTTTTCACCATCAAATCTATAGAGTTAACATATTCTTATATGATCAAAACTAAAGGTGGGAGTAATTGGACCTTAGTGTTACTATTGGGCTATTGCTATGAAGCGTTAATGATATCTCTTAATTTGAGAAAGGTTTTGCTAGCAAGTTCTTCTAATAAACTAGAAGGAATGGCACCAATTACACGAAGTTTATTATTTATATATTAATGGTGCTTAATAATATAAATTAGGAATAGTTTTCTTAAGGTGAAAAAAATAATTTTAGAATGAAAAATATAGAAAATGGAAAATTTCCCCAACTAAAAGAAACAAAAGTAATAAAAGTTAAATATATCAAAAAGTGACACATAATTAGCTCTAGTCAAAAGTAGTGACAAAGTATTCATATTTTTTGGAAAAGGAACACTAGATAAGACTCCTTCATGCATGGTTTCTTCATGGTATCTTTATTATCCTTAAGGAAATACTAAAACTAATGGAGAGATCATCCTTTATATGAACTTTTTAGTGATGAAATTTTGATCAATTTAAGCACTTGTGAAGAAATTTTGAACAATTTGACCACTTGTGATTTAATTTGTAAGAGGATTTTTTTTGTGGCAATGATTAGTCATAAGTAAGCGGATTTTGTTGAATTTTATTTGTTTAGAGAAGAAGTAGAATGTGGAACAACCTCTATAAAGAAATCACCCTTATAAATATAAGGATCATTTAGTTAAGAGGACTAGGTAACTTATTATATTGATTTGAAAGTTGGTGGTAGGGTTGAAAATATCAATGAAGATAATGAAGTAGCCATATTTGTAGGAACCACTTAAAATCTAAGGTTTAATTGGGCCAATTTTAGATTTCTAAGTCACGAAAATTGTTAGAAATAGGATTTTTAAAACATACACATGAAATTCTTATGTCCAAATAACTAATAATTACTACATAAATGTAGGATTTTTTTATATTCATTCGAACAAGTTTTTTTTATGCTAATGAATTGTTGGGTGCATTCACTTTCATTTCCACTAAAATCTTTCAATGAAAGGTCCAGAAAAGTTGTAATAGAAAGATTTGTATGTTGTTGTTTATTCAATAATGAAGCTAATTCAAAAGTGTTGTCTTTTAATGCATGTTAGAATGTTCCATTGGGTGAAAATGGAAAGAGAAAGAAATGTAGTATAAAGTGAATGTAATGTATTTGGATTATTCTAAATTATTCAATAAAAAATTCTACAAATATCGATTTGTTTTGCTAGTTTGGTAAAGTGTGGTAATGTAATGTATTTGGTAGCGATGTGGGTTGGGACTAGTAGTGGTGATTAGAGTGGCAACAAAAAAGTGTTGGCGATAGTGGTGGAGGTGGTTAGTGATCGTGAAGGCGGTGGTTGTGGTTCATAGTTGTGGCGGTAGTCAGGGTGATTAGTGGTGGAAATGGTGGTCTGGTCGAAAGGCCGGTGGCTGGTGGTAGTAGTAGTGGCGATGATCACTTCCAGATAGTTGATGGTTGAACATGGCGGTGGCGAAACGAGTGGTAGCTGATCATAGCATGTGATCATCACTTTATACTAATTGATGTATTTGAAATTTGCCCGTGCACCACAAATTACCCTTTCAAATCATTTCAAATACACTACAAATGCCTTGGACTTTTACTTTGTAGTAATTTCAAAAATTTAAAATCTATATTTACTTTATTTTCTGGTAAATTCAACAAATAAAGCCTTTATTAAATAAGTGAGCCACGAGATGAGAAAATTCTATTTACATGGGTGAGATTGGACATTCCAAAATATATCATGGTTAGACGACCATTGTTAATCCTTATGAGGAAACATATCTATTTTTTAAGTCTTAGATACAAATATATCCAATAATCTTTTATCTTTTCAAAGATAACCAAAATACTTTTGAGGTTTAAAATATTCCTACACCTTGAGAAACAAATCTAAAAAATTAATAAGAACTTGCAATGAAAGTATCCTATTGAGGAATTTTCCATGAGAATCTAAGAAGGATATCAACTTCCTTAATACACTTTCTAGAAGTACTAACACAATTTGATCTTCACGAACAAAAAACCAGATTTATTTCATATAATTCTTAAAAAATAATAGGGATTGTTGATTGTCAATAAGATTTTGGAACAAAGAGGCATTCCCATTCCGAAGGCTTAAGAGTAGAGGACTAATTTGTAACATGCAAGGGTGATTTGGGATTTTCTTTGAAGACAAAAATCATCTCTGGCAAGTGACAATCAAAGAAATTTGATAAGGTCAATGGTAAATATAGCATAATGCTTTGATTAAGGAGCGAGCAAAGATGGGTTGACAACCATGAGCACATTAGCTCAACAAATCTAAGATGGAGCTTGGAAAGTAAGAGATTGATCTCAACTTACATTAGAGTTGAGGCTAATGATAGAAATATGGCTTAAGAAGTAGAGGATGAAGTTCAAGAAACATATTAGATGTCAAAGTAGAGAGCAACTCAAAATTTCATTAAGGCTTAACATCTTATAAACACAAGGGGAAAGGATACTAGTGACAAGTAGCTATCATGAAAGAGCAAGCAAGTGCATGTAGATTAAAAAGAGACCTAACGATCAAGTAGATTTGACTAATGATGCTGGTAAAAAAAGAAGAGCCAATTTAGGACATTAATATCTTATTAATTTTAAATAAATATAGATTTTGATTTTTTCAAACGTTTTATGCCATATTACTAATATATTTATATTCTTAAATAGATAATTGCATATTTATGAGAGACTTTTAGAAATAATAATGAAAAAAAAATTGATTATTTAACTAAAATTAAAATTAAAATTTACTAATTCTTATGCTCAAATATGATACATAAAAGATTTTCTGAAAAATAATATAGGCACATTAGAATAACCAAAATATATGTATCATACTTTTAAAAGTTAATATTATGATATACATCCATCATACATGAATATATGTAAATAAGAAAAATGTAATTTGAACATACATTTTTTTTTAAAAACAAACAAAAAACAACAATGTTAAATTCTTTAGAACATAAATCTTGTTTTATTTTGTTTTATTTAAGATTTTTTAATTTCTTAAAATTTATAAATATTTGATTTATGGATTCTTTGATGAAAGAATGGACATGAGTGTTGTCAGGGGTGGGGGTTAGATGAAAGAATGGACAAAGCTTAGGAGTTTGTGGAACGTCCGCCACACAATTATAACTATTGAATCGCCATTACTCCACCTTCACCACCTGACCACAACCATTAGATGATTGATGCTTGATATTCGTAATCAAATCTCTATCGTTGGACTATTACTATCATCAAACTGCTATCAATTGACCTATGTCACCCCACCACTACCATTAAATCACTATTGTTAACCTCTATCATTGAATTGTCACTAGATATACCGTTTGGCCACTTTGCCTAACCTCCTTTATTAGACAATTCTTGGTTTGATTGTCATTGTTGGATTGCCCATACATGACCATCAAATCAAATCATTGCTTGACTATCACCAATCATACCCTTCGACCTTCCGGTCATCGACTATCATTAATGATTGCTATTTGACCACTATCACAAAATTTCCACCACCTGATCATTTCCATCAAACCATAGCTTGACTATCTATAATCTCACAATCATCATCATTTATCAACAATCACATGATTATAATCATCCATCAATGATCTTTTTCCGCTATCTCCGATTAAGGTTTCCAATAAAGTTTGAATCCAAATAATAAATGTAGTTCTTCAATTTACAAAACATGTGTTAGATGTGAAAATTATGTTAAAATCATGAACAAATATCTTTTTTTTTGTCATTACTATTTGAAATTTTCCTGCTCATGAAATGATTCAATAAATCATTATTAAATGTTCAAAAGTCCTCAACTTAAGAAATTGACTTTGTTAAATTTATAATAATTAGAGTGTATGTATACTTGTCAAGATGATAATGGTTTAAAAGAAAATTTTACAAATATCCCAAAAATCACTATGAACATATGATTATAACTATTTCAAATAGACAAATAAATTAGACAATATATTATTTAACATGGACTACACATAAAGTATCATTCATGGACATGATTATGAAAAAAAATTAAAAATATTTCATTTTCTTTGAAAAAATAAAATTAAAAAAAAAACTCTTTATAGTTTGATTCTTTTCCATAGAAAAAAGTGTTCACACATTTAAGCAGCTAGGAAAGTTTACTAATGCTATAAATTAAAATTGATTATCTATTTTCATTTTTTATTTTATGTTGTAAAAAATATATTTGTTTAAATTTTTTTTTGATGTAGTTTTAATTTTATTTTTAAATAAAATAATTTGTTTTAAAACACTCAAAAATCTAAGAGAATGTTTTTTAAAAACAACAACTAATCAAAAGTTTATTTTAAGCAAACATAAACAAAACAAAAAACTATTGCAAAATAAAAAATAAAAAAAACAAAAGTGACCCCAAACGATCTTTAAATTTCAAAAAGCGCTTAATCTTAGGGATGTAAATGAGTCAAATCTCAAATTATTAACTTCAAATTGACTTATTTATAGTTTGAACTTGAGCTTTATTTTATTATTTTGAGTCAACTCATTTAGTATAGAAGAGATAAAATAATTATAATTTAAATATTTATTTTGATAAAATGGCAAAAAATAAGAACTTTAAAATAAAATAATAAGAAATTGCTTGCTTTATGTAGTAAGACAAAATTTAAATATTAATAATTATATACCTAAATTATTATATAAATATATTTTAAGTTATATATATATATATTACTATTCAAATTTATATGAAAAAAAAATTTGTATGATATAGTTGAGATGTATTTCATATATCATTTTATTAACAAAAATCATCATAATTTTACAATTTATTAATATATTGTAAGTTATAATACTTTTAAGAAATTATTATTTGCAATATTATATGATGAAATGATTGAAATTTAAAAGTAAACTTTAAAATTTAGTTTTATATGAATTAAAATTATAGAGATCTCTTTTGTTTTAAATACATATTGATTAAATATTACTAATAAAAGATTAGTAATTTTTCAATATTATTATTATTATTATTATTATTATTTTGTATATTAAAATAACATAATAGTAGAAAGGGAAGCTAAAAATTATTTTTTAATTTTTTTATGAGATAACATAAATCAATTTAAAATAAAAAATGAAATTTATTTAAGTTTAATTAAATTTGATTATTGTAATGAAGTTAATATCTCTCTCATTGTAATAAATAAAATATTAATTTCTCTCCACATAACCTAGATGAACAATACCAATTGGTAAGGACAGCGACAAGCAAAGAACCCTCTTCATCTTGCTCCCACTTAGAAAACATAAAAAAATTCTTCCTTATTGTGGATTCAATTTGACGTGATGTCAGGGAGTCTTGTGTTTAAATGAAAAGCGATTAGTTGAGAATAGTGATTTTTGTTTACATGAGTCCCTAGTGCCTATAACTACTTGCACACATTAGTATTATCATTACAAGGAAATCGCAAAATATACGTATATTTTTGACATGAATATAATAATTACATGAACGTAATCCAAAATATGTCATTTGAATATCTTTGCATTCAATCATTAAGTTAGCTAGCTTGATTGAAATATCTACAAAGAATGGTGTCCGAGCTTTAGAACAAGCTGATGGGACAAGTCTTGGGAGGTAGAAATGCTATATTCTTTAACAAAATTATCAAGCATTGAAATTTAACTTCTAAACACCATAGGTGTTAGAACTATAAGAAATTAAATTGGCAATTAAGAAATAAATTTAACATACAAATAGAAATAAAGTAATGAGATTGAAATATTAAAGGCATGTCTGACACAACTTAGTAGATAACCCTTTGCAAATAGTGGCTCTCTTTTTCTACTTGAGATACAAATTCCTCTTGCCTTGATTTATGAATTGATCGTAAAGTTCAAGTAATTGTGTCTCTTGTTAAATGAAATGAAAAGAATGACAAGAAAAATTGTGAATGGAGAAAGGAAGAGAATATTGATTTTATTATTAAATCAGCTCATTATCATCTATTTATAAGTGAAGGAACTCAATATTAAATCACCAATTATGATTTATAGTCTTACTAGCCATTATTTTAAGTTATGAATTAATTTATTTCTATTTAATTAATTTATATTATAAGTTACAATAACAATATTTATAATAACGTTAGAATAATAGCGTTAAATTATTATAACGTTATATAACATATATATATATATATATATATATATATATATATATATATATATATATATATATATATATATATATATATATATATATATATATATATATATATATATATATATATATTCTTTATTATCCATTACAATTCCTCTCCAATAAATAAATAAAATATTTATAAATAAACTTGAGGTGAATAAAAGTAATCTAACAAGACTCAAAATTTTTATTTTGGACAACTTTTATTTTGAACTCTCACTTTGTATAACCAAAATCTAACAATAATAAATACTATAATCGTTTTGAACTAGGTATATAAATTAATGTATCATTTGGTATACATGATGAAACATTATAAGTTCTACTCAATTTAGCTTTAAAAATACGCTTTCATCTTAATTCATAAGTATTTTAGGATCTAATAAGATCTGTTCTACTATTACTTTGCAACACTTATATATGAGATCTCCAAGATATACTACAATTATAATATCTAGCAAAATTTTTGATCTCATTAAGAGCTAGCTCAACTTTATTTTCATAGGTTTAGCAATGAATATAAAGATGGTATTTATAATATTTAAGTTGTGCTTTATGAATTATTCATCGACTTTGTTTTTACCACATTGAACATTCTATCTTTGATGCCAATATGAATGTTGGTTTCTCTTGTGATGGCTATTTTAACACCATCCTTATAATGATCTCAATAGAAGTCTTTTTACTTCAATGAATACAATATTTTCTAACAAATAAAATAGTAAGTAATAATAATACCTCTTTTATATAATTCATATAAAGACTCATGCCTTATTCTTATATGATATTTTTTATCATTATATTTTGCACTTTTGCTTTTGCTATAGCACTTAATTATCACTATTTATTAAAATAGCGGTATATGTTTTTTTAATACAAGGTAAATAAAATAATAAACTTTTAAGCCACTCGACTTGAAAAGCAAGACTAAGTGCTATAAATTCCCTTTCATAGTTGATCTAGAGATTAATTTTTGTTTAGTAGATTTTCATGATATTGCACCACCACAAAATGTGAAGACATAACCACTAGTAGCTTTTGTTTCACTAGTGTCAATCCAACTAGCATCACAATAACCTTCTAATACTATATAAAACCACTATAATTAATGCAATAGTTTATTGTATCTTTAAATATTTAAAATTCTTTTCTAGTGCTTTCCAATGAGTTTCACTAAGATTACTAGTATATCTACTCAATTTTCCTACAACATAAGCAATATCAGGTTGAGAATAATTTGCTAGATGCATAAGACAACAAATTATTTGAGAATATTTTAATTGTAATATACTATCATCTAAATTATTTATAAGATGTAAGATAGAATTATATATATGCTAGACTCACATCTTAATTAATTTTTTTAAGAAGCTTTTGAATATAATGTGATTGAGTAATAAAAATGTTATTTGTATTTTTATAAATCTTTATACCTAGTATTACATTAGCTTCACCTAAATCATTGATATCAAATTGAGTTGATTGAAATTCTTTAATATTATTTATAATATTGAGATTTGTACCAAAAATTAAAATATCATCAACATAAAGACATAAAATAATCATGATTAACAACTTTAATATAAAACATGTATCAAACTCACTAATAAAAAATTCATATGTCAATACTATTTTATCAAACTTTTCATGTCATTGTTTAGGAGCTTATTTTAATCCATATAAAGATTTTACTCTTATAAACTTTATTTTCTTAACCTAATATAAAACATTCATGATCAATATAAAATTTTTCATCTAAATGGTCATTTAAAAAATACAATGTTTACATCCATTTGATGTATAACTAGATTATATGTTGAAGATACTAAAACAACGAATTGTAAAATTCTAGAAATAATAAAATCAAAATAGTCAACAGCTTTTTTGTATATATCATTTGAATCTTGCTTTTATATTTATCTAGATTCATCTAATTTAAAATTTTTTTTGAATATCCATTTACATTCAATATTTACAACTTGAGGTAAATCACAAAGTACTAGTCTTATTTGATATGATAGAATCTATTTCATTATTAATAACTTCTTTCTAAAATAATTCATCTATTTCATAGCTTCATCAAAAGTAGTAAGATCATTTTCTAAAATAAATATTTTTTGTTAAAGAGAATAAAATTCATCACCATTTTCTCTTTTCTAATTCTTTTATTTTTTTTTCTAATATTTTCTCATTGTTGTTAGTTAAAATAGTATCATCATTATTTATCAAATTTTCTATTGAAGATTCTTTTGATTAATAACCTTATTTGACTCAAAAACTTGACAATAACTATGTGAACAAATATGAACCACTAATTAAAATTCTCTTAATATTGATACATATAAAACTGAATATAATTTAAATATTTTCCTAATGTTAATTTTAGATCAATATCTCCTTCTCATTTTGCTCCATTGCTCATGCTTACTTCCTCTTGTATCCTCAAAGGAAGAGAATCATTGGCATTTGAAGTGATCTTATTAATTTATGGTTGAGATCGATTTTGCTCAAAAGTCTTATTACTTTCTTTGGATCTCTTATCTTATATAATAAGCCTTTGCAAGATGGTTGGTTCTCTCATACCCAACATTAAATCTCATTATGCTTTTTATTTTTATTGCTAGACTAGTGTAAAATTTGTTTCTTAAACTTTTTATTAAATTGTTTAAAAAAAATTTTGTTTAAAATTACTCTTTTTAGTTCTATTGACATGTGTTTGAGATTCAATTTTGAGAGTTTTCTCTTTTTTGTTTTTTTCTATTCTAAGTGCAATAATAAGATCGTCAAGAGACATCTTATTTATATTATACCTAAGTGTTAGTGCAAATTGACTCCATGATTATGGTAATATTTATCAATATAAATGCTTAAACATTATATTGCCAAGTTCTTTTAGATCATGAATAATATCTTGGATTTAATTTACTTGATCTAATATTTAAAAATCACTCATTTTATATACATTGAATGATTCATTTGAATATTTTCTAGACCCACATCTTTATTTTCATATTTTGATTCAAGTGCTTTCCAAAGCTTAAAAGAAGATGTTGATGTACAAAATATGTCATAGTTGATCTAAGAACACTATGCTAAGATAAAGAAAATTAATTTCTTGTGGAGATTTTCCTTTTCTAACCCTTTATTGAAAATAGAATTATTTTCTCTTTTAGAATTCGGATGAAGGATTATATATTAGAAATTAATCCTAAAACCAACCAATATAAAATTTTCTTTTGCCATCTTTTAAAGTGTGTTCTATAAATTTTTCAACTTAACATCATCATGACAAAGCGATATTTGTGTAAACATATTTTTTGAATTGATGAAAATAATTAAAACTAAGAAAATATATTGATCTACTTTAAGATTGTGAGAACTATAAGAAAATAAATTGGCAATTAAGAAATAAACTTAACATAATAAAGCAAATAAAAATAAAAGTAATGAGATTGTAATAGCCGGGCATGCCGATGACACTATCCTTAGAGTAGATCAACCCATGGGTTACCAAATTGTAGCTCTCTCTACTTGTGAGATAAAACTCATCCCATTGCCTTGATTGCATGCACCACGATCAAAACTTCAAACTAACCACATGTCTCTTATTGCCCAAAAAATGAAATGAGACAAAGAAAAATTGTGAATGGAGAAAGGAAGAGAGAATATTTAGATTTTGTTAATTCAAGCTCACATTATCATCTATTTATAAGTGAAAGATGAGAGCTCAATATTAAATCACCTAAATATAATTTATAGCCATTACTAAAATTGTTATTTTAAGTTATGAATTAATTTATTTGTATTTATTTAATTTATGTTACAAGTTACACAACTAAAATTTATATTATAATAATGTTTAGAATAATAACATTAAGAATAATGTTATTATATATATATATATATATATATATATATATATTCCTTTATTATCCATAATATGAGTCTCATCAGTCTTGTGAGTCCTCCACCATAACAAGCTTTTGCTGGTTTTTGATGCAATCAAAAATCTTAATGCTTCCTTGTTTCTTCATATCATTGCACACTGGTTATAAATAAGAGTAGTTGCTGCTGCATAAAATTGTAATGCTTTCTGCGGTATACTAAATTTTTTCTTGGGATATTGATTTTTTTTACAACTTCCTAAAGCAAAATATATAATAAAATTTACATCTAAAGCATAGATATGAATTTTACAAAAGCGAATCTGATCCCTAAGACTTTCCAAAATGGGGTAGAAACGATAGGATGAAAAATCTAACTTGTCATTCGCTATAATGTTACGAGCATAAGGGAAGGCTCATCTCCCTATCCAAACTCGACTCTTCATCGATTGAAGAAATCACCTTCTTTTCGAGGCTTCAATGGAGGCAACTCCTTTACCAATGGGCATGCTTACCTTATAACTCTAAATTTATTAACTATACATAATGAAATATGACTTGATCTATCATTCTAATGGATGAGAAGAGTATAACAAGAAGAGCTATTAATTGATAATTTTTGCAGAGGAAGATAAATATTTGTTCAAGAATATGAATCAGGAAATTCAAAAATTAATTTTAATTCAAAACTTATATTTTTGTCATGAAATTAATTTTAGAAATATTAAGACTTTAAATTTAGAAAATTAGTCATAATTTTTTAATACAATTGGAAAGATTATAATTTAATTATTATAATGTTTTCATAACTTAAATATAATAATAATAATAATAATAATAATATAAAATTAATTTAAATTAATAAATTAAATATTTATTTATAAAATTAAAAGAAGAAATTAATTAAATAATATTTGTAAATTTGAAAGAAAAAATGTAATTAAATAACCACAAAAAAAATCAATTATATATATATATATATATATATATATATATATATATATATATATATATTGTATTAATTACTTAATTTAGCTACATATTATCTTCCATTAAATTTTTCATTAAAAAATGCATAAATAATTATCTTATTATTAGTAAATGTTAGAAACTAAAATTTTAAAATTTTCATCTAATCGATATTCTCATCTTACTACTTGGTCCAAAACGGGTCATCATGACACAAAGATATCCATGTTAGGTCATACATACAAATGACTAAATTTGTGTGCTCCCACAACCTAGTATTGTTATAAGACTTATATAAAAATAATAATAAGCAGAAACCATTCCACAAATAGTAGTAAAAAAAATTAAAGTATGAGTTTATATAACATACCTTCCCGATCTTCGATCGACCATCCAACCGCAAAATAATGTATACATTTTCACCGGGATTAACACCCTCAGACATTTGTTGATCACTTATCCATCTAAAAATGAATGTAAGATGATGATAAGTGCATGATAGTTCAAGAACAATTTCAAAGCTCAATGCTTGTTAATGGAAAAAACATGTATAAAAGAGATTTTGCATCATCATCACATTATCATTTTCATATTTAATGTTATTCTAACTCCTTTAGCATGCCTTCTGAATACCAATAAATATTCTTGTATATTAACTCTATGAAGTTAACTCTATTGTGCAAATTTTTTTAATGCAATCTTCAGCATGCCTATTATCTTTCATAATCTTTACATACAAATTTTATCCACTATCTTATTAGTGCATTTTCTACCCTCAATATAAACTCAAAACTATATAAATTTTTCAACATCTTATCTTGGTATAGATTCAACTCCAACTATCTCTTATCTTAAATAGATGACATTAATGTGACAAAACAAATGAGGGGAATTGAATTTTGTTGTGAAAAAAAAAAATCTTCATAAACAAGAAATCAACAACCAAAATTTTGAAATCAATTTTAGGTATGTTATCGAGGAAAAAGACCTACAATTAGCTCAACTCATTATGAACTCTACACATGCATGCATATTAATTAACGTAAAATGATCATTATGTAGCTTAATGTTATGTAAATGATTTACTTAAGACTACGGTAAAATGCACATATAAGTTAATAGGGAATTATTTATTAAGCTACCCAAACCAACCTAATAGGCCGCTAAGATTGATGATGACAGTAAAATAGTAAGCAAAATAATTTGAAAAATCTTTCAAATTTTGATATGATGAGATTTTTCACATGGATGTTAACAATTTAGAGTGCTTGGGATAACTGATTATATGAAAAGTTGTGATGGAACTTGCAGAAGAAACTACTATATAAAGCAACTGTAGTAGGTATGCAATTTTTTTTTTTTTTACAAAAATCAAATCTCAATTTTCTGGTGCCACCAAGATTGCAGTTGGAAATATCACAGTAGATTCCTCAAAACAAAACTACAACGCCTTCCCACCTAGATTCCTCAAAATGTAACTAAAATGAAGCTATCAAATGATGCATGATTAATTTTCACCCTTTATCGCTCTCAATACTCTTAGACTTCTACAAACATGGAATAGAAAGGAAGAAGCGAGGAATGACTACAAGTCATTAAGATAACAATGAGTATAATAGGTGCATAAATGAATTCCCCGAAATACTAATGGCAAAAAAACTAACCAATTTTTAGGCCCCCAAAATCTAAGTCTTTAGCTGAGAGGACAATGATACAAAAGAAACACTCAAAGGCAATAGGAAATGCACCGTCATTTTGAACAAATATATCAAGAATTTTATAACATCACACTTGTTGCATGGGATCCTCATGGGTAAAATGACATGAATGGTTATGTAAGTTTAATTGCTTTAACACTAGTATAGTTAAGTGATAATCAAGGTTTGGAAAATGGCATAACGTCCAATCAAATTAAAGTCATATTTGTGTGTGAAAAGATACTAAAACGATATGGGAGTGATAAAGAACAAAGAAGAAACTATTTTAATAATTATAGTTTTCTCACAACTACCTTTTATATGTCATAGCAAGACTCCTTGATAAATTATAATTTTGTCAGCGCCTCCTTTTCTTGTTTTAAGGCAAATGAGTAAAAGCTATATTAAAGAAAAAAGCATTAGAAATATAGATGACAATCAAATGACACAATATAGAATCATGGGCTGTAATAAGAAAAACATGCTCTTATAAAAATTTCAACCTGAGATAATGTCCTATAACTCAGCTTCAACACTAGAAATGGCTACAACAATCTTTTTGCTTTCCTAATGAATTTCTCGTAAATGCAATATCATAAGGTAGACTTCATGCCAATTGACCATCATAATCAACTTCAAAATGATTCAATACTGATGCTCAAATGTAATATTTAGCAACTCTTTCACATACTTTCGATATACTTCACAATGCTTTTTATTGGATTTTACATGTGTTGACTAACCCTTTCAATGGAAAATGAGATGTTAAATTTTGAGTTAGATATATCAACTTACAGGTAACCTTTGAATCATGAATCATCAAGAGGTTCTTCATCATCATATAAAGCTTGAACCTCCATAGAAGTAGCAATAAATACGAAGACCCACTTCTTTGAGAAGAACACATCTTCAAAAAATAACTTTTAAAATCTTCATCATCTTTATAGGATGTTTAGGGACTTCGTTCTTCATGAGTTTGAATGATTTATATTCAAGATTTTTCCTAACATTATGTTAAGAGTTTATTTAGATAAAGTTCTACTTCTAACGTAACCATTCATAGCTTACATAAGAAAACACTCTTGATTAAGGTTGAAAATAAATATAAATCACATATAAATTGATATTTAGTAGTGTGGTGTGGATGACTATCTAAAGAAAAAATGAGTAGTCGATCAAGATCCTAGTTTCATCTCTTTTGTCGTTATTCGATCTACCAACATCAGAGAGCTTATTGTCCAAAAGTCAATTAGCGGTCATAAGTTGTCTCATCTCAAATATCGAGTAGACTAGTGTTGTAGTGCAAGTGTTTATTTATGTTAGACTTTAATTATAAGTGTTTATTAAAGTAATTGCAAGATCATTATGCTTGAAATAAGCATAACTATCAGATGATTACTATTTTTCAAAAGACACATTTATGATATTTATCACAATTAATTATGTACAATGATGCACTAAAACATCCATTGATCACCTTGGCGGTCAAAGTTCTATAAATTAATCACCTCTTAATTCAAGTTTCTTGATCTTCGGTGCTCTAAGTCCGGATCTAATCAAAAGTTTTGTCATTTCTATTAAATGTGCCACATCTTTTCTTTAAATGACCTTCATGTATTACCAAAGCTTTATCAATCAACTTTCATTATTTCAAAAATTATAAACTCTATCATAGTGTTAATTTCATATTGTCAAAAACTATCTCTAGTTTGAAGCCTAAATTTCTTTTTTTATGATTTCCCAACTATATTTCTGGCATCTAATCTCTGAGCCAATCTAGAGTAAGAATCAAAATCTATTTGTTCACTATGTGAACATGTAACATTCCAAGGGATGTAAGTTCAACCCATTCGTTAAAAGCGAACATCTATAATTATGGTAATCCAAGGAGGTGTCCAATTCATTCACTTTTCATGCGAACTCTAAAATACATGGCATTCCAAAAGGATGTAAGTCGATCTATATGTTCTTCATCGAACATCATCTAAATCTAATGGCATACCTAAGGGATATATATAATCTATGTTTTCAACATCATCTAAACCTAGCATTCAAAGGATGTAAGTCCAACAAATGTTATGCAAACACTTATAATTTTGGCATTCCAAAAGTATGTAAGTCTAATCTATTTGTTAGTTATGCAAACACCAGATAATTCTAGCATTTTAAGGTATATAAATCAATCTAAAATCTTTATGACATTCCAAAAAAAAGTCCAATCTATTCGTTGTATGGGAACATCATTATAATTATTCAAGGGATATAAGTCCAACCCATATATTTGCTATGCAAACTCATGATATGGATTCCAAAGAAATGTAAGTCCAATGAACCATATAGCATTCCAAAGGAATATAAGTCTAATCTAAAACCCTATATGACGTTTAAATAAATGTAAGTCATATGCTTATACATGTATGACTTCAATCATATGGCATTCCAATGAAAATACGTGCATAGAATTAATACCACAAAACACACTACCTCAGCATACTGGGATATCAGGTAAATGGTTGCTAATCAGACTCTGAACAATAATAAAATAGCTCTCGATGTTGGTAGAAATAAATAATGGCAATCAGATTGAACCATGGGATCTTGATGACTTTCCTCTTTTTTCTTTAGATACTCATCCACACAACACCACTAGACATCAATTTATATCAAAGAATTAGTTTATTTTCAACCTTAATCGAGAATACTCTCTGCTATGATAAAGGTAGTAACTATGAATGCTTGTGTTCATAGAAATAGAAAGATCTAAATAAACCATAACATGATAATGCAAGAAATTTGGTTGAATATAAATCAATCTATCTCATGAATAATGAGTCCATAACCATTCCTATAAAGATGGTGGAGATTTCTCAAAGCTATTTCTGAGTGAACAAAGTTTAAATAAACTTCAACATGATACTTTTAGCCTTTCCATGAAACATTCTCATCAATCATTTTCAAAAGAGTTGTGCATATGATTTTATTACCAAATTTTTTAATAATGCTTCAATTTCATTATAAGTCTCATTCAATTTCTTCTTGATTCTTTCTAATCAATTTAACATAATATATTGCATCACCTAAATATCTAATAGAAAGTCTCATTTGAGTTCTTTATATTTCTTTTTAATTCATTTAATAGGATGTGCAAGACCCATTTAAACAATCATTAGATTACTTCACATATGTTCATTAATGAGTTTGAAAGAAATTTTGTAAATGAGCTTTAAAATTTATTGCAAATTCCTTATAACACCAAATAAGCCTTATTTATATTTCATTATATTCTTTCAAAGTAGTCCACGTCATGTTGAATATTCATTTCAATCTTTTTTTTTTCTTCTCTATTTTTTTTTTTTTGCAAACTGAAGTTATAATTTTTTAATTAAATATGTTATTCAATTCAGAATCATTTTTTGGTTCTTTCAAATCACATTCTAGCAAAATTTTGGCAATCTTCAATGTCTTACATGAGGCGACTAAGGAGAACTGGTCTTAACATCATACTTATATGAAATGTGCATAAATTGTGTTTTCTTGCATGAAGAGTCTTCCCACATACTACTATTATAAGAAGCATCACATAGGTCTTCAAAGCATGCAGAAAATACCCTAATTTTTCTCCCCACATTGAAATACTCAAACCGATTCTTACATTCAAAACAAATTTCTCTACCACGTTAAAACAACATGAATGTACTTAAAATTCATATGCTACATTCATGTAAATGATGATAAGGCAATAACGAGATGAATGTAAATTTTGAGGATAATTTTTTTTACTTAAAAAAGATTTTTTTGTGTGATTTTTTTTAGTTAGAGAAAGAAAATAATCTCTCTATTTAAAGGAGAAAAAAAAAAATGAGATGGCTTTGGTTGGGTTAGCGTGACCGAAGGTGAATTAGAGTAGAGTGAGTGAAGGAGAACTAGAGATGAGGGGACTATTAGGTTGAAAGTAAAGTGGGAAATGATGATTTAGTCACAAGAGGAGTTTGTGCATGCTGAATGTTTCTAGTTGATTATGCGGCTCGACAAAGCAAAAAGCGATGATTGATTTAATTTCATGGCGAATTAAGAGATGAGTAAGGGGCAGGAGATACATGTTTACAAAATAGGTGGATTGAGTGAGATGGAATGGGGTTAGTGGTTCTGATAGGGTGATTGGTGATAGAATAACTCGCTTCTTGCAAAAAGGAGAACAGATGTGTAGCTTCTACATGTGAGTAAGAGAGAGGAGATAAGGGATAGTCATTGGATATTAAGCGACATCGAATAAGAGTGGAGATGGGATCATTATACTCGTCTAAGTTTATGAGGCGAGGAGAAGCATACAAAATGGGCGATGTGGGGCAATTGCATGAGTGGGGTAACATGGGTATCTTTTCTCTTTTTTTTCTTTAATTACAGTAACACTTAATCAAGATTCTAACTCACAAGATATTTATATGGTTGATTCTCAATATCAATTAGCTTCCTAACTTGCAAGAAATTCTCCCATGCTTATATTACTACGGATGCTCTCTTGCTCTAGATAGTCTTTAATTTCTTCTCTTCATTTAGAATCTTCCATTGCTATTGTAGGTTTGTAAATATCACTACCACTCTTGCTCATCCATCATAGGTATCATCGAATATTTATGCCAGGCCTACTAATATTTCAAGAGAAATGACTGGAGGAACAATATTTCAACCTATTGAGAGTGCAATTACTACTCCTTTCTCTTCTCCTTGTGATATTACCATTTTGCTACCCAAAGCTACATATAATTGATAGCATGGATGTGATTGATGACTCTAGCTCGCTTTGGTATCAATATCAATAAGTTTAACTAGTTTAATGAATAATAAAGATTATAGTTTGTGTTTTTTTTTTTTGTGGAAGCACAAATCGGAAAAAAAAATACTCACCTAAATTTATAAGATTCAAAACTAGATGCCATAACTCTTCCAGTGACTTTCGCATTCTAGATCTAAGTGATATTTGAGTGAGACCGCTTCTCTCCTCGTAAATGCATATTAATCTGTAGCTTTTAAGTTGTCTTGATTAAATGTATTTTGCTTCTTCTTTTTTTTGTCCAGTTCTCAAAATGCCTTAAAGGTACAAGAGTTCATTAAAATGATCGTATAAACTAATCAATATTTGCACACGACAATCACATAAGAGATCCAACAGCAACATGATAATAGTTCAAACATGCCTTTCAGTTATAACCTGGAGAAGAATATAATTGCTTTGGCAGATACTTAACATAAGTTATGAACACAAGGCAAAATACTATAATACATAAACATTTCAAACTAGAGTGATATCAAATCAACTAATATATGTTAGATTGGCGGTAGGATTACCTTTCCCACTCATCAGGAGATATTATCTCGCTTTAAATCTTATTTACGCTTTCAAGCGTGACTTGCGGATATTGATTGGGTTAAACTTTTCAAAGTCTTCTGCTATGATGTATTTGGAATCAAAAGACACGAGCGCTATTTAAGCACAATCACGGTCTCGACTCAAACACAATCAAGTGCTAAGAGAATGAAAGCTTAGAGTTTTAAGTTTAGACATTTGTGATACCAAAGAATTCAAAGGTAACGCAGTACGCAAACTAAAAATGCTAAATGCAAATGACTATGTGAAGTTAATCAAATGTTGAAACAAATATTTTGTAGGCAAATCATGTCCAATATAAAGTATTAACTACATTATCTCATATTCAAAGGTTCATAACTCTTGAACAATTGGGTGTAAAAAATTAAAGTTTTATGGAGGCGGCTCAAAAGAATGCTGGTTATATTTGCAAGCTATTCAAATAGTTAAGTGTCCTACAATGTTTGCAACTGAAATAAAAAATAGGGGAAAGAAGAGAGGAATCGGACCAAACGAAGCTTACCCTAACTCCAATACTAGGTTAGCCAAGTCAAACCGCCTCAACCTAACCTTAACCACCTACCCATGATCTTCCTTGTCGACAAAACTGAATGAAGAGAGTAGCAAAAATAGTTATAAGCTTAATCAACTATAAAAGAAGAGAAGAGGGGGTCGATTGTGGGGGTTTTCGAGCATACCTCATTCACTTACACTCAAGCGAGAGAGAAAAAGAGAGAGAGATAGAGCTTCCATCGCCCCTAGGCAAGGCCCGCCCGACTTCTTGCCCAATCGAAACCCTAGCCGTCAATTCCTCCCTCTCTCGCTTGCAGAAGCCGAAGCCGCGATCCCTTTTCCCATGCCCAAGCCGAAGATGACGTCTCTATCTCGCGTGAAAGAACTACTTGATTCCTCCATCTCGCTTGAGAAAAGCCCTAGCCAAAGAGAAAATATTACATGCAGAGTCCAGATGTAGCTCAACATTTGGAAGCCAATCAAATTTGGACAGCGGTGGCATAAAAATAGATTTTAGACTTTCTCACGGCTTAGCACACCAATGCCATTAATGTGGTCGACCCAACCATGTTAAAATAACGAATTCCATGTCATTTGAAGTGCGATAAATTAAGGTTTTCATTTTTGTACTCTGTTCATTCGTGTAGAGATTGTATTCAGCTCCCTCCCGGCGTGCATCACTACGAGCATCCGACATTCCTCCAGGATTTAGAGCTAATTCTAAGACATTAAAAATTGAGGTATTATCTCATATTCTCCATCGAAATGACTCCATAAGTTATTATTTCGGTCATTCTTGAACTTCAGAGATTTTAATATTTTCACATTTGTTTCGGCAGTTAGCATCTCTACCCTCTTCCAGGTGATCAGAGTGACTCATGCTAATCATATATCAGAGCCTACTGAGCATGTATTTGATAGATGTAGCATGATATGCTCAGTGTACGGCTCCCAAATCACCTGCACATATTAAAAATTATATAAAATTAGAATATGCATTATAGCTATTTGAATCTAAATGTACTCTGTAAGTCCAACCTGAGTACGCAGCAAGCCTTCCAACTCATTTCTATATAATGCAATGTTCGTCATTGGCATATGGCGAACATATCTCTCATACCACCTATACATACAACACAGTTTAAACAAACATATAAGCTAGAAATTTGAAAGTGCAGTAAATATACCTCAACTCAATGTTGGCCATAGATCAATCAATATGGCACGTAAGCGGCCTAACATGAATATGCTCCCAAGACCATATCTATAGTGGGTGTCAGCCACCATGTGGCCATACAGTCAACTCATAAGTTCTCTATGTAGGCCACCCCTCATAGCCGGTAATGAATGAATCTATAGAAGTGGAAGATAGCATGTGGACCTCAACTGATGTATTTCGAAGTAAAAAACACCCATAAGAAGAATGTAGGCGCAGTGCACGAAAAACTCCTGTCATCGTGGCGTGACTCTCATAAAATACCACAGACCTCGGTGGCGTGTATCTCATGTACTTTAGCCCATCGAAGGTCGATGTGTGTGGACCCGATCATGGTACATCACGTTGGATAGGATGTCCGAATAACTCATTGCGGCTACTAGCCCATCTCTTCCCCTCTTCGATCACAATTGGGTTAATAACAGGTGGACCATCAACATGTAAACCCAGGATCATCGCAACATCACAGCTTATCATCTCAACTAATTGGAAGGTGTTGAGTACATGACCATCTCTAACATCGATGGTGATCTTGATGAACTTTACTATAGGCCTATGTCTCTAGCCCATGAATCTTCACAAGTGATCACTCCTTCAATAAGCAAGCGAAGTAGCCTCTAGAATAGTCTAAAAAAAAAAAGATCGATCATTCATTAAGCAAAATTAAATTTATTGTAATGAAACATAAATTAAATATTACCACAGATCAAGGTGACTCTATGTCATCACATAGGGAGGCTATCTTGATACCTCGAGTGATCCTAACAATGGTCTAACATCTTCTACGGTGAGTGCTCGCCATCATAGTAAAGAAAATAAATGCAGTCGTTAGACAATTTAAATAATGAAAGGGAAAACGTAGCATAAAGTAAGGAAAAAATAAATCGCAACTACAAGAAAAAATGTAAGTAACATGCACTAAACATATACATTTTATGTATCCATGATATCTTATTAATAATTATATGGACCATGTGGTATTGTGCATACAAGTTCTCTACTACTACCTATTTTCATCCATTATATTTCGACTTGCTAGTATGAGGCCTACCCTATAACATGTAACTATGTGACAAATCATGTACATCTTTCTTTGTTTCAATTCAGAATGCTATCGTAGAGAATCGGATGATTTTGACCTCCACATAACTTGATAATTCTTTATCTTAGTTCACCTCCATAGCAAAAAGATAAAACAAATTCTCTCTTCTTGTAGAACAAATTGCATAAATCATAATAAATTTAAATCAATACACGTTATACAAAGCGCCATCTAACGTGACTACAATTATAGCTCTAGCTTATAGGCCAACCACAACTCAAACCCAACTCATACCATTCAAAATTATATGTACACCCAAATAATATTATACTCCACATCTTATCACTGAGTGTACATCATAAAACTCTAATCACCATACTCTATTAATTTATAAATAAAAATAAATAGGGATTTATCATGTGTTGAAAGGGTTATTGTCAAAAAAGGTAGAATCCACGATTAAATTCCCAAATGAAATGGAGTCATCATCGTTGGAAGCTAATGTTGGCTTCAACGGCTAGATGGAGGTGAAAATATTTTGTTGGGAAGAAAATGAGCAACTTTGGATAGAAGGAGAAGACGGAACAATGGGTGTGAATAATCGATCAGAAACTTAAAGGCAACCGCTCGGAAGAGGAAAAATTCTGGGCTCGTAAGGAAGGCATCAAATGTCAGCATCGAGGCTCAAAGGAAAGAATAGGATCGGCATTCATCTTTTATAGTTACTCTAAGTGGCTCATTTATGATCACCCATTAGCTTTTTGACAACTTTATGCCGTGATCGATATGGCTACTAGTTGCTGGTGACATTTCTAAATTTTTTAATTATACTTAATTGCCTAATTACATTTCTAATGATACTTATTTAAATAAATGCCCTTTTTTAGAGCTGATTTGGATTATTAAGAATAAATAGGCATTTTAAATTAATTTCTAATTGTTTATATTATTGTATGAATTATATGCTATATTATTATTATATATATATATATATATATAAATGCACATTATATAATTATTTATTTTTGTCAGATTATCAAAATATATGTGAATGCATTTATAGATTTTGATGTTTCAAAATAACGACATAATCAATTTATGAGCAGTCATTTGGACATCGCAAATTCTTGACTCCAATATCGTTGGCACATTGGCATAAATTTTTGATCGGTTGATCATTAGGTTGTGCAATAGACAAGCCAATTTCAATTCACAATATCATCGTCATCATTTGGGTTGTTGCCCTCCAAACTCGATATATATGCACATTGGCATTTCGATCGAGGTTGATCATTTGCATATTTATATTCGACCAATTTTGATGTTTTTAATGCAATGATTAGTCCGTTCATCATCGAGGTAGTTTTTAATTTGGTGATGTTTCTCTATTTGTTACATCAAGGTCCATCGATTTTGGATTTTAATTATGATGTATCACGCATGGAGGCCAAAGAGATATAATTTTTTGTCGGTTTGTGTTCTAAGTTAAATGACTAAAAATACACTATTTCTCATCTTTTATGTCATCGGGTGGTTCTCTCTCATTTGTTTTATTTTTAAATCTATTTTAAAAGAAAGTCTATTACCTTGGAAAAAAATATTGCTAAGCAAGTCCTAAATTATAATAAGAGGATGTAATCTCCTCTTTCATTTTGAGAGTCAATTTGAGATTAATTTTTTTCTCATTCTTAATTATTCGTCGATGACCTTCGTATCTAAAAAATAGATGTGGCCCTCATAAAAAATTATTGTAAGATAAGACTTTTATTATTTTCATCATTCTATTTTTTGGTTTATTTATATTCTAATTCAAGAGATAAGATAAATTTATTTATTTATTTATTATTATTATTATATGATGATTGTTCAATGAACTTTGAATAATTAATATATTACAATCGATTTTGGAATATTTTTAATGCTATGTGAGAGCACAACTAAAATTATAAGTAATTTTGTACCCTTAAAATCATGGAGGCCTGATTAAATAATATAATTGAAATTTAAGGTTAGTTGACCCTTTAAGAGCAAGCAATTCAAGAAAATTGTCATAGAACATGCCAACGAAGTCACTAAACTAAATTGTTACTAACCATATCGTCCAAGGTTATTTCCTCATGTGTGAAGCTAAGCTATTTGCCTATGCTTGGCAACTGTAATTCAATTTCAGGGTTGAAATGCTTTTAGAACAACGATGATCAAATTTGTTATAATAGTGATAGTCATTGAGTCTATCTATATTGATTATAGGTTTGTTAAAAATAAAATTTATATTTCATAATCAGCTATCAAAATTTCTATTCCAAATATTTAGATGCTTAATTTGAGATCTAAAATTGCATCAAAATTTCTAATTAGTGAAATCAATTTTTATATGGCATATCAACACAAGTATCATGATATAATCTATACAAACTCAAGAACATGTTATAACCGATTTAAAATAAAATTGGTCTCTCTTAATTTTGGCTTAATTCGAAAGCTTAAAATTTGAATTGGGAGAACTTGGATCAATTTATTATCGCAATACCACTCAAAATTTCATTTGATTGGCTATGAATCTTTAGAACGCTTGACTTCAAAGTTTTAGAATTAAATTAAAGATCATCCAAATTTTAATTTTAACAAATTTATAGTCAAAACAAAATCTCAATTCAATGAACCCATCAACACCATTGGTGATTTGATCGACTCAAGCAAGCCCAAATTAAGCACTGGAATCATAATCAATGACTTTGTGATAGAAATTGAAGAACAAAATAATTTTTTAATTTTGCACTCTTATAATTAAATTGAGTGTTTTAATAGGATGAATCTAGCAATCCCATGATTCCTTAATATCAACATCAATAATGCATTTATAAATTCAGAAAATATTTTATGATTAATAGAATCATTTCAAGCCTTTCAATGGACAATTAAGAATTTTGTCATATTTATGAAGAATATAACTCTCAAAATTTATAAATAGAACATTATTTTTATAAATAAGAAGAACAAGGGAGCGGGTAAGGCGGTGGGTAGTGCTAAAAACTTTAAGAACCTTAATGCCATACCTCGATGGCATTAGATTGACTTAACCCAACTCCAGTCATTGAATGACCAATGCTTGATCACCATGATCAAACCATCATTGTTATAATTCTACTATCCCACCATTGATGTTAGGTTGTAATCACTCAACAGCTCATTACTACAATTGAAGTTCTGATGATGACATTCAACATAGGACCATTTCTTGATTTCCATCATTTGAACACTATCACTCAACCCTTATTGTTAGCTAATTGTGGCGACATTATTGGACCACTATTGCATGACAATCATCATCAAATCATATTATCACCATTAGATTGATTGACCTTCACCATCATCAAGTTGCCAACATCAAATTACTATTGTTTGACATCTATAATCACATTATTTCCATCGACCATTATCATAAAATTATACGATCATTTATGGTCTCCTAGTCCTCATCACTCCCCAAAGAGATGAATTATAGTTGCCATTTTATGATTTTCCTACCATTATAACCATCTATAATCTCCCACTACCCTCACTCGATTATAATTTTAACCACTAGTACTTGACTAGATCTCTTGACTATAGTGCTAGATTGGTGATTGGATCACCATTGCCTAACGCATTCATTTGATCATCAACTCCAAACTATTATCTTCGACCATCATTTCTTGACTATAGTGGCACATTTACTTGAGTATGATCACTTTAACACCATCGCCATTATGGTCTCTAAAACGTGAATTAACTATGATTTCTAAACCACCATCACTCATTTACTACTCTCAACCATCATTGCGTGATTACAGTTTTCCTCATTATCACTAACTATGATCACAAAACAATTATAATTATGGTCACTATCGCCATTGTCAAGTTACAATCCGGACCATCATTATTTATTTATGATTTTTGAACTATGGTTACCCAACTATCATTTCTTGACTAGTTACTTTTCTATCGACACCCAATATGGTCTTCAACCATTGTTGCCAAATTAGTCTCATGATTACTATCTTACTTACGATTTCCCAACTAACATAGTTTGACTATAATTGCTTGGCCTGTCATTACAATCACTTAAAACCATTGCTCACCAATGATTTCAACCATCAATTTCTCTTTATACTTATATTTTCACCAATTATTATTTTTAATCAACAGTGCCTGATTATGAACACTCGATCACTTGTCACTTATTACTTATTTGACCTTATCACCAATTTAGGTCATCTAACCATTGCCACATGATTACATTCTTTTCACCATTATCTATGATATTTTGACCACCATAGCTGATTATGATATCCCGACCATCGCCACTAAGTATAGTCTCCCAACACATCGTCAAACCATAGTTATCTAACCATTATCACTTGACTATGGTCTTTTAATCAATATTATCCAATTATAATATTCTTGTAGCACAATGGACTCCTAACAACTATCTTTTGATGCACGGTAGCTTACTTGCCATTTCTTATAAGATTGATGTATACCATCAAAATACCATGGCCTATGAAGCAAATGCACACCTGACATATTTCATCACTTATAAGATTGATGAATGATGTGAAAAACAACATCAACACCATCCTATTTTTTACTTGACACCAAGAACATTGATGCATGACTTCTATAATAAGATTGATGTACAACATCAACACCAATGACTCTTGATGTAAAATTGAAGTTTATATATTGAATTTCTTGTCTCTCATCCTTTTCCTTAAAAAGAATAATCAAATAGATCATAAATGATTTTGAAGGCAATTCTAATTCCTCGAGATTCTCATAAATTCTATCATAGAATCCATTATCTACCTTTCTCTCATTGAAGAAGAATAGCATCATTAGTAACTAATGACATATACTAGTTAAATCAATTTAATTAGGTAAGTCATATGGTGTTTTTCTTTTTTGGGCCTTTATTTCAATGTAAAACTCTTGTGTTGCTTACAATTCTTCTTTTTGTTTATGTGTAAGATGGCTTATACAAAGCTAAAATGTTAAACATTTTTTTCTATTAGCATGAATATCCTACCATGCAACAATATTCATTATCAAAATGCAGACTTCTAATTTATTTCAAAAAAAAGAAGAAATCCTTTATAAATATTCTTAAGTTGAGTACTATTAATTAAAATAATAATTCATAGCTATATATAGAGTCCAATCATTTTGAAATGAAGTTTAGCATATTGTACAACAATAATACAATATGTGAGGAAAACTATGATCATTGGTATCGTACACATTCTCAAAATTTTTATAATGAAATAAAAAAAGTTGCTTAATTTAATTTTAATTAAACAAGTGGGTAAAAATAATTTAATCTTAATATTTTTCTTTCCATTTAGTTTGATCTCTCAATTTAATTAAACCAAGCGTTAACATTTCCTCTCTTTAAATTCCTTCAAACAACCAAATAAAACTTATAATTAAGAATCACCTTATCTTTTTCATATACATTTTGTCCTATTAAATTCTTTCAAACCAAAAAAAAAACTTTTCAAGTAAGAATCTTTATAAAATAACATTTTAATAGGGACACATGCATTTTTTAGAAATTTAATAATTTGAAGAAATATTAGAAAAAAACATACCAAATTAGAAAGATGAAGGGTGCCAACAAAACCTTTCACTAGAGGGCCAAGTGGCTAAGGAAAAGTAGGATCAATGAGGAATAAGTAAATTTTATAGTGATAATTCAATGGTAAAATCTTCTTTTCCAGAGTGAGTGTCTCCTATGTATTCTCTTTGATTAGATCTCTTTGATTGCATGCATGTTTAACTCTTATGTATATTCTTCAATTATGTGACCACCTCTTGCACCTAATATTTTGATATAATCTTAACTTGCTCATAACCACTTGCCAACAGGCCATAAAGAGAATTTTTTAATTCTTCAAATGAAACCCATAAGGTAGTTCTGAAAGTTGTTGGCTGGATGGTATCATAAGTTCTTCTGAAAATATATTATTGATATCCCACATGATAAATTAAGAGGAAACTTAAAGAAGAGCACTCTTTAACATCTTCTTTTCCAAGTGGCAAAATCAACATTGGTTTTGCTAGGCTTAATAATGGTCTCCTTATGTGTTAGGCTTGTAAGAAATGTTGATGCTATTACTTCCTCTTATTATGACAAGGGAGAGTTGGAAGGAACCTTCAATGCAAAATGAGATCTCACACTAAAGTGAGATCTATTTCAAGTTTTAAAATGTTGTAGAAAGTTTTAAAGGATAGTTTAAGATTGGACTTATTTGAATTTTTTGCTTGGGAGATATAAGAATTTGAATTAGTTTAGAACCTATATTAAAAAAAATTCATAATTTAGAAAATAAAATTAGCTATTAAAGAGGTGTTAGAAGTTTTCTTAGTTTTTCTTAGAATCTCCTATAACTACTAATTTAGGCAGCAAATCCTTCAAATGTAAGCTATAGGTAGTTTTATAGTTGGTTCGTTAAAAGCTTAATAAGTCAGACACACAACTTAGTAGATTGTAATTTGAAGTTGGGTTCCAAATAAATTTTGTGTTTGAGGGGACCCCGATATACAAAACTAGAGCTAACTTGATCCTCTTAGGTATTGCACAAGAAAATGAGTTTTAATGAAGGATTTTAAAGATTAAAACATATCATGTAAATTAAGATACATTTATTAGATTTATATGAACAATAGCATGAAAATGATTTGAAATATCACTCCAAATCTATTTGAAATAAAATTAAACAAAATTTTATTATGAAAATAATTACAATTAAAATGAATATCTTATTAAAATACTTTATATTAGCAAGTAATTCAAATAAAGTTTGTTTTGACATTTTGTAAGTGTTTGTCAACAAAATTCAATTTTATTTTCAAGTTAAAATTAACATTCTTAAAATTTAGAGAATTAAAATAATTTTTAGTGCATGTGAGTACCAAAATTGTAAAAAAATACACCTAAGTAACCTACACACTTTTGACACCTTCTAAAACTCAAAATCTTGATTGGCCTTCCTTAAATGTTTGAAATCACCTTTAAACATTCAGAAGCTTTCAATCACTTCTTGAATACATTGATCGATTAAGTCAACCATGTTTCAAACCTTGGGAGCAATGTCGCCGCATAGATCACTTAAAGTCATTAGATCTAGTAATCACATGTTTTTCACCATCAAATCTATAGAGTTAACATATTCTTATATGATCAAAACTAAAGGTGGGAGTAATTGAACCTTAGTGTTACTATTGAGCTATTGCTATGAAGCGTTAATGATATCTCTTAATTTGAGAAAGGTTTGCTAGCAAGTTCTTCTAATAAACTAGAAGGAATGGCACCAATTACAGTTTATTATTTATATATGGTGCTTAATAATATAAATTAGGAATAGTTTTCTTAAGGTGAAAGAAAATAATTTTAATTTTAGAATGAAAAATATAGAAAATGGAAAATTTCAACTAAAGAAATAAAAATAATAAAAGTTAAATATATCAAAAGTGACACATAATTAGCTCTAGTCAAAAGTAGTGACAAAGTATTCATATTTTACAACCCTTGGAAAAGGAACACTAGATAAGACTCCTTCATGCATGGTTTCTTGCATGGTATCTTTATTATCCTTGGAAATAGTAAAACTAATGGAGAGATCATCCTTTATATGAACTTTTAGTGATAAAATTTTGATCAATTTAAGCACTTGTCAAGAAATTTTGAACAATTTGACCACTTGTGATTTAATTTGTAAGAGGATTTTTTTTGTGGCAATGATTAGTCATAAGTAAGCGAATTTTATTGAATTTTATTTGTTTTAGAATGTGGAACAACCTCTATAAAGAAATCACCCTTATAAATATAAGGATCATTTAGTTAAGAGGACTAGGTAACTTATTATATTGATTTGAAAGTTGGTGGTAGGGTTGAAAATATGATGAAGATAATGAAGTAGCCATATTTGTAGGAACCACTTAAAATCTAAGGTTTAATTGGGCCAATTTTAGATTTCTAAGTCACAAAATTGTTAGAAATAGGATTTTAAAACATACACATATTCTTATGTCCAAATAACTAATAATTACTACATAAATGTAGGATTTTTTATATTCATTCAACAAGTTTTTTTATGCTAATGAATTGTTGGGTGCATTCACTTTCATTTCCACTAAAATCTTTCAATGAAAGGTCCAGAAAAGTTGTAATAGAAAGATTTGTATGTTGTTGTTTATTCAATAATGAAGCTAATTCAAAAAGTTGTCTTTAATGCATGTTTGAATGTTCCATTGGGTGAAAATGGAATACTGAAAAGAAATGTAGTATAAAGTGAATGTATTTGATTATTCTAAATTATTCAATAAAAATTCTACAAATATCGATTTGTTTGCTAGTTTGGTAAAGTGTGGGTAATGTAATGTATTTGTAGCTTGATGTTAGTAGTGGTGATTAGCGGTGGCAACAAAGTCTGTTCAACGATAGTGGTGAGGTGGTTAGTGATCGTGAAGGTATGGTTGTGGTTGATTAGTTGTGGCAGTCAACGTTGATTAGTGGTGGAAATGGTGGTCTTGGTCGTGGCCGGTGGCATTAGTTGGTGGGTAGTATGGCGATGATCACTCAATAGTCATGGTTGTGGTAAACCGTGGCGAGTTCGATGGTGTAGATGATTAGCATTTCATCACTTTATACTAATTGATGTATTTGAAATTTAACCATAAATTACCCTTTCAAATCATTTCAAATACACCAAATGCCTTGGACTTTACTTTGTAGTAATTCAAACACCCAAAAATTTAAAATCTTATATTTACTTTATTTTACGTCAAATTCAATAAATAAAGCTTTATTAAATAAGTGAGCCCGAGATGAGAAAATTCTATTTACATGGGTGAGATTGGACATTCCAAAATATATCATGGTTAGAGACCATTGTTAATCCTTATGAAACCTATCTATTTTTTAAGTCTTAGATACAAATATATCCAATAATCTTTATCTTTTTGATAACCAAAATACTTTTGAGGTTTAAAATATTCCTACACCTTGAGAAACAAATCTAAAAAATTAATAAGAACTTGCAATGAAAGTATCCTATTGAGGAATTTTCCATCGAGCAAGAATCTAAGAAGGATATCAACTTAATACACACTAGAAGTACTAACACAATTTGATCTTCACAAACAAAAAACTACATTTATTTCATATAATTCTTAAAAAAATAGGGATTGTTGATTGTCAATAAGATTTTAGAACAAAGAGGCATTCCCATTCCGAAGGACAAAGACATCTTCAAATCTAGAGTAGAGGACTAATTTGTAACATGCAAGTGATTTGGGATTTTCTTTGAAGACAAAAATCATCCGGAAAGTGACAATCAAAGAAAGTGGAATAAGGTCAATGGTAAATATAGTAATGCTTTGATTAAGGAGCAAAAGATGGGTTGACAACCATGAGCACATTAGCTCAACAAATCTAAGATAGCTTGGAAAGTAAGAGATTGATCTCAACTTACATAGGTTAAAGTTGAGGCTAATGATAGAAATATGGCTTAAGAAGTAGAGGATGAAGTTCAAGAAACATATTAGATGTCAAAGTAGAGAGCAACTCAAAATTTCATTAAGGCTTAACATCTTATAAACACAAGGGGAAAGATACTAGTGACAAGTAGCTATCATGAAAGAGCAAGCAAGTGCATGTAGATTAAAAGAGATCAACTAACGATCAAGTAGATTTGACTGCTCGGTAGGGTGCACAAGAGCAAGAAGAGCCAATTTAGGACATTAATATCTTTTTAATTTTAAATAAATATAGATTTTGATTTTTTTTCTCAAAAGTTTTATGCCATATTACTAATATATTTATATTCTTAAATAGATAATTGCATATTTATGAGAGGTTTTTAGAAATAATAATGAAAAATGTTGATTATTTAACTAAAATTAAAATTAAAATTTACTATTGTTACTCAAATATGATACATAAAAGATCTAAAAATAATATAGGCACATTAGAATAACCAAAATTAGTATCCTTTTAAAAGTTAATATTATGATATACATCCATCATACATGAATATTCCAAATAAGAAAAACTCTTGTAATTTCATACATTTTTTTGTAAAGATACAAAGCAACAAACAACAATGTTAAATTAGCTTTAGAACATAAATCATCTTTATTATTTTCTTCTAAGATGTATAAATAGAGGATATATATTCAATTTAATGGCATAACTCTAAGGGAAGCTTGGCTTTTCTTGTGCTATCTCAGATTGTAGATGGTCGACATTTGATGGTGTCTTCCTTGATTTTGAGCCTCCACCATGATAATAATTTCTTAAAATAATAATAGCTATGAAGCGACATATGGGTGTAATAAATTGCCCATCATCAAGCCATAAAATTATTGGTTTTAATATCTTCTAGAATGTCTTGAGGTTTATTCTTGTATTTATAGGATCATTGATTAATTAATCCTCATAATTACATATCTCATAAAGTGTCTAATTGATATAAGGAGGAAAAAATAAAGTAAAGAAATTTAGATAAAAAAAAATCGTTAAAGTTTTCTAAGCTAATATATACCATTTTTCATATTTTATGTTGTTTGTTGTTTGAGTCACAACTTGAATGAAAACAAGCTTATCTTTAGTAAGGAATAATTTTTTTTACTATTCAATAGTTGAGAGAATTATGATTAAATCATATGTATCTTTTGTACACCTAAGCTTCATGGAGGCATTATCTATCATTGATTATAAATTGTATTTTAAGATTAGTTGACCATTTAAGAAAACGTGATTTGAAAATCACTTAGGAGCATGTCAAGCTCACTATTAATGTGAAGTCAAAAGTCATTTTAAGAGTACTTGCATTAAGGCCCAAAGTTAACCCAAGTTAGTAGGAGGTTCATGAGACATGACATGTTTTGAAACGATGATCAAATTTATCATATCATGGTCATTGAGTTGGTGTATCAAAGTATATATTATAAATTGTTACAAATTAAATTCATATTTTATGATCAATTATTAAATTTTCTAGCTGAAATATCACATATATGGATCTAAAATTATGTCAAAATTCATAATAAACAAATCATTTTTGTGGCAACTCAAGAAATTTTTTTTCTTAAATAAATTATCTTATTAGTATTTCAAATATATCATGTACCAACTCAAGAATGTTATAACCAAATAAAATATCAAATTTGTATCTTAATTTCGTCTCAATTTAAAAGATTAAATTTTGAATTGAGAAAACATAGCACAATTTATATTTGACATGTTTCATTAATTTGATTAGTCATGAATCTAGAAATGTTAGAGTTAAAACTTTCCATAAATTCAAAATTATCCAAATTTTGATTTTAGCAAACTTGTAGTTTAATGAACATCTCCATATGATGAACTCATTAATACCAAACTTATCAAACATAATGCATACTTAAAAGGCATAGGGATAAATTATTAAATGATCTCTACATTTTGTATGCTTATAATCAAATATCACAATAAAATAAATCCAACCATATGTATTCTTATGATTATGAGGATCACTTGGCTTTAATAGATTGTTTTAGATTTTGTTTTATTTAAAGAGATTTTGTTCTTAAAATTTATAAATAAATTTGATTCTCTACATGAGTGTTGTCGATATTAGATGTAGAATGGACAAATTATTTGTTGATAACATTATAACATGAATCGCCATTACTCCACCTTCACCATGAATACAACCATTAGATGATTGATGCTTGATATTGTCAAATCTCTATAATTGGTAATACTATCATTTTGCTATTGACCTTTCACCTACCATAATCACTATTGTTAACCTCATCATTTGTCACTAGATGTCTCTTGTTTGCCACTGCTATCTCCTTTATTAGACATTGTGGTTTGATTGTCATTGTTATTCATACATGACCATCAAATCAAATCATTGCTTGACTATCACCATCTATCACCTTTTCATGAATTATCATTTTATTGTTGACCACTATCACAAATTTCAAGATCATTTCCATCAAACCATAGACTATATTCACAACCATCATCATTTATCATGATCCATGATTATAATCATCCATTAATGATCTCTCTTATTAAGGTTTCCAATAAATTTTGAATCAACATAGCCAATGACCAATATGTAGTTCTTGAATTGCAACAGGTGTTAAGATGTGAAAATTGTATGTCGTAAGAATCATGAGCCCACAAATACTCTTTTTTTTCATTACTATTTGAAATTTTTCTTAAGCTCATGCTCAACATAATTACTATTCAACTAAATCATATTATTGAAGATGATTTCAAGTCCTCAACTTATTTCGACTTTGTAAAATTTACTATAAGTGTAACTTAGAGTGTACAGTGTATACTTGTCATAGAGATGATAATGGTTGAAGAAAATTTTATAAATGTCCCAAAAATCAATCTGAATATTATTTTAACTATTTCAAATGAATAGATGAAGTAGACAATATATTATTTGACATGGACTACACATAAGAGCATCATTCAGGGCATGATTATGAAATAAAAAAAAAATATTTCATTTTCTTTGAAAATTAAATTAAATATAAAAACTCTTTTTATAGTTTGATTCTTTTCCACATAGAGAAGATGAATGCCAAAGTGTTCACACATTCAGGAGCGGAGCCAGGAAAGTTTACTAGTGGAGGTATAAATTAAGAGACTTTTGGGATCAATTTTGTTTTTATTTTTGTTTTATTTTTATGTTGTTTTAAAATATATTTGTTTAGAGTTTTTTATGTAGTTTTATTTTGTTTTCAAAAACAAATAATATTTTAAAATAATAAAATATCTAAAAGATATTTTGAATGTTTTAAAACAACAACTACAATCAAATAAGTTTATTATCAAAACATAAACAAAACAACACAACACAAATAAAAAAATAAAAAACAAAGGTTATCCCAAACGACCTTTAGGAATTTCAAAAAAGCTGCTAGGGATGTAAATGAGTCAAGCCGATCTCAAATCACCGTTGAACTTCAAATTGATTGATTAATTTATGGAGTTTGAACTTGAGCTTTATTTTATTATTTTGAAACTCATTTAGTATAGAAGAGATAAAATAATTATAATTTAAATATTTATTTTGATAAAATGCAAAAAAAAATTAAGAATTTAAAATAAAATAATAAGAAATGCTTGCTTTATGATAGTAAGATAATTTTAAATATTTTAATAATTATATACAAATTATTATATATATTTTAAGTTTTATATATATATATATATATATATATATATATATATATATATATATATATATATATATTATATTCAAATTTATATATGAATTTATTATATATAGTTGAGATGTATTTCATATATCATTTTATTGACAAAAAATCATCATAATTTGCAATTTATTAAAACATTGTAAGTTATAATACTTGTAAAAAATTATTATTTGCAAGAACTATATGGGTGAAAATGATTTAAATTTAAAAGTAAACTTTAAAATTTAGTTTTTATATGAATTAAAAAAAAATTTAGGATAGCATAGATCGCTTTTGTTTTAAATACATATTTATTAAAATATTACTAATAAAAGATTAGTAATTTTCATCAACATTATTATTATTATTAATTTGGAAATATATTAAAATAACATAATAGTAGAAAAAAGTGGGAAACTAAAAATTATTTTTTATTTTTATGAGATAACATAAATCAATTAAAATTAAAATAAATTTATTTAAGTTTAATTAAATTTCATTGTGTAAGGAAGTTAATATGTGTCTCTCTCATTGTAATAAATAAAATATTAATTTCTCTCCCCATAACCTAGATGAACAATAGCACCAATTGGTAAAAGGACAACCACAAAGCAAAGCAGAGAACCCATCTTCATCCAAAAAAAACATAAAAATTCTTCCTCCCATTGTATTCTATCTAGGTCGGCGTGATGTCGAGGGAGTCGACGAAGCTTGTGTCGGTTAAGGCGTAAGCGGCATTAGTTGCTAGCTTAACATAGAATGTACAATATACATAGAGATGATAATGGTTGAAGAAAATTTATATATGTCCCAAAATCATGAATATGATTATAACTATTTCAAATACAATAAGTAGACAATATATTATTTGACATTAATACATAAGAGCATCATTCAAGGACATGATTATGAAATAAATTAAAAATATTTCATTTTCTCTGAAAATTAAATTAAATATAAAAACTCTTTTATAGTTTGATTCTTTCCACATAGAGAAGATGAATGCCAAAGTGTTTAACATTCGGATTGTTTACTAGTGGGGTATAAATTAAGAGACTATTTTGGATCAATTTTGTTTTATTTTTTATTTTTTTATATTTGTTTTTAAAAATATGTTTGTTTAGAGTGTTTTATGTATTTTTTATTTTTTGTTTTCAAAAAATAAATAATTTAAAAAATAATAAAATATCTAAAAGATATTTTGAATGTTTTAAAACAACAAATACAATCAAATAAGTTTATTATCAAGAAATATAAACAAAACAAACACAAATACAAAATAGAAAATAAAAACAAAAGTGATCCCAAAGCGACCTCTAGGAATTTCAAAAGTGCTTGCTACTAGGGATGTAAATGAGTCAAA
>JAKCPB010000316.1:0-20000 GCA_021442155.1 Cymbidium sinense | reverse complement strand
CTTCCTTTGCTAATGAAAATAAAACCTTGTATAGGTTTCAATTCTAAGTTCTTTACTTCCACTTGGGATATCACGGCAAGCAATTTCTTCTCATCATTTCCTTAAAACCAAAGTTGCCAAAAATATTCAAGCATAGCCTCATCACCCTTGTCCCCTGGGAAACATTCAAATTCAATAATTATCGTCTTATTTCTCTTTTGCAATACATTCTAAGGTGATAACAAAAAATATTTTGTAATAAAGAAGATCTCCGAATCTTATCCACCCAATAATAAGCTTTTATTATGGGTGAGACATTTAATAACCTTCTTTGGCACATGAAATTTGTAATGAGTTCTCCTCTATAACAATTGGAAGGTTCGCTAAATTTGATCTCGAAAGATGTTTGATTTAGTTAATATAAAATCTCTTCTTCACAAGCTATTGCTCAAGGGTTCCCTCCTATTTCATCAAATGGATGAGGCATGTATCCTTTGCCTTTTCTATAGTTCTCAATGGTGAAATAAAGGGGCTCTTCTCTTCTTCAAATGGTTTTGCGGTAGGCTGCCCCTCTCCCCTTCCTCTTCACCTTAGCCATGGACTCCTTTTCCTACCATTTGGAAAGAAGTGAACCTCTCAAATACAATCCCTTCTCCTCAAGAAATTGTAATATATCCCATCTTCTTTTAACAACTAGCTCTTGGGAAGCAAATAGCTCATAGATCTCTCAAATTAGCTTTAGATCTTTGGGGATTACACAACTGAATGAACAAACAAAGTATATGATCTACTTCTCTAGAGATGCTAAACTGGAATATCTAAGTGAAATTATTAACATAAGGCATGGCTCCTTTCCAATCAAATATTTAGGACTCCCATTTATGGGTTCTCCAAAGATGGTTCATTTAAATCCTCTCTTTGACAAACTTTTAGGCTTGGTGTAAGTGTAAATTCTTTCCTATGTGGACAATCTCAATTGATTCAATTGTCAGTGAATAATTACATATTCTAGTAGTTTAGATATGTATCTATTCCAAAGAAAATTATCAAATGAATTTGCTCCTTTACCTCCAATTTCTTCTATCATAGCGGGGAAGCAAAAAAGTTGCACACCATCTCTTGGGCATACTACTTGCAGAGACAAGGGTGGCATCTCACTCCTCACTAAACCTCCTTTGCAAGGTAAAACCATGAAAAATCTTAAACAATGGGTCTTTTGCAAAGTGGTGTGCAAACGTATGGGTGACTTGGAATAAGTCACATTACAAACTCTCTTTTTTGAAGGAGCTCAAATCATATGTTCCAAGATTAGAGACAAACTTCTCTATCATATTGATGGCATCTCTTTTCTTTATACTTGACCCTTGGTGTGGGGTACCAACTTATTGGAAATTCTTGGGCACCATTCTCAGAGCATGGATGCTAAGCTTTGCTATCATCCACAATGGAAGCGGAGATTACACATGAGCCTTATTAAAGAATCCTCTATGCTATCCTCGCATTCAAAGTACTTCCTTATCTGGTGGAGGGGATTGGGTCTCCTGGTGCAATAGCAAGTAGCCCTTTAACATGGATATAGAAAATTCTATCTTTGAGTCCCATCCTACCTTGGATTTGCAGAAGGAGATCTGGTTTATGGGACATGCTATTAACTTTGCACTCTATTGTTGGATGGCATATATTGGAGGCCTTAAAACTTTGAATGTATTGTCTAGAAGGGGATTGGGTCCTACTAATGCCTACTATTTCTACAACTCTCTCAAATGCATTCTCATCTCTTCTTTGAGTGCTCTCTTTATGAACTGGTTTAAAACCCTTCTCCCAAATGGAAAATTCTTTTTAATGTAGTCCTCTCTTGATAGTCCTCATTAATGCAAAAATTCTATTCATAAAGTGGTAAATAGGGCATTACCTAATTGACTACTATGGTTTACACAATATGGAAGGAATGAAACAACCAAATTTTTCTCTAACCCCTCTCCTCTCTCTTGTCACCTTGGTAAGATGACCACTTACAAAATTACTAGAAGGAAATTCAAAGACTCATGGCCTAGCCCTGTCTTTAATCTGTTGAAGTTTTGGAGAAGCAGATCCTTTATTACTATCTCCTTCTTAGTCTCTACGGTTCTTATTTGCCAATCTTCTACTTGGGTTGAGGCATTGGGCAATGTTGATATGATGGGTTGAGTGGTTCTTTTTTAATGTATTTTGTCATAAGGCCCTCCTTAGATGACCTTTCATACTATGGCTTAGGTTTCTTTCTTGTTTCTTCATGTGGATGGCATCAGAATAACTGGGTAATTTATGGATTTGCTAGGTGAGTCAGGTTTTTTAGCCTCACGAGTCCATCTTTGCCTCTTCTTTTGCCTATTTTAACATCTTGCAATCTTTTACTATCTTTTGTTAGTTTTTTCGGTTTTCTTTTACACTCATTTTAACTCTCTTTTGCTCTTTGGGATCCTTACATGTAACCTTTTTTTTATCCTCTTGGAATGATATTGGGCTAACCCTTAAATTTTCCCAAAAAAAAAGAAACATAAATAATAATAATAATAATAATAATAATAATAATAATAAAATTAATAATAATAATAATAATAATAATTGCATTTGAATACAGCTGTTTCTTTCAAAATAGCTTTATATTTTTTTTGTGATGCTTGTTGGAAAAAAAATTGCTTTTTCCTAAGTGATTTGCGTTTGGGCACATCTAATTACTCTCTCTCTCTCTCTCTCTATATATATATATATATATATATATATATATATATATATATATATATATATATATATATATATATATATATATATATATATAATGAATATTACATTGGATAAACTTGCAAAATTTTGTGATATCATTTAGTAAATTGAAATCGTTAAAATATGCACTACATTTTGAAATGCATTAGCAATATCAAATTGAATACACTTACATGAATTAATATAGAAACTATTTCATGCAAATTAGTGTTTGAAAAATATGAAAATAAATGATTGAAATAATCAACTCATAATGAACAATATAAAAATACCTCTACAAAATACTTGATCAATTTAATCAAACATACATATCTTTTGCACATACTTGAATCCAAGATCTCTTGGTTAAGCTAAGCATTGTATGCCACTTGCATTATTCTAGCATATTTATAAATAACTCATTTTAGAAAAAAAAACATAAGATTATAAGAAAATTATAACCACATTGGAAATATATAAAATTTCTAGATTTGGTTTGATTTACATGCATGCTTTACTCCATCCAAATGAGTAGATAAACTTAATAAAAAACTAAGAATTAAAAGTGATATATTAAAGAAAATAGACTTGTTAAATCATGCAATGCAATGGATATGAATGGAGGATTCATAAATTCAGATCCTTATATTTGAAGGCTAACACAATCATGTCCTATGTTATAATAACATAATGATATAACAAGCGATTTATCATTCCTTTTGACCAAAGCTTAAGAAAAATATCTTGAAGGATGTTAACATCAAAAGATCAAGAGTCATAGTAATCACTATGATTTTCCATGAAATCAGGACTTGATAGAATTACAACCTTCAACTAGACCTTCACACCTCTAATATTAATCTCCAGGTAGTGTGGATCAAAATGTAACCATATTAAAAAAAAAAAAAAAAAGAGACATTGACTAATATAGATTCTGTTGAACCAATATTAGTGCTTTAAAGTTGGGGAGGGAGAGGCGGGGTTGAATGCATATAGAGAATGAAAAAAAAGAAGTGTGTAAGCAGACCTCGAGCATTGAAAAAGAAATGAGATAAAAGTGAGTGAATGGCTCAAGAGAAGAGAGAGAGAGAGAGAGAGAGAGAGAGAGAGAGAGAAATAAATACCATTCTTAGGATGGTTGTAAAGCTCTTACACTTTAGATGAGTAATTGTTGCCATTTGCAAATGGGGTTTGAAGCCGGTGAAGCGGTGCATGCAATAAAATTTCAAACAATTTACACTTATATGGGCTTGTCGAACTCATTATTGTTCTTATTTTCTCCGTTGCTTGAGAAAATGATGGGTATTTTGGTGGAAGGCTTGATCGACACTTTCCTAAGCCTTTCCCATGAAAACAAGACAAGTACACGAAGTCTTTGGGCGTGAATGGTTTTGCCAACTAATGCTCGAGGTTAATGCTTGCTATCTTCATTTTCTTGAAGTTTTAGCACTACTATTACAAACTTTGGTTTTCAAACTTTCAGCCCTTCTCTATTTTATCATGCTTCTCCAATCTTTGCAAGGACTTTCTTTGGAGAAACTGGAAGCATCCTGAAAAGGCCATCACCAAACGTTCCACTAAAGGCGGTAGTGAGAAGCGAGATCCATATTTCTGATGTTGTTGATCTCCTCTTTATGAATCTATTGAATTTAAAATTTTATCACATTCCTTCCCATGATTTATGAAGTTTTATGCTGGTTGAAAGGCCATGATAAAGTTTTCAAATTGTTTCAATTTGTGTTCAATATACACACACTTTTTGATCATCATAATATTTCTACCATGCACTTTATAGAGAAATTTACATGATCTTATCATTATATTTTCTTATGCTGTTAGAAATATTAAACTGATATATATATATATATATATATATATATATATATATATATATATATATATATATATATATATATATATATATATATATATTTGTAGGCTTTCAACAATATATGAGTTGCTCAAGGTGAACTGGAGGACCGTCTCAACATATCATGCTTCATGGAGGCTTCCCTCCAACCAAATTCTGTTGACTCAAAACCTTCTTATTCTTCCTTTCAAAAGGTTTCTTCTCCACATTACAGGAGACAACGGATAAACTCTCTAGTTTCTCCAGAATGACGAAGATAACTGGGTAAGAAGAATTTGTAAAAAAAAAAAAGAAGAATCGACCAATTATTGCTACTAGCTATTTATTTGTTTTTTTTTACAAATCCTATCTTTTATTGCAATATCTTTTGATGTTTGTAAGTTATGTAATATTGGTAGGAATTAGTATTTTTTTTTTTGAACTTTAATAATGCGTTGCATTTTTTAGTTTTCAATTGCTAAGTGACATTTGGGATAATTTTTATTTATTTATGCTTCTATAATTTATTATATTTATATTTTAATTTAAAATATAAAGATGTTTAAATGTATCATTTATATGAGAATTTGTCTTAGGTAGTAATTGTGCAAATTGAAGAGATAGTAAGCACTAAATCAACATAATGTCAATCAAATGCAAACTGCGTACATTTATTAATGATTATTAATTCAATTAAAAATGGATAGCAATGATATAGACCTTTAAGCATTAGGTTATGATGCAAGCAGGGTTAGTTAATCTTGATGTACATCTTAAAAGCACAAGAAAAATGAATTAATGAATGCTTTATATATATATACCATATACTTCCTTAAGTGTGAGTTGCCACAAAGGTTACATACAAAGTATTGTGATATCTTTTTATATGTTGATTAAATGGTCTAAAAGTATTGTCATATAATATTATTTATTATCAAAATATCTATGATTCAAAATTTTCTTTTATAGATGTATATTAAATGTTATCACATTGCATTGCTCAAATATCTTTTGTAATGATGTGTTGGAAGGGCCTTCACCATATGAAGCAAAAATATGTTAACAAGTTTCAACTTTTTATTCATCAACTCTAAATATAAGTAGGCAAATTGAAGGATAGAAATTTAGTATGTTAGATTCAAGAAGTGTTGAATTTGTATTTTTTTGTGAATCAAAGATTTGGGAATGATTGTGCATTTGAGTGAATGGAAAACTTAGATTAGAGGTGAGGCAATGATTTTTTATTGGATCTCAATGTTAAGTAGAGTCTTTATTTTTCTTTTCTTAATTTTGGTTCTTTCTTTTGAAACTTGAATTATGGTGGTCAACCTTAGAGTCTAAAGGTTTTCATTTGAGTACATCTAAAATTTAATATGGGTGTAATTTTAGTTTTAAGTTTTAATCATGGTGTTGTGACATTGGGTGATCAAGTCATTAAAAGAGTTAGAGTTTAAGTTAGGCTCTATTGTTCAAATGATGGTGAAATAGATGGAGATGTTATTATCATAATTAAAGTTGGATGGTTGAAGTTGAGAATGCATTTGGCCTTTGTGTGTGATAGAAAAGAGATGCGTGACTTGGAAAAAATTTATAAGATGGTTTGGGGCTCCAAAATTTGCCATCGACTCTCGATTAGAGAGTGATTTAAAGTGTTGGTGAAATTTTTTAGAAGATAGATGGAATAGTAGATAAGACACTACCTAGAGATTTCCCCTGAGGACTTTAGATCTAGTTGGTTTTCTATAGCAAGTACCTATAGTTAATTACCTCTCAATATTGAGAGAGCATTTTGATTGACTAGCCATTAGATCACTTAATAGTGTATAATAGTAGCATGTGGAGTTTTGAAATTTATAATTTATGAAATTCATTATATTTAACTTAAAGCGGATGGTTGAGCGATATGCCGATATAGATCCCATGGTTGTCATCCATTTTGTGGTCCCTAGTCAACTTAGTCGAGGAGGAGGTAGTTGACTGAGAAGGATCCTTGTTGCGACCATGGTTGCATCATCCAAGAAATCATTATAGACTTTGGGTGTGTTTGTGTGACATTAAGTCTACCTTAGCTAAGAGGGTTTTACTTATCAAGTGCACCATATGGTTCACAACTCAAAGTAGAGCCATTGGGAGTATGGGGTTACAATGTTGTAGTATAATGGTGTCATTTGATGACAACCACGTCGAGGACTATGGTTAACTATCATGTGTGGAGCCTAAACCACATTAGGGACAGCCAC
Source organism: Cymbidium sinense (assembly GCA_021442155.1). NCBI lineage: Eukaryota > Viridiplantae > Streptophyta > Magnoliopsida > Asparagales > Orchidaceae > Cymbidium > Cymbidium sinense. The sequence goes on along the minus strand of JAKCPB010000316.1, from coordinate 13,190 downwards.
ATCCTTGTGGCATGAGATTATTTTGAGTAACATTGTTGTGTGATTTGACTTTGGCTCCTTTGTGAGAAATTTTCTTAATTTATCTCATTCTCAAAACAATTGTGGAAGATTGAATTTTAGCTTAAAGTTTTTTAGAGATTGAATTTCATTTAATGATTTATAGCTTAATGATATTTTAGATTCATTTAGATTGATATTCAATTTGAGTTAATTTAATTTGAAATTACAATCATATTTTGATGAAAGTATTCTCTCGGTTGAAATCTTCATTCAACAAACCATCATGGTAGTTAATTGATTGAATCAAATATATTTAAGAACTTTAGATCCATCACTCTTTAGCTCTAACAGAGGATTTCTCTTGTCACATGATAGAATTAGCTTCTCAGACATTTTACTAAGTTGAAATTCTTATAATAGATTTTTAGGTTTTGTTAAACTGACTAATGGGAATCAACGACATCCTCAAATACTAAGTTTAAGCATTCTGACATAGTGTAGGGCGGTATTTAATAATTGAATAATTCTATGTTTAAATTGTGAGATTGATTTTGTATTTTCATTTAATTCCAATTTAACCTAATGACCTTTTTTAGACATTAAAATTTACACTTTAAATCTCTATGTCCGAGCACATGCAGGTGTTTGTAGCTTAGATAATTTCATCTAATTAATGAAATCATTAATTTTGAAAATCATAATTAGAATGAAATTCCTTAATTTTTTATTAAAGGAAGCTCTATAATTTTTGTAGAATTTAATTTAGCATCACCTTCTGTTTGCTTGTACAAAGAGTTGCAAATCTAGTAGCATAGTCATTTTGATAGTTATTCAATCAATCGAACTAATATTTATTTTTTTCACATTTAGTTTTGAATTCATTGAATTTATGAGTTTTTATGAAGCTTAATTTGTTCTTATTGTCGAGCTTCCGATTTTCTACAAGCTCATCATGTCTAGTATTGATTCTCATTCATGGACAAATTGTTGCATCTTCTTTATGCTTACTCATGTGTATCCAACTTTTTAGTTCTTTCAAGATAAAATGTATGTATCATCTAAATGTTTACCGAAAGATCACATGTAATGCACATAGGTGAATGTAGTATAAACTTCTATTTCTCCCCTTTTTTTTTATTCCTTGACTCTTCTTAATAATTTCAAAGCTATAATAAAATTCAATCATTCATTTAGTAGCTTCATTTGCATTAGATGCAAAGCTATTAAGTCATATTCTTGTTTGCAAGTGACCCATCAAGCCCTCTTAAAAACCACCTTAAGAATCTAACTTGAGCTTTATTTTTCATATGGAAGATGACTTTCAAGCATAGTATCCTTTTTTATGTCTTGTATAAGTTCTGAGTCTTGCTCACATTTGAATCTAGTTCTTATAATTATTTGGATACAATACAACCCAAATATTCATTGAATATATCATTTGAGAGGTGTAGAATCTCTTGTAAGACTTGTTTTACATTTCTTTTTTGTCCAAGGCCAAGCTCTTAAATCCACGATAAGCTTCATTTGTACTCATAATGAGCTATTGAGTCGTATTACAAATATCATTTGAATTTGCTTATTGTAGCTTGATTTTTTTCTTATTTTGATGTTTTTTGAAGTTTTATATTCAACTTTAATTTTGATTTGATAATCAATTTAAGACTAAAATCTTGCTAAAATTGGTAGCCTCTGTCATCCCTGTATCAATTATTTTGACCTACTCGTCATGCTCTTTAAGCATAGCGGTCTTATCTACATCATTGATCGTAGTCTTCAAACTATCATGCTCTTAAAGCATAGAGGTCTTCAAATACATGCACAAAGAGCATATATGTACATTCTTTCATCTCTCTTCATTTTCATCAATTATTTTTTGAAGCTATTCTCTTATTAATATCATTTAAGTCATTTTTTATTGTTCGGATATTTGACCTTGGTGTCATCCGTCCAGAGCTACATCGAGGGGACTTTGACTACATGCTCTTCTAAGCACAATGGTGTGTCTTGCGACATCTCCAATCTTCAAAATCCATGCTATTCTTAGCGTAGAGGATCTTCAAATGTGCATGAAACAAAATACATATATCTCTTTATTTTTTTTATTTTCCAATTTATCCTCTCTCTCTCTCTCTCTCTCTATCTCTTTAAATAATAGAAAAAATATATTTTTTTTCAATTGGATAGAAGAAATGAGGTCAGATTGAAGGATTATACTTTTTTTTGTTCAAAGAAAGGATAGGCTATAGGTCATTGAATGTGAATAGAGGCGGATGTTCATGAATGAAAAGCAGAGTAAGTTCAGTTTGAGGAAATCAAAAAAACTTAGTAGGATTTGAGCTTTTTTTGGTATGAAATGGTGAAAAAGAAATTCATGTGAGGCAGTGAGGAGTTATAGATTTCAACTTGGATAGATTGACAAGTGTGGGAGGAAAGAAGCGATTTTCTATGCAGGAAAGGTCTTGTAGGTGGGAAAGGGGGGCGAATGTCTTTGTTGTGAGAAGAGTATGGCATCATGGTTCAGTACCTGGATTGATGAGTTCTTTAAGCAACATTGGTTATAGCAAATAGTGTAGGGTGTCTTGAGAATTCCTTTAGTAACCTCAGGAAGGGATTGATTCATAGTCTTTGGCTTCTCATGCTCTACCTCGAAGTGTTTCACCATCATCTAAAACTGAACACAATGGCTCCTTTGTAGCTCTTTTATCAAAACAAAGCTTCTTCATACAATTCGAGAGTAACATCATCTAAACCACCATTATTTAAAGCCCGAAGAAGCTTTTCCTATGAATTGGAGATATCTCCTTTCTATTTGACAAAAGTTTTCTTAGGAATGTTACTTCCAAACAGGTTGCCTCCACACTTTTTTATCTACTTGTATTTTGGTTATGCATATTTATCTGCTTCTCTGCACAACTTTTAGTAGAGGATACATGTTGATAAAAAGGCATGGATTGGTGACCATCGATTCAACAAATTTTGTAGGATTTTCACCAGATGCTTGTGGATTTTTTATGAAGCATTGGACAACTTTTCCATTCCCGTGGTGAACACCCATGGCTCCACATCCACGCAAAGGACTTGTCCTGATTTAAGAAGCAGATCCAGTGAAGATCGACCAAGGGATCGTCGAAGATGATTGGAGCGGTCGGTGAGAATGGCGGGGATAAATCCCCAGAAATCATGCTATGAAGATCCGATGGAAATAATGTATGGATAAAGGGGAGAAGATTGGAAGAACTTCGTGGAATAAGAAAGGAGTGTAGGAAATAGAAGCGAGAGAGGAAGAAGAATTTACTTTGTCACGAGACCAAGAGAGCATGACGGAGGGAAGGTTTTGCTCGATTTTGCATGTGTCCACGGGATGAACCAGAGGGATAGAAAATAGGTGGATCTGCTTTACGTAGGATGGTATGGGATGGGTGATGTGGCAATTCTTTATTGGCGAATGGCGTGAAAGCATAAGAATGGGTGCAAGTTTGAGGCATTGAAACAATTGATAATTAGATGAATTTATCTCGAAATGCATGCTAATTTTTGACAAAAGTTTAAGTATGATAACCTAGTCAAATTGGATGTCTATTCTAGATAATTTTGATTTTTTGGATGTAACGGCACAGTCTATTTCATGATCAGAGATCATTTTGTTCAAATTGGCGCCGAATCGGATCAATTTTAGTTCAAAATTGTGCATCATCGCTTTTGACCCCTCAACATTCACACAGACTCGTCCGAATTGAGCGCATATAGTCTCATTTGATAGGATTCAATATTTTGATGCTAATGACACAATCAATTTCACGAACGGATATCATTTGGGCAACTTCGCAGCTTCCCGACCTTGATATGTGTGTCAGCGCATCGAAGAACTTCATTCTTGATTGATCGACCATCGAATTATGCAAGATGCATATTACGGTCGTCAATTTACGAACACGAAGAAGATAGAATGTTTGATGATGGGTTTCAACTGATTTTCGGTGTCGTCGAGTGTATTTCAACTCTGATTTGTGCATTGAAGCTCATCGAATTCACCTTGTGAGCTCGACTCAACTTATGCAGTAAACATTGAGGTCAATAATGGTGATAAGACCTGCAATGATTTATGGTTCATAATGTTGGCCAATAAAAGAGAATCATAAGACTAATTTAAGTGTTACAAAGATGAGGATGCTCAAGTGGATGAGTGGCTTTACTCTTTGAGATAAAATGTGAAATGAGTATGTTTGAGAAAAGGTTGGAGTAGCACCAGTGACATATAAGATTAGAGAGTCACCTTAGATGGTTTGACCACATAAAGCGTCAATCATCTAATGACCCGACTAGGAGAGTAGATGTACTATGTTTGCCTTATGTTAAGAAAGGTAGGGGTTAGACCTAAAAAGACATGGTTAAGATGTATAAAAAATGACCTTAGTTTATTAGAAATAAATGAGAATTTGACACATAATAAGACACAATAGAGAAGAATGATTCATGTAGCCGAACCCACATAGTGGGATAAAGGCTTGTTGATGGTCATTTTGTTCCTTTTAGTTTTAATTATTGTTTTGATTTAGTTTTTTGGTATCGTAAGTTCTCTTGAATATCTTGTTGCTATCCCACTTGATAAAATAAGTGAGGAAATAAAAGTTTGAAGAAGCTCTTTGTAATCTTCTTTTATGGTGCCAAAATCACCCCATTCTTGGGCTTAATAATGTTCTCCTTTTGTGTTAGGGTTGTAAGAAATATTGAAGTTATTAGTTTTATTATGATGAGGGAGAGTTAGATTTAAGTCATGATTATTTCAACAAGTTTTACGGTCTATGCAACCCTCCACTTTTCACATCCGAACTTGGGACCTGGTGTCAGTCGTCCGATGTCCCAGTTAGGAGAGTAGATGCATTAAATTTGACTTATGTTTTGAAAGGTAGAGGTAGTCCTAAAAAGACTTGGTTAAGATGTATAAAAAATGACCTTAGTATACTTAAATTAAATGAGAATTTGACACATAATAGGATACAATGGAGACGAAGGATTCATGTAGCCGTCCCCACTTAGTGGGATAAAGGCTTGTTGTTGTTGTTGTTGTTGTTGTAGGGAGAGTTAGATTGAACCTTGAATGCATGAATTCTACAATACAAAAAAAAATATAAGGAAATTAAATGCCTTGAGATTTTATTGATAATGGATGCACGAATGTAATAAAATGTCAATCATCATGCTATAAAATTATTGGTTATACTATGTATCCATAATATGCCTTGAGATTTTATTCCTATCTATAGGCTATATTGTGCATCAACTAAGTCTTTCCTCCTTAATTATTTGTTTATGATAATAGGATCGATTAAAAGTGCTCAACTTACTAATTAAAATAGCAAGGTAAAAACATGAGTAAAAAATAGATTTGAATTTAGTGTGGGCTCGAAAATTCACCATTCGATAAATGAAGAGAGTTTGATTGATTTTAAATGTGCATGTAGAGGCAGATGGAATAGTAGATAAGACACTACCGAGATTTTTCCTTCATTTTAGGACTTTAGATCTAGTTTGCTTATAGGCACAAGCCTATATTTAATTACCCTCTAATAAGTGAGAGAGAACTTTGATTAAAATTAGATGCAATATAGCGTATAGTAGCGACATGTGGAGTTTTGGAATTTAAGATTATGAAATTCATCATTTTAGCTTAAAGCGGATGATTGGGGAATGATGGCGTGTCGATCTAGATCGATGGTTCCCATCGAGCTATCGGTCCTAATCTACTTAGTCGAGGTAGTCAACCCAACGACGAAGGATCCTTATCCACACATGGGTTACATTATTCAAGAAATCCAGACCGAGGTGGTGTTTGTCTTAAGAAGCAGACTTAAGTCTACCTTGGAGGATTTTTCCCAATCAAGTATACCCTATGATTCACAACTCAAAGGCGAGCCATTGGGGAACATCTACGATAGTCATTGATCGTAATATAATGGTTCCATTTGGCAACACCTTAGGGACTCTAAGTAATCATCATATGTGAAGCTTCTTGGCCAAGCATTCGGAGGACATGCGTCCTTGATATGAGATTAGTTGAGAGTGAACATGTGGAAACACTTGATTTGACTTTGGCTCCTTTGTGAGCTAGAGTTTTCTTAATTTGTCACCTCTGATAAACAATTGTGAAAGGTGAGTTGGATTTTAGCTTTAAGTTTTTAGAGATTGAATTTCATTTAAGTATTTTTAGATTGATACTTAATTTGAATTTATTTGATTTAAAATTTTAAATATATTTTGTTCGAAGTATCCTCTCGAGTTGAAATCACCATTTATCATAGCTATCATCCGGGTATGAATGATTTGGGCATTCATACTATAATTTGATAATTTTATTTTAAGATTGAACCCCTTTGATTGAAATTTATAATCAGCGCAATCATCACTAGGGTAGACATATTGTTTGATAATTTAATTTATTATTTCAGATCCTGTCGACTTTATTAGTTTAATAATAGAGGATCTAATTTACTGTCACATGACAGAATTAGCTTCTCGGATATTTTAATAAGCAGAAATTCTTATAATAATTAGATTTCTAGATTTTATTAACCCTGACCCGGTCCTAAGACCAAACAGGGAAACAACCCGCGCAGCATCCTCAGTCACTTGAATCTAAACATTCAGCATAGTCTCGGGGACCATGCCGGTGTATTTAAGAATGATTGCATAGTTTTAAGGCATTGAATTTAAATTTTAGTCATACTTTATAATATGTGTAAGAGTTCAATTGAAGCCTTAATTAACATTTTGTTCACTTGTACGATGTGAATCGGTGGCATTCAATTCATTCATTTAAAAGCTTGCATAAGCTCTAAACCACTTGAACATGACATAAGTTTGCTTCAAGAGATGTGTAATAGATTTACATTCATTAAAATACTTACCACTTGAATATTTTAACTCACATACAAGTCATTGCAAGTTTCATTGAAGTGTTTAGCATTGAATATTATTTGAATCTATCTTCATATGAGAATGAGCTTTCAACCATACTATAAAATTTGTTAGTGCGATATAAATGACATTAAACTCAATTAGAGTTCATTTTTTTATTCCACTTCAAGTCCTATTTTATTCAAAGTTAAGTTTATATTTCTCACAAATATATTATGAGTCTAATATTGATCTCAAATTTTATTTATATTTGACTTGAGTGTTTTTTTCTCAATATATGAAACAACAAGCTTCAAGCATTCATTTGATGATGAATTAAGCGAATGAACTCCTTTTTTTACTTAGTACATTCTCACATAATAATAATACTTCTTCTATCAATTTAAATTTAATTTTGTAAAAATTGTTAGGACTTCCGATTTCATATTTAAATTAATTTCCAATTAATTTTAAGTTTAAGTCTAAAAAATTGATGAAATTTTGGCAACATTTGGTATTTTGGCATCATCCGTAAGAGGGGTACTACATAGAAAGCTATTTTGGCTTACGATATGCTCTGAGCATGCTGACGTGTCTTGTTACACAATAGCCCAGTCTTCGTGCCTACTAAGCTCTATTGAGCATTAGTGGGATCTTCGATTACTTGCATATAGCAAACATATATAATTCTCACATATTTAAGCCTCATCTTTTTCAAGTCCAGTTTTGACAAAATTTTAGCGACATTTCGACATAGGGGACATCTAACAATTTGTTTGGCTTACTCGGTGTATGCTCTATTGAGGCGTGAGTGGTGTCTTAACTATCGTCTTCACACCCACTACACCCTATTGGGAATTAGCAATCTTGAAACCTACAAATAGAATCACAAGCACTAACAAGTCCAATGACAGTCTTATCAATCTTTCCACCATTTAAAGGAGGTGTGTTCTCTAGCACTTGTTGAACACTTCCCAAGAATGATCTGCATGATGGTTGTGTATATCTTCTTGCATAAGTATCCATTTTTATAAACTAGCATAACCATATAGCATTGGGGCCAACAGGTTGGGAAAAACATGTCCTTCTAGTGGGTTTTAGCTTGGTGGTTATTCAAGAAGTATCACTAGGTTCCAAGGCTTATTGCTAGATCACCACGTGTATTTAGGGTCAAACCTGCCAAACTATTTGGGTTGTCTCCTGACCACTGAATAACCAAGCAGTCCTTCTTGAAGTGGAACGTCTCAATAAAATAAGGAGATATCAATCCAGCAAGTGCATGAGGTGGTGCCAACTTCCCAAGCTTTTCTTCTAAATCTGGTGTTGTGGCCTCCAAAACAATTTTAGACCAGATACACTATTTAATGTCCATCAGGTTCATTCTTGCTACATCAGTCTCATCAATACTAACATATCCTCCAATAAGAAGAGAGGCCATAAAGGAACTAACAAGAGAGATTCTCTCGATCATCATATATATTTCTTCATCTCATATAACTTGATTTGGGGTCCTATGTATCTTTCATATGCATGGATCCAAGTTTAGACAACTCTAAATCACCTCCTACAACTCTCTATTTCTCGAAGTGGTGCATTGTCCATCCATATTGGTGATTGTGGATAAAAGGAGCCTTCTCGAGATGAAGGCTATTATGTATAGCCTTCCTCGAAGGATGGAACACGTCAAACCACACGAAGGAGAGTGAATTGATATGGGAAGGATCAGAGGAGATTGGGAAATGGGCTCGACAAGGCAGAGGGCACAAAAGTATGATTGGAGAAGGTCGTGGCTCCAACGATAAATCTGGAGAATTCTCGATGTCTGATCACATTTGTCAATTGGAAGTCATCCTCAAGGATTGCGCCTCAACTCGAGTAGTGGTTGATAGGTGAGTGGGTGTTATAGGTCAATGGTGCCGCTTGGTTTCTTCCCTTGAATCACAACCATCACGTTTGCCGGCGAGGCCATCTCTCTCTGTCTCACTCTTCCCGCTTAGCAACCCACGGTTATAGCTTGGTTTTGGGGAAGAGTTACATGGCTTGCGGTTTGAATGCAGATGGGTTTGGAGAGAAGAGTAGTGAAGAGTAAGGGATCAATTTTGGCTTTGCTTTCGGACGGACGGGCAGAGAGGGAAGGGGTAGAAATCGTGCGTGTGGTTTGCGGTTCCTCAACCAATGAATGAGATGAGGCATGGTCTTGCAGGAGGGGAAGCCAAATGAACGATCAAGGAGTGGAACGAGCGATTCACGGATTTTTAGAGGGGCATTTTTTTAAAATAAGTATCATTAGATAATTAGGCAATTAAGTATAATTAAAAAAAAATTTAAAAATAGTGGTATAGATTTATGTTACACGATAATGTGAAGCCAATGCCACTAAGTGCTTCTGAGATCTGTCTTGTTTGCATATGAATTTTTTTTTTACATCAAGGATTGGCTTTGAGCTCTTATGTTTTTGCTTTAGTTTTAGGTGTTCTATTTGCAAGTTTAAAGCCCTTATCATCAAGTATAAATAGGGACCTCAGAATCTGCAAGTTTTCATTTAAGTAGATCTAAAATATCTAAGAACAAATACAAATTGATAGATAAAAACAAAATAGATTATTTACAAGTTTTCATTCCAAAATTGAGTACAAGTATTTACATAAATAGATGATCAAAATAAAATAAAATAGATAAGAATAAATGTAGTAAGACACACAAATAGACTATCCTAAACATCTAACGCCTCTCGTTATGTGGAATCGCACCACCCTGTGTGTACTAGTCGTTCACGTGATGGACGATCAAAATGATGGTGACCTCCAATGCAAGATCTTTGAAAGTCTCGGGATAGTCTGGATAGAAGATAGGTGGTTGTGACTCATACTAGGTGGTATGTAGAAGGATCGACGATATGTAGATGGCCCGGTGCTCCAATCATGGTGTGAGACATCCTTTGTAGGCTCTGATCCATACTGTGTGTCCCTGATATGTACACGCAAATGCAAGTCTCATAGCACCTTTGTACCTATCCTCAGTAACTCATGCTCATCCAAAGTACAATGGCCGGAAAATGTCCCGAGTACAAAAAAATAGTGTGTGAAATTAAAGTAACATATTGAATTCAAATGAATACTTATGTTAACACATATATACGCTGTGTGCTATGGGATAGTAAGTGGTCGGAGGATCTATCGACCCAATAAATAGAGAAGCCCATGATAACCAAAGACATGTAATGGTGATAGCCGCCCTTCCCTCATCTTCATCTAAGCCCTCGACGAGGTAATCCCTCCTCCCCAAGCTGCAATGTGCACTGGTAGTAATCAACCCAATCTACATCCACTTTGGCTCGACCATCGACCCTTTTGAAACTAGGGTCAAATGGTGCCACATCTACTCGGTATGAGCAATCCGCAAAGACTCGAGATAAATGTCACTCTACCCTCTTCCAAATGATCAGAGTGACTCATGCTAATCATATATCAGAGCCTACTGAGCATGTATTTGACAGATGTAGCGTGATATGCTCAGTGTACGGCTCCCAAATCACCTGCACATATTAAAAATTATGTAAAATTAGAATATACATTATAGCTATTTGAATCAAAATGTACTCTGCAAGTCCAACCTGAGTACGCAGCAAGCCATCTAACTCATTTCTATATAATGTAATGTTCGTCATTGGCATCTGGCAAATATATCTCTCATTCCACCTATACATACAACACAGTTTAAACAAACATATAAGCTAGAAATTTGAAAGTGCAGAAAGTAAAATATACCTCAACCCAATGCTGAGACCGTCAAGATCAATCGGATATGGCACATGTAGGGTCGGCCTCCCCACATGAATATGCTCCCAAGACCATATCTATAGTAGGTGTAGGCAGCCAACCATATTGGCCCTGGTGGGCCTAGTCAACTCGTAGAGTTCTCTATAGAGGTAGGCCAGAACTGCTCCTCCTATAGCCAATGTAATGAATGAATCTAGGTACTCTAGAAGTGGAAGATATTGCATGTGGACCTTAGAACCTGATGTAGTAAGAAACACCCAATAAGAAATAGAATGTAGGCATGCATTCAAAAAACTCCTCGCTCGATGCGATATGACTCTCTATAAAAGACCACCTAAGCCACTGCTGGCATGCATCTCGCATGTCTATCCCATCCAAGGTTGACGAATGTGGACCTCGGATCATGGTACATCACGTCTGGCATATGATGTCGGCCGAATAACTCGTGAATCCGCTATAGCCCATTTCTTCCCCTCACCGATCACAATTGGGTCAATAACAGGTGGCCCATCAACATGTAAACCCAGGATCATCGCAACATCCTGGAGCATCACAGTCATCTCACCAACAGCTAGTTGGAAGGTGTTGGTCTGTGGAGACCATCTCTCAACCAGGAGAAGTAGATGGTGATCTAGGAGGATGAAATGAAGCTGGGTAGCACACCGTAGGCCTACTATCTCTAGCCCACTGAAGAATCTTCTACAAGTGATGGGCCACTCTTCAAAGATAAGCGCAAGTAGCCTCTAGAATAGTGCTTTGCAAAAAAAAGATCAATCACCATTAAGCAAAATTAAATTTATCGGTGTAACGAGAAACATAAATTAAATATTACTTACAATCAAGGTGACTCTATGTCATCCACATAGGGAGGCTATGCGTGGACCTCGGGTGGTCGCTCCAAGTATGGGTGGCCTCCCTAGCATGGCCCCACGTCGACGCCTAACTGTGCGGTGCTCCTCACCATCGACATTGAAGAAAATAAATGCAGAGTGGTTAGACTTATAAATAATGAAAGGAAAACGTAGCATAAAGTAAGGAAAAATAAGAGTAATCGAACCTACAAGAAAATGTAAGTAACATGCACTAAACATGTACATTTTATGCTAAAGTATCCATGACATACCTTCTACTATTAACATTGTATGGACACGATGACCTGTAGTGGCTAGCTGTCTTGCATTGACTGCAAGTTCTACTACTACTAGCTATATTTTCATCCATTATATTTATGTATTTTAGTATGAGGCCTACCGACCTTCTACAAAAATTGGGTTTAATGCTACTAATCCATGCTCGACAAAAGATGGCTACGTAATGGTCAACCAAAGTGTGAAACTCATGTATGTGAGCTTATAGATGTCGCATGTAGTACGGACACACATTAGGTGGTTCAATCTTCTAAATCCCAGTGCAGCAACAACATGTGGGCATGGCCAATGATATATGATCATCTTGTTACAGCTGCAGTTACATTGGCTATTATCAAGCAAATCAACTCTGAATGATCGGCTTGGCCTGTCAAATATCTGCATCTCCTGGGGGTTGATTTTCATCAGTTTAGAAAAATGTCTGGCTTCCCTTTCAGTACGCTGTAACATTGAGGATACCCTTTGTGTGAAAATAGATAAGTTGGCCTCCTGTTGCTGAGTTGTAGAGGCAAGTCTTTTCATGAACAATGCAACTAAGTTGTAGTAAATAGAAGTAATTAGAGCCTGAATCAGTAAACCATGAGCCCATTTCAGAACACTGTTAAAACATTCAGATGCATTAGTTGCCATTGTACCATAATGCATTCCACCATCATGTACAAGTGACCACTTAACAGGGTCGCGCTCCACAAGCCATTTGTGAGCTTCTTCCTTCACATTTTTAATATCTAACATGAGATGATTAAGTGCATGAATATCATTAGTGTTTCCTACCATATGCATCTTCTGGCATAGAAATTCAACATCACCAATCCCCAATCTATGTATACTTTTTAAAATTTTCACGCAGATGGCACAAGTAGTGTCTATGAGCGGCCCATTGGAAAATTTCTCTACACCCGCATAATAAACCAGCATGTTTATTAGATATTATGCACAAATCACATCTAACAGACACAATTGGCAACATATCATGTAAGCATATTAAGAACCACAACCAGGAATCAGTTGACTCAAACTCTACAACAACAAAGGCAAGTGAAAATAACCCATTATTTCTATCTATTCCAACAGCAGTTAATAACGTACCACAGAACTTGCCTAACAAAAATGTACCATCTAAGCTCAGCACTGGACGACAGCTACCCCAGCCCATAATGGAAGGACCAAATGCCCAAAAAATTCTTTGGAAGCATTGTGTACTGCTAGACTGGATTCTGTAGACTGTACCAGGTAAAGTAGTTTGATTGTCCTGTAAGACTCTTCTCAACTGTCAAAGATTGCTTTTATTGCCTTACGCCTTGCATCCCAGGCTTTCATGTAGAAAACTTTAACATTGAACTTTGAGTCCATTCTACCTATAATCTCC
>JAKCPB010000315.1:0-119167 GCA_021442155.1 Cymbidium sinense | reverse complement strand
GGGAGGATGGATTATTCGAGGAAGATTGAAGAAGAGGTTGATTTATTATCCTGAGGATATCTAAGGGTAAGAAGAGGTGGGATGCCATGTGATTAAACATCTATTTGATGTAATTATTTGAGGTGAAATGTATGAGGACGATGAGATGATCTTATGTGGATGGAGAGCTTCAATTTCGGGTTTCTTTAATGGAGGGAGAGGTGAATTTATGGAACAAATATACATATGTCCGAACGTAGAGCACTTTTCGCTGCTGCCATAGAAATTTATTATAATAATCATTAAATTATGAAGTCTAGGGGCCGAGAGGAGATGACGGGATTTAGGAGCCATGGTCTCTTGGAGGACTGGCTCTAGGCTCCTTCGACTTATTTTCTAAAGCATCAATATATAATTAAAAAAAGGAGCATTTAATTAACAAAATTTAGCAAAAGACATTTTTTTATAAAAAAATTTAAAAAGGAGCAAAAACGTGAATATTTGTGGCTAAATTTTTAAATTAAACATCATCATTAACTTAATTACGTAATTAGGCAGGAAAAAAAATTATCAAAATAGGCCGTCAGGTCGGTGGCGGTATGCCAGTCGGCGATTAGGCCCAGGCTGCTAATTTAGGGGCGAGAGAAAGCTCTGGGTTTTTTGTTTCTCTTTCTATTCGCCCTTCCGCCAGATCCGCCCATCCAGCTCACCGGCGGATCCAACTCGCCACCCGGCGGATTCCTCGCCGCCGGCCTAGTGCTCGCCCGCCTAGGTGCTCGGCTAGGGAAACCGCCGGAAAATAGCTTGGAGGATTATTTTTTGCCGATTTAGGTATTTCTAACGAAAAAAAATATATTTTGTATGATTTTATTTGGTTAGTTAAGCTAATTGTTATGATATTCATGTAAGTTATGTGATCGATCTGATATTTGGAAGATATTTGCTATTTGCTATAATATTTGTGGCATAATAATAAAATATTAAGATAAATTATATTTTGAGGTATTTTATGTCATATGTCAAATATTTTTACGTCATATACGAACATATATTTCTTGTGTATCATATTCGCTAGCTATAAATAGGTCTTTTTTCCCTCCTGGAAGATTGCAATGATCGATGCCATTGCGAGCGATGTGCTATCCAATCAAATGACATTAAGCGTTAATTTACTTATATTTTATATGTTTTCTTTTTGTTAGTTAGTTTGTTTAGTATATATAAATATATTTTGTTTTGATGACATACCTTTGATGATTGCTTATAAGAGATATATTGATTGAAAAAGTAATGTTTATTGTTCTAGTTTTGGTTATATATATATAAATATATTTATATTTCTCTTTGACAATTTCATTTCTTGTCTATTTTTTTTATTATTATTAGCAAATTTAGTGCTCTTGATTTTGGTCAAAAAGTGTACATTAAATCTTTTTTACTTATAATCTTTCATGTATTTAATTGACCCAAGGTATGAATTACAATGTAATACTTTTGAAATCTTTTGCCTCAACGATACCAAGTTAAGATATGCGCGGTGAAGCCCCGCCCCGGAGGAGGCGACGAAGGAGACACTTCAGACTCGGTCCACCGGCAGTGCACCCGCATAGTTGTGTTACGTGGTAGACATAAAGCACATCCCGATTGACCATTTTTGAAGTTATTTATGTGCTAATATGTGCTTGTTTTTGTCTTGCTGCTGCATTTCGTTCGCTGGAGCATTGATTCAGGGTTCATGAATGCAGGCTGATTCTGATACATTATGTGGCATGTCTTCCAGTATGGGCGCTGATATCACTGGTCATTCCATAGGTGAGGGATCTGGCACGTGAACATGGATGACCTCACATGGTGACAGCTACGTGACGGTGGTGGAAAAATCCGGGCGGCTGTGGCCGCCATCCTGCTATTCACTGGGTCGCGCGTGACGCGCACGCGCTTACGATAGCTGCGGTGGACTTTTTTGATTCATGAGATCTACGAGCTCCGATTATGCATGTCGGTGTCGCTTGTTTCTTTCTTTTCTTCTTCCCCGGGCTCGAGGTGTCTGCTATCCATTCTTGAGGATATTCATTCTTTCGGGGTTTCTCAATGGGCTCATTGCTTGCATATCTTCTGAGAGTTGCATGAGGCAACCAATCAAGCGAACATAGCGAGGATGTATTCATTTCTAGGTATGGGCACGGGAGCATTCATGTTG
Source organism: Cymbidium sinense (assembly GCA_021442155.1). Lineage (NCBI taxonomy): Eukaryota > Viridiplantae > Streptophyta > Magnoliopsida > Asparagales > Orchidaceae > Cymbidium > Cymbidium sinense. The sequence continues at coordinate 116,988 of JAKCPB010000315.1, read as the reverse complement.
GTAGACCTACGTGTTCCTATCCTGCATTGATGGTCTTAGCGTTGGATGTCACCGGAATGAAAGATTTATTCAAGAAAGCATCCAACATCGAGTATCTGAGGATGAGTTGGATGGACTTATAGTCAGTGCAAATAGTCATTTTACTTTTCGTCATCGAAATTTTAATTTTTTTGAGTAACTTATGGTAGATGTGAGTCATGGAGCCATATGGACATCGATCGCATTGCGAGAATATATGTTTGCGAGGAGATATGGCTAAAGATTTATTGGAAGAGGGTAGAGTGATGATGATCGTGATGGGCGATTCGGCATGCCTCCATGATTGATATAGATCCATCGTTTGTTATTGATGGGCGAGGAAAGGCCGACGTTGATTGGGCGTGTACCACCACTTACATTGCGATGGCGGCGGCGTGAGAATTGTGTAGATTGAGATAGGATGATCGCGATCAACCGTTACATGAGGTGGTACCGATCTTGGCTTCACTTTATATCGCACGCAGTTCCGCGTACATCTACTTCCGGAGATCGATGGTAGTCATGTGAAATTACAATTTGCTTTCCCTACGGTGAAACCACGATATAAATTTACTTTCTTGGCGTGACCATCACGAATCAAGAAGATATATTTTGAGCTATTTATTTGAGATGGTGACAGAATTTAAATCCATCGACGATTATGAGCGGCGTGGATCGGGAACATGCATATATCGACACGAATACAAGGATATGAACATTCGAGGGCATTGTGAGACATATGCGCGTCGATGGATGTGGGTCCATCATATACGCCCTGGTGGGGGATCTACCTATCTATTCACACCAGATTCATCGGATGCAATTGGATGATGGCATGCACCCGATCCCGTACATATGCTTTCATTCCACGCGCTATATTATATGCGAACCACGTTGCCATCACTTCATTGAGATACCACATGTTACGGACTTGGGATGTTCGCGCAACGGTGAGCGGTGAAGCGAGGAGGAGGATCGTCGTCATTGTGTGATCGGCCACGCCGACCATCTCATTACACTCTAGCGATGCATTCCGTTTACATCGACGATAGTTGTATTTTTTTTTTTGGCACTTTATGTCATAGTCATATCTGTTTTTTTTTATTTGTTATGTCCACTTATTGATTCACATTTGTACAATTATACTTTTGTTTGTTATCAATTTTATTTGGTTAACACAATTATTTAGACTCAGAAAAAATTAATACAATGTTTAATATTATCAAAAAATCATATGTATTCAACAAGCATTGTGTTAAGATCACACGAGTGTTATCGTAATATTTTTAATTTTTTTCAACGTCAAATTTTTTACATTTCCAAATATCTGATTCTACCTATTTTAAAAAAAAATACATTTGCAAAAATCGGAGATCCAAAAGATATCAACATAAAGTTGTAAAATTTGTTATTATCTTTCCAACGATGCTAAACACGCCAAAATCGACAACGATGAGTTTGTATAAATTGAAATTGTCGATATTGTTATTTTTTGCAACTTCACATCTCACACATTTACAAAACTGTATGGGCTGGATTCACAAAGCTCAACATGAAAGTTGTAGAATTTTATTATCTTTCCAACGACACCACCATTAAATTCGATACCTAATGAACGATATGTTTAAAAAATGGAGATCAATTTTTTTAAAAAAATTAATTAGCGGTGTTTGATATGGCGGCGCCGACTGCATCCATCGCGCCCGGGAGACTAGGCCTATTTTGTTAATTTTTTTTTATCCTGCCTAATTAGCTAATTAAATCAGTAATGATGTTTAGTTTAAAAATTTTACCAATATTTGTAACATTTTTAGAAAACGTGATCACTATTCATGTTTTCTAATTTTTCTATTTCTTTTAACAATTTTTAATAATAATATTTGATAGATTTTTAAATATATTAAATCAACATATTTAAAATATATAAATAAGGTAAGATTATTATTTATCATTTTTAATTTAATGAAAATATATATAAGAATATTAATTTTAAATAGTAAGTTTAAAATAATTTGAAATATATAATTTAAAATTAACTTATGGTATTTTTTGAATCTTAAAATAATTACTTAAAAAATTTTAGATTGATAAATAGTACTATAGTTATAATAATTTATATTTTATTTCTAAATAAGTTTAATTTTATTAATCGTAAAACTAATTTTAACTTAGGATTTTTTAATAATTTTAAAAAAATCTTATTAATTTATAATATTTGGTGTTTTCATTATATAATATATATTTTTGTTTTAAAATTTAAATTTCTAATGAATCAGTGGAATTTATTTATTAAAAGTTTTTAAAATATTTTATGTACACTTTTTTTTAAAAAATTTAAACTTCACTCCTATATTTTAATATATTAATAAAATTAATAAAATTTTACTTTTATTTTATTTAATATAATATATATATATATATATATATATATATATATATATATTATATAAGTTTACATTATTGCTCCTTTTTTAAGTATCTTTTAGACTGCTCCTTTGCTAAATTTTATTAATTATATGCTCCTTTTAAAAAATTATCCTTTATTGTAAAATTCAACATTAATTAGCAGAGTAATATTATAAAATTGCCATCAGCCTTTCATATCATGAGGAATATGTGCTCGTTTATTTTTAGAGTCTATTCAATTGAAATTCGAACAAAATTATTTTTAATTTTAAATATTAAATATTTCTTTGAGATTATTGAATACTCAAAATGTGATATAGAAGAAATTAAATCTCAAACTTTTAAGAATAATTATTAATTAAATTTACTGGCATTCACAAATATTAGTATTTCCACGCAATTATTATTCACTATCAATTAAATCAGTTTAAAATGTACTTGTTTTGCTTTCCGATGATGCTACTTAGTGTTTATTTGAGATACGATAATTTTTTTGAAAAATTAAGTGTAAAGTTGCTATCAAAATTTAATAGTTTGAGAAGTTATTACAAGTAGTACAAATATTTTTTTTTAAAAAAAAATTCAAACAATAGTTCTAAACTACTACATTCTAGATCTTATTCTCAAAAGAAGTTTTTTTACAAAATTTTCTAAAATCAACCAAAACAATCCCTAGCTCTTTCAATGAAATATTATTTTCTAATAATACAATAGAGATAGATAACACACACATACATACACAATTAGAAATTCTCAAATAATATATTACAAGACATACCAATTAAATTGCTGGTAAAATATCAATGGTCTATAATATAAATATTTCAACTAGTAAATATTCTAATAAATTTTCATTCTATTTTAAAAAAAAATAATTTATATAATAAAAAAAATATAATTGTTAAATTTTATTAGATATATATTATTCCAAAGTAGAATAATTACATGAGATTACAGAGAAAAAAAAACATTGGATACCACAGGGACAGGTTCGAAACCAAAACTCTTTAAACAAGAAATGCATAAAAACTAGGGAAAAGATCAACAAAAAACCATCCAGACTCAGATAGGAAAAAATTGCTACCAAGAAATGATAGTTCAAAAATAACTGTTCAGCCTACAAAAACAAACAACCAGTGGTTGACACCTCTTGCCATCCAGTGGAGCCATAGGAGCAATTGTCCCACAGAGTGGGAGAGATGAGCATAAGGCCTATGATCGAGAAAAGGCTGAACCCAAGCTTCAAGTTGCAGAAGAGAACCATCCAAGGAGGCGCAGCAAGAATCGCAAGGTAAGCATTAGAAAGAAGATCTTTGTAGCAAGCGATCTCATCATGGTCCAAGCAAAATAGTCGAAACTCTTGATAAAGGTTTACAACAACCCCAACAAAGAATGGAAACAAAAAACATAGTGAGAAAAAAAGAAAGCCAAAAGGTGACCATCTCAAAGATCTCCCCTCCAATTCCGGATTGGGTAACATGAGTTGGCCAATTTGATTTGAACTTCCACCTTCTGAGTTTTAGAGCTACTAGAGATCGGATGTTGGAAACTAGAATGCATGGAGGTGAAGCTCTTTTTTGATGAAACATACAGTTCCTTTCTCTCCAAATGGAGTAAACAGTAATGGTAGTAATAAGATAATGAAGCCTTTTCAAAACTTTATGAGGTAGGTTAGGCGTAACTCCGATTTTGAGTGCAGGGAGGCAAGAAAAATTGCCCTTCGGGCAAAAGGTTCATAATTAGCCTCATGGAGTGGGAGCATTCAAATAATAGGTGAGGATGGGATTCCTCAGAGGACTAAGAGAGGCAACAATCAAAATTGGAGCCAAGTCCTCTGTCTCGAAGAGTATCAAATGTTTTCAGCCCACCAATATAAGCCATCCAGCAAAAAATTGTGTAGTTAATAGCTGAACCCTTGAACCAGATTTCCGTATACCACTTCAAGATAGGATAGCAATAAAAAATAATCTGTTTGAGGATTGTATTAGTTGGGACATTGCAATCCATCCATATTATACAGTCATTGCCTATACCTACTTTGATACCACTAATGATATTATAATGGTCTGAAAATTTACTGCAGGCTTTAGGGAGGAGCCAAACCCCATTGTGGATGATAGAACTAAGAGAGGCAAGGGGAGAAAAATTTAGAATATCGAAGCAGGAGGGGCCAAGGATTTCATATAGAGAATTTTCTGCACACCATGGATTGAAGAATAGATAAAGAGAGGTACCATTACCAATGTTAAAAGTAAGATGATCCCTAAAATGCACATAACCTTAAATATTTCTGAGAGGGAGGACCGACTGAGTTTAGACCAAAGGGACACATATCTATTAATAAGCCAATTTGCAAGTGGGAAGCTTTAGTCAAAACCCCAATTATTTAGACTTTAGGAGGTTTAGAGAGGAAGACAAGAGACCTGTCCCCTTATCCCTAGGAAGAGTAGTTTTATTCCAAGATATGAGATGGATCTTATTGTTCTCGGTGGTACAAAATTTAGCACATAAGAAGAAATCTTTTAATAACACATTTTGGAACATACGGTCAGAGAAAGAAAGCTATTGACTGGTAGAAGGTGAAATCAAAAGAAAGGAATTTTGATTTCCAGCTAGCTAACCAAGTGAACAATCTATCGAAGAGATAATTTAAATGAATCGACTTGAGTGAGCCAGCAACAAGAGGAAGATCCAAGTATTTAAGTGGGAAACTCTCTTGAGTCATATTTAAAATATTATGAAGTGTTCATTAGTGCTAGAAGCTTTTGATAAGCAAATGATCGATTTTGGCATTAACACTCAAATTGTAAAGCATATCTAAACTGCGAGAGATCTTTGTAGTGGATATCCACATTCCCAACAGCTAAAAGATCATTTGCAAAAAAAGGTGAGAAATTAGAGAGTTACCCATGAGGTGAATGTAACGCCTAAGATTCAATTCTCTACAAATAGAAAGGTGTTCATAGCGGTGAATAAGAAGGGAGAGAGAGGGCAGCCTTGTCGAAGGCCATTTGATGAGGAGAAGAAGCCCCTTATCTCACCATTAAGGGTATAGAGAATGAGATGCAGCTGAATGAGATCCAACCTACAAATATTGAAGAAAAGCTTTTTTGTTGAAGCCTGAGAAGAATTGAATTTTTGTTAATAGTCTCAAAAGCCTTCCTTAAGTCAAATCTTGCTATGAAGCTCTTGTGTTTCTTAGAGAAATCCCAATAGATTTCATACGCCAAGGATATATTATCAGAAATATCCCTCTTTAGAATAAAAGCAGATTGGGCTTGATGTATTTTTGAAGGCAGAACCTTTTTTATTCTATTTGCCAAAACCTTTGCAAGCACTTTATAAAAGTATTACAGAGAGAAGGCTAAAATCATAAAGATCTTGTGCTTGGTCTTAGGGATGAGGGTAATGAGTGTTTGAACATACTAGGAAGTTTGTTACATTTAAAGTAGTGATTTGCTGCCAATAGAAATTATTTGTTAATGAAATCCAACAGTGAGAATAGAATTTTGAGTTAAACCCGTGGAGTGATTTGTTTTCATTAATTTCTTGGTGGGCTGAACGGATTTCATTTGAGCTCACCTCAGTAGCTAGATCCGAAGATTGATCCAAGGAGAGAATATTATCCGGGACTTCATGTATGCTAAGAGCCATGGTGCATCCATATTGAAGAGAGAGTAGAAATTACGATTTGAGGCAATATCATAGGATTAGAGATCAAGCCCTCACTAGAATGAAGTTCTCTAGTAAGATTGATATTCTTTCTCTCCTTAATGGAAGTGTACAAGAATTTGAGATTGTCATGAGAATTTATGAGACAATGGACTTTGGCTCTCTGTTTAGGCCAGAGAGCTTCCTTGTTTGATAAGTCTTGATATCTTTCTTTGATATCAAGGACATCTCTTAAATGAAAGGGATTTTGAGGATCCTTCTTAAGAGAAAGGTGGGCTTTCTCTTGGTCATTTTTGGTGGATTTGATAAGGTTTTGAAAGGATGAGGAGTCCTATTTTTTGCTTTTTAAAGCATCTCTATTGAGTTTAAGTTTTCTAGAGAAAACATAAAGAGGATCTCCTTGGATGAAAGTATTCCAAGCCTTTTGGACCTCTACAGAGAAAGTAGAGATAATTGTCTAGTAGTTGTAAAACATAAATCTGTGGGTCTAGGAGAAGTTATGCTGGAGATAAGAGATGATTGGTGAGTGATCGGAAGAGGGAGGTAACTTTATAGTAGGATGATGAAAAATGGTCCAGTCACTTTGGGCACAACACTCTATCAATCCTAGTTTGAATATAATTAATCAATTGCTTGGACCGGGTAAAGAACAAACTAGAGGCGGGCAAATCCATAAGTTCACGAGTCTGAACATCCCTAAAGTCAAATGAGCCTAGGGATCAAGGGTTTACCCCCATATTTCTCTTTGCTATAGAGAACACAATTAAAATCCCCCATAAGGATCAAAGGCGCATCCATAAATTAGGAGATATCCCGTAGTGAATTCCACAAATCCAGTCTATCAAAATCCTCGTTAAAAGCATAAATTCACGTGAAGAAAAAGGAGGTAGAGCTATCAATCATGAATTCACCATGGATCAGTGTACTAATCAAATGATTGAAGGAAATATAAGCAGAGTTACTTAATCCATATCCTTCCTCTCGGTGGCACTCAAAGTTGGAGATGCTATCTTCATAAAGAAATTGCTTCAACTTCTGAGAGAAAGGGCTTAATTCAATAGAATCCAAATTAAGTTTAGTTTCAATAAGACAAACAATATCAAGGTGATATTCCCTAACTAATCTCATGCAATCATTTAACTACCCCAAAAAGACCACGAGCGTTCCATGATCCAATTACTAGGGTGCATGAAGAAGTATGAGAGGTCGAGGGGGCCATTCTTCTTATAATTGTTGTGAGCCTTTTGAGCTAAACTAGCATGTGAGGTAGGAGACTTAAACTTCTCTGAATCCAAATTAGTCTTCTCCAGGTTCAAGGACTTCCCAAGAAGAGCTTTTTGAGCATGAAGCCTCGAAGGAGAAATAGTGGTGGAGCGAGTAATAATGTTGTAAGAATAGGAGATAGCTTTGAGGGGAAACATCTTGTGCATGTTCAATGTTTTCCTCGGGACTGGAGATTTGGAGCTGGTTTAGCTCATTTATGGTGGAGGAGGGATTCATTCACTCTCTTTTGGGAGTGAATGCAAAGAGCCTGGCTGTTGATCAGAGCTTTGAATAATAGTCTGTGGGTGACTTGGGAGAGAGGTGGAGAGGGATTGAGATGCACATTTGTTGTCACGAGGCCCTCACTCACTCTGTGAATAGGGGTTGGTTGGAGTTAAGAGGACAAGAATGGTCTTCATGTGCAAGGAGCATATTTGACACATGGTTTATGCGTCTAATTGAGTGAGAGAGGCGGGTGTCTTGCACTCAAGGGAGTTTGGCCCTAAAGCGAGCACCAAGGAGAATTAGAGGAGGGAGGAAGAGAGGGAGGGAAGTGCTCTGGAATCCATGAGGGGAAGGAAAGAGAAGAAGAAGCCCAGCTTTTTTTGAAGGAGGATTGAGGCATAAGGGAGGAAAAAACCAGCCTCAACCGGAGGAAGGAGCGAGCAGCGCCATGAAGAGAAGAGGAGAAACCCTAAAGCTCATCCTATCCATGAGAGAAGAGAGTTGATGAGATTACATTCAATCTTTCTTTACTTGAACCTTATGCAGATAAAAAATGGTAGAGAAGTATTAGAAAAGAAAGAAGAGCTCAAGTTTCCTCTTATTATTCTTATTAGTAAGATTATGACATTAATTAAAATGAATTTAAATTCAATGTATTTGAAGAGAAAAATTATACTAGTTGAAAGAGGTCAGAATCAATAGCCATTTTAGTTTTCAAAGTATTCATGATGATTAACTAATAAAAGAGAAAGGCTAGTGGATATCAAGAAAAGAAGATAGTGTAGAAATAAATCGGAATATTAAGGGGTAGTTTGGGATCATTTTTTTATTATTTTTTATTTTATTTTATTTATATTTTATTTAAAAATAAACTTATTTGATTGTACTTGTTATTTTTAAAAACACTCAAAATATCTTTTGACTATTTTTAAAAATAATATTATTTATTTTTAAAAACAAAAAATAAAACTACATAAAAAATACTCTAAATAAATATATTTTTAAAAATAACATAAAAATAAAAAATAGAAAACAAAATTTTCTCTCACTTTCTGATTTTTTTTTCTTATTTTTAATGTTGTCTTCTTATTGCATGAATTAGGGCATAGATCTCTTTTAGCGCTTGATCTTATTTGTGGGTTGTGCTTGAATTGTATATTCTTTTCATTTGTTATTTCTCTTTTTGCACCATTGGGTATTTGGTGTTTTATTTTGAGGATTCAGCTCTCTTTAAATTCATGTAAAATTATTATAATAGTTATTTAAAAATTATTATTATGATATTATAATTTTTTCCTTTAAAAAAGTGGAACATCTTTTAATAGCAATCATATTATAATAAATTTAGTATAAATTATTTATTATGCTAAAATTTTTTAAAAATTAGTTAACTTAAGAGTCTAAATTTTGACAAGAAATTAGATAGAGTTAAAAGAAATTTAAGCCTTTATTTGATGTTTGACAAAGACAAACATCAACATTAACTCCCATCACTTATTCATTGTTACTTAGTCTCCTTTCGCTCAAATTGTTGTTGTAATCACAATTGCCTAACATAACATATACCTGATTATTATTGTGTATCATCACCCTCTAGTATAAAATTATTCATCATGAATACAATATATTAAATAAGTGTTATCAATTTTATAATTCGAACTTCTCAAGTTAAGAGAAAAAACAAATTTTTATAATCTTACTTATATGATAGATAATTTCAACTAATTCAAATTCTATGAATTTTTTTCTAAAATTTTAATATAAAAATTATACTATCTTTTATAAAACTTTTCTATAATCTATTTTTGTGCTAAATCCTCATGCAATATTCAATATTCATACATTAAAATTTTATAATATAGTGTGAAATAATTATAAAGTTAAAATTATTTAAAATATAAATTTAGAAATAAAGACTAAATAAGTGTCATAATAATTATGGCAAACTATTTTGAGGATAAGATCTTATAGACATGCTCGATATGGAACCAAGCTATTCTTAAATTAAATCACGTTTTTTCTCAATGCTAAAAATGTACCTTGACATTTTGAATTTATATTTAAAAGTGAGCAAATAATATAACACATAATTGAAAATTAATCATCTAAATGAATTAATAATAATAATGTAAAAAATAATAATTCATATATCAATACATGCACATCAATCAAAGAGAAAAAAAAATTGAAGTTATAACATCCTCACCAGGAGAAAAAAAATTATATGAGTCTCATAAATCGACTCCAGTGAAAGTGGGACACATGATTCTAAATAATTTTTATATTATTTTTAATATAAATTAAAAACATGATGGTTGAATATGATTGGAGTCTTGATGAAAAGATACATCGACTCGCATGTAATATTTCTCTCCTCAAGTTAACTTGAAGTGAACCTAAAATCCATGACATGATAGTGTTCACTACAGTTCAATTCATCACCTCATATAAATTTTGTTTAAATAAAATTAATGATTTTAAAACACATTCAAGTCAAATTTTTTTTGCCAAACCTATATTTGTCGTATATTGCATTCTTCGGCAAAATTGATCACATAGGCCACCTTGAAGGTAAAGACTTCGATTGAAACGAAATCATTATGTGCGAGTTTTGATGTAGCTCTTCCTAATAATATTGTTGTATTGTGTATATGTATATGTAATTGTCGCATCTGTTGAGTCGTAGCTACATTTGAATCTTTGGTAATAATTTCTCTGAAACATGACACCCGTATTCCACAGTATTGTAGACCAATAAAAGGAACCGGATCCTTTTTTTTTTCCACCGATAGCCACTAGCTCGAGCTCGATTCAATAAATGGCTAGTAAACTAAATTTAATGAGCTAATAAATCAAGATCAAGTTTGTCCTGATTTGATTTATTGTGAACTTATTTAATAAATATTAATATAAATTATATTTAAAATATATTGATATTTACTATTTTAAGTATAAGATTATTAAAATTATATCCCATTCTCTTCTATCTATTTTTTTAAAATTTTTTTATCATTTTATCAAAAAAAATTTTATCTTATCTTAAAATTAATTGACTTGGCTCATGAGCTTACTCAAACTCAAATAATAAAGCTCAGCTCAAATCTATTAAATAATCAAGCTCAAGCAAGCTCAAGTCAAAATGAACTTAACTCTCATTTCCACCCCTATGTATGTGACCAATAAAAAAAATCTTTGTTAATGTTCAAATTGATTTCAATAAATCACTTCCTATATTAGCGAGAGCTTTTTTTTTTTTACAGCTTCATGTGGTTTGTCGTCTCCTCTTCCTCATCGTTTCATCTTCCGCATGGATACTACCTTCGTCTTTGAGTTCTAATGTTTGATAACTCCCCAACTCTTTCTCTCCCATGGCTCTCCTGAGCTTCTTCAACTTTCCTCCTTTTTTCCTCCAACATTTTATCCAACTCCTCTCATGTTAGCTTAGTTCCATATGTGTGTTATTAAGCTTCTTCATTTGATGGTAATTCTATCATTTCATATTGATGCATGGATAATCCAATTACATCTTTAAGAGTTACACCTTTGGGTGTACCTTTTGAAGTCATTTTTACCTCTATTGAGGTTCTCTCCTATAAATAATATTCTCATGATGCCTTTCTTACATCTTTTCTTTTCTTACATTACCAACTTGCAATACAATTAATTAGTGTCTTGATATAGAATCTCATTTAATGCTATTTTCTAGCCTTTTCTCCTCCATCTTTGAATCTCCTCTAAAATCAACTTCATCATTCTCATCATCAAGTACATATCTCTATAATAATTCATCCGAAAGCCTTATTTTAAATATTCATCTTGATTAGAGTATTTCCTTCACTTTCTAACTCATCCTTATGAGTAATTAGTAATCTATCATTCTTCATCAACTACATAATTAGGATTTGTTATCCCCTTTCATGTTTTGTTTGTCATATGATTCTTGTTATATCCTTACCCTTAGATGAATTACATAAACTAGAGTCTCTTATAAGCGTGCAATGATGTTGGTTATGATGATAACTTAGTAAACTTTTGGATATTTTGCAACATGGTTTCATACCCTCTTATATATTTTGTTTATTTACATTATACCTACCTTCAAGCTCTCCATATACATACATTCAACATAGAGATGAATTTCAATCTATCCCGATTTATTATATTCACTAAACTTATTTAGCACATTAGTAACAATATACTATTCTGCATCGATGAAATATAACTTGACATTATAAATGCTAACATTGACTTCACTAGTAAATTTTTTTACCCACCAATAAAATGTCATCTTTAAAGTATAGAGTTCCTATCATCATGTACATTTTCCACTTCAAATGAAATGAATCATATTCATAAACCGTAATTACATCTTTACAAGAAGCCTTGTTATAGTTAGAGATTAGCATGTAGTTTGTTCATCAAAATAGGAATTTCACCGATGATAAGCCAAAAAAACTCTTAAACACCGATAAATCTGAAATAATAGTCGGACTTAGGGACCGTTCCTTCTAAAAACTTGCCAAAAAAAAATTGAAATATAACCCAAGAAGAAAAATTGAATAAAAAAAGGACATTACTTTGTAGGCATATTTTGCAAAACTTTATATGGGGTTATAATACTGACAAAGATTTTTGTTGACTTTCATATATGTGTCATAAGTCGAAGTCAAACCACAAATTAATTCGGCCGGACTTGATACAATAGTAAATCGGGGCTCAAAATGCTGGGCGTCACCAAAAATAGTCGAAATGACCTCCGATGAACGACTTGGCATTATTCAAAATTGATCGAAATAAAATATTGCACAATAACGATCAACAATCAAGTGATCGCCGACATGCCATATGTCGAAGTCGGAGATGGGGCGATGATGCCTTGATCAATGAGCGAACTTCATCATCTTAACATCGAAGTTGGTTAGAATATAAGTATTGCACAATCTAATGATCAACTAATCAAGCGATTGAGTTATCAATGTGTCAACGCGTATATCAGAGTGAAGGCTGTGATAATATCCGAACAACCTCCGTTCATAAAATTGATTGCATCGTTAGCTTCAAAACATCAAAATCAATCAAATGAGACTATTCAGATGAGTCTACACAAATGTCGAGTGATCTAAAGTGGCGACACACAATTTTGAGCTAAAATTGTTCCAATTCGATGTCGACTCAAACCAAACGGCTTCCGATCACAAAACAGACTATGTCGTTGTGTCTAAAACATCGAAATAACTTAGGGGGGACATATATATTAACTATATGTTTTTTTCATCATAAAATTTAGATTAGAGTTGATTAGTATATTAATTAGGATAAGTAGTATTTTAATTAGCTTAAATTTTAAAATAAAACCTAAAGCCCACTCAATCAACCTCTTTCTTTTGGTTTAACAGCATGCAAGCATGATCCTCGATTCATCTGCCTCTAGTTTAGTCTCTAAAGCGTTCCCTCAGTATTGCTCCAAAAAATGACAAACAAAGGCGGTGTTCCCTTTGTTTTCCTGATGAGCTGTGGGTTCTCTATTTTCCCTACTCCCAGCCGAACGAGGACTCTTCCCTTCCTTCTTCTCTCCTTGTCCATCTCATATGGGACGCTCTTGCTCCTCACTTCTGGTGTTGGTTTGGATATAACTAATCCATGATGGGTGGTCCATCAGTTGCGTCTACCAAAAGAAATTTACTGGATGGCAGCTCTATGTAGAGTAATTCATAAGTGAGAGGGCTTCAGGATGGTTAGCATCGACAAATTGGATACTGTGGTGTTTACTTTTTGTGTTATGATTATTATGTGTGTGTTTATGTGAGTGGACACTACACAGATTCGCAGATGTACTCATTAAGGTGATCAGGTATGACATTAAGGAATTGTGTACTATCTCGAGGGATAGAAGTCACTATCTTATAATGGACCTAATCACCTAATAAGGCCTCCTAAGACATAATGGGTCTTTGAATGTACCAGAGATCTTTCCCCTACTTTATATGAAAATTATTTAAATTGGGTTCATTAAGTTCCTATGAAATCCCCATAGTTAATTACATAAAGATTCCTTAAGAATATACTCTCGATTAAGGTAAATGATCATTGTCTCCAAATATTTCAAAGATAAGACTAACAATCAATTGGTTATTTTTTTTAAAATCAAGTGGGATTTATCAAAAGGAGAGTTATTATCAAGCCAAAAAGAGATGAGTATGTGATGCTCATGATACTAGGAAGCTTAGTGAGCTTCCCAAACTATCCTATGGTTGGGCTTTATATTTTTGAAATTGAAGAGCATTATATGTTTGAGTTGAAATTTTTTTTATTAGAAATCTAGGCTTATAATTCCATAATACAAGATTATAGAAATGCCTAAGAGGTGAGGATTTATGCTTGTAGCCCCAAAGGGAAACAATAACCTCAGATCCTAAATCTAGCGAGCTTTGGCGAGGGCCAAAGCACGACCTAAATCTATTGCAAAAATGGGTATATGATTTACCTCCACAAGAGAGGATAAACCACATGAGTGTTGGACATACAACCTTTGGGGTAACTAACTCCTCCTATGATTTTAAATACATATAAGTCTTATGCTTTTGCAATATGGCTAGGCTATTGTTATTTAGAAAGGAGAGTAAGTCCTTAAACTCACTCCCTAAGAGACTAGATCGTGAAGGGCATGAATAATGACCTAAATCTAATACAAATTTTGTTAAGTTTTATTTGATCTTTGGACTTTTGCTTTGACACAGGCTATAGGATTCTATATGCCTAATACATGAGAAAATTAGTTATGGGATAAATCGAGAAAGGAGGTGTGTTTCTGACTCTCAAGGTCAAGTTTTCTCTAGCAAAGGTGGAAGCTCTCCATTGGCAAGAGTGAGACAATATGATTAATGCTTGATGTGAAACATACAACATCCAACAAGTTGCTAAATCTTTTATTATCTTGGTTTAATTCTTAGGCTTTAGGTGAGGTAATGAAGTTTAATTTTGAATTGATTAATTGGATAGAAGATTTATTTTTCCTAAGAGCCTAAATCCGTGCCACATTCATCAATCATAAAGAAACTATGAAAAGGCATGCCATTTCTAATGCACAAGCTAAACAAACATCAAACAATTTTATAAAGCTATAAAAAAGAAGAGGCAGTCGCGGATCACCAGAAAAAGAAATGTGGGTAGCCAGCTACCCTTATACATCTCGGATTACAAATGAATAATTACAATTAAAAGGAATTCATGTTATGGGGTCTTCATTCTTCATTCATTCAATTTTGATTTGCTTCTCTTCTTTCTTCTTTTGGAGAATATGGTTGCTCCAAAGGCATCACACATAAGACTTGATCTTATAATCAATGTTCATCCTAATCCCCATAACATTCATTCCAAATCTTGCAAAATTTACATCAAAATGGGAAAGGAAAATCTAATTAAACCAAAATAAATGTTAGCTAAACATACTACACTATATGAAAAATTTGGACTTAGCACACATGGGTAACCAAGTCCACCTATCCTAATTTGGGTTATGCTTAGGGATATAAGCAACCCTACATAGAAAAAATTATTTATATTTTTATTACTGATTACCTTAAGCACAACCCCATAAAAGCATGATTAGGCTAATATATACATCCACCTATGCACATACACTCTGACATCCAATTTAAAACATTACACCACAAAATAAAAGTGACCTAGTCTAATATGCATGACATTTAAGATCTGTATGGCATGTCTTAGCAAGACTTTAAGGTTAAAATTTTTTAAGTGTGAAAGATTCAATTTAGAAGATGATTTTATTTTAAGTGATTTAGTTGATTTGTTAATTTTAGTTGGTGATTTGATTTGGTTCGAATGAACCTACTCTTAATGACTGAATGTTATGAAGAGAAGAGAACTTCTCTTTCATCCCTATCTTAAAGCATTTCTATGATAGATTCATTAATGAATTTCCTTTAGTGAATGATTTATTATGTATTTTAATTGATCCTAAGTTTGGGTTCTCTTTAAATAGCCCTATTCAATAAGAAAGGCATCTTAGAATTAATTATGGTGGATTACTATATCACACCCACTCATTTCTTTCCATCATGTATACCATGCATATGAATAATCTTAAGCATACCTATACATGCAATGCAAATCTTAACACACTTTGATGATGAATGCAAAGTGATGTGATTTGGAAATTTGGATATTTTATTTGTTGATTGAATCATTTATGCATGTCTTTATTATATAGAAAAGAGGGATTTTTCATCAATTAGCTAAATGCATATCCATATGTATAAAAGTTATAAGTGAGTGCCATTTATTTTACACACAGAGGCAAGACCTACTTACTACTTAAAGTCTCACAACCGGATGTCCAAACTAATATACCACTTTTTTTTAAATATATGTAGGCGTACAAAACTACAAGGATGAGAAAATCCATGAAAAAATTTATGTTTCATTTATTTGGTTGTATGATTTACATGTGTAACATGAAGATTCTTTTCTAAGTCATAATATGGAGATGCATAGGAATAGATTTAGGCAAGTGTTATGTTATGTTCTTTCAAATGAACTATACACTTTGCAAATCTATGTGAATCCATATTAAGAGAAAGAAAGAAGACTTCATAATACACATCTTATGCTATCATCACATGCAAGCTTATAAATATTTATAACTAGCATCACTTCATTTTATAATCTTTGGTTTATAAGTTTTGAAAATAATTTTTTATTTAATAGTGATAATAGCCACTCATATTTTTAATTTTAGCCAACACATATAATTTGACATAAAAGCAAAACATTTTTATTAATTGATTTTCAAAATATGGATGCATGATTTCATATGGAAAATAATATTTAGCATGATTGGAATGAAATAACTGTAAGCTTCATTCAATTAATTCTAAGGACCATCAAACTAAATAAGATCATTTAAAGTGAATCAAAATTCCTTAAGGAGATTTTTATTTTTGAATTTTATTTGACTTAGGAAATATGAGAAGGGTTTGCTAATCCTAATCCATTCCCCCATGTGTGAATTGGTTTGGTTTAATTTAGAACAATTAAGTTGATTTTATGTTTTTAGCTAGGTTAAGGAATGAATTAAATAGATTAATTATCCCTTACCTATATCACCTTAAGTTAATTAATTGATTAATAATAAGCCAATATGATATGCAACCACCCAAAATGTAAATTTGTAATACTCCTAAGAAATAAAAGGGGCCTAATTTAATTAGCTTATGATTAATAATTAAACTTAAAGGGATCTCACTTAATTACTCTTATGATTTTCTGTGAGCCAATCATAATTTCATTATCTCACGTTGGGTTGTGAACACCTAAGGAGCTACCCAAGATGAATTAAAGGTTGTTTAGGTTGGGTGAATTGATTTTTAATTTTGATTTCATTAGGCCATTAATGAATTGATTAAATGCTTTGATTATGCTTTGATTTAAATGATAAAGTTAACTTAGGGAAAGGATCAAGGGCAAGGCCTCAATCCTAATCCCTAAATAATTCAAACATTCCACTAGGTTTTGATTCCCTCATTTTGAAGATCTAATTACTTGATTAATCAATTAATCATTCCATTAACCAATTAATTAATTTAAGTTTCAAAGGTAAAGAATACTTGGGAAATAAATTAGGAAAATGTCCCCAATCATATTCCCAAATGATTTTTCTTTAACATGGATAATTATATTCAAGTAATTAATTTATTTATTCATTCCTTAATTATAATTAATTTGATTAAGAGAGTGATTAAGGCTTGCTCAAATGATTTCTCTAATTAAGCCATCAATAAAATAACAAAAAAATATGGGAGGCAGAGGTCATCCCCTAGACATTCATAAAAAATTTGAGATTAATTGAATGCTTAATTAAGGTGTAATTAAGCTAATTAGATTTTTTAATAAAACCCAAATTAAGCCAAAGTCACTACTCAAATCAATTAATTATAATTCTCCTCTAAAATATCTTCAAAATGAGCCTGAGTTTGCATTTTTTAGATTTTTCTATAATTAGTTATGATTTTAGGAAGTTTCATCATTAAAATCAAATTAATTAGACCTAATTAAACCCCTAATCCGTGGCCATCTGGCGACCGGAAATGGCATGCTTTCCATGCACCCGAGATATGTTATTTAAGTTGTCACACCGTTGGTTGAGAAAATGGTGGAGCGTGCTTTCTCGTCCAATTTGAGATCGATGGGCGAGATCAATCCCATTTAGAAGGAAATAGAGGATCTAGCATGATCAGATCGTCGTCACCAATCATGAATGGCGGTGTATGATCCTTCTTCTTCCCAAGTGACAAGAGATGAACACCGTTCATCTTTCCTCGTTCAATTCGATCTCACCCGAGCTCGGATTGGGATCAAAATGACCCACACCTTGAAAGGAGGGATGCACATCTAAGATTGCATGAATACAATTCCTTGAAAGGACCAAGCAAAATTTCCTATAGCTATGATTTCAAGCAATCACATGGAGGTTATCGGCGCTTCCGATGGAGGGAGGTAGCTTTTAGTAGAGATGAAGTTATGTTGAAGAATCAAACATTAATTTGGTAGTTTGCTTGGTTGACCAATCTCCCTTCAATTGGCCTTGATCAAAGTGATGCTTCCTGGCTTGGAGACTTGGGAAATGATTTTCTTGAGATCAAGGATGGTGTGTGGGTTAATTTGATTTTGGTTGAGAATTGGATGTGTTGGATTTGGAATTGAACTCTATTTTTACAGTAAAACCAAAATGGGAAATGGGGAGCTTCGGGAATGGCTTGGAAAAGCTTGAGGAGGCTTCGATTCAACCTCTCAAGCTCTGAGGAATGGATTGCTTGTCATTTGAGTGAGAATGAGGGGAAGTATATCTCCCCCTCCTTGGATCGATGAGGTTGAATTACCATTTTGATCAATGGATTAGAGGCACGATTTGAGCTGCAAAACACCCCACATGGGTCATTTTGGGTAGTGGAGTGAAGGAGAGTGGATGTCCATGTGAGTGGTTAGTGTATTTGATGATCCAAATGCTCAAAGATGAGTGGCGAGGTCAGTTTGGCCTTGGCTTGGGTCATGGTCAACCCAAGCTCATTGGGTCATGTTCACCACTCTCCTTGGTGCCCATGTGGCAATAGGAGGATCTTAAGTGGCAGAAATAAATGATCAAATTCTAATTTGGTCATAGATACTGACCTAAGGGAAAAGTGGTCATTTAACATGAGTTTGATTTGGGCAGATTTGATTCAAAAGTGGGTTGGGCCAAATTTCAAGTGATTTGGAGTTCATTTGGTTTGAATAGGTTCTATTTGACCCATTTAGGTCAAGTTGGGTCAAGTGGGTTAGGTTGACAATTGGTTAGGTCAAGTTCAAATGATCATTATGGGTATCATTGGTTTGGTTCAATTTGGTTTAGATTTGGTTTTGGTTCATTTAGGTTCATTTAGGTCAAATGGGTCAAGTTTACCATTTATTTGACCCTATTGGGTTAGGTCATGTTGGTTTAGGCATTGTTGATCATTTGAAATGTATTGTTTCAATCAATTTTGATTTGGTTTGATTTCAAGTTGATTTGACCTCTTGGGTCAAGTTGGGTTATAGTCAATTGAAGCTTTTTCAAGTTCAACGATCAATTTGGAATGAATTTGACCCATTAGTTGCAATCAATTTGGCTTAGATTAAGATTTGTGCCATTTTAGCTTTTTAGGTCAATTTAGGTCAACTTAGGTCAAATGGCCAATTGGGCTTGGTTTGGCTCAAGTGAGGGCTTGGTCATGTTCATTCATTGATCATGAATGTGTTAGAGTCAATGGTTTCAATCAATTTGGCATATGGATTTTGATTAGTTTGGGTTTCATTTGGGCTAAATGTTGACTTGGTCAAAGGCTAAGTTTGACTTGATTTGACCTAATTTTAGTGATTGATCATTCTAGGATGACTCTTGATCACAATGTGAGATTTGGATAAGCTTAGTTCAATCTAATTTGGGTTGGATTAGAACTTAGCTCAAAAAGATGTTTTAGGTCACTTTGGGTCAAGTGAGCCTAAATGGGTCAATTGGCTTGATCAAACTTGATTCAAGTTTGGTTGAACTCACATATGAACTTATGATTGAAATATAAATCCAATTGCAAGTGATTTGGAGTCAAATGAATTTTGGTTAATTTTGACAATGTCAAAATGATGATCATGGGGTTTGACATGGGTTAGTTTGATTTTGGCTTGGTGATTGTAGTTTATGATTATATTTGGGCATGTGATTGAAGGAGTGATTGTTTGAAGAGAAAATCAAATGGTTTGGATTGATTTGAGAATGATTTGTCTAAATCCAAGAAATTGGCTTAAAGGATATAAATTGGATTTGGATTTGAGTTTTGAATTTATATTGATTTGTTTTAGCTATTTGAATTTATATCTCATCTATATTTGTGAATATAAATGGAATATAAATGATCCATGAGAGAATCATGTGAATTAGTGATTTGATTATGAATTTATTTAAGGTAGGTCAAAAGTTTTGAAGAAGGGGTTTTGATTTGGTTTGAATTATATCCATTTGACTTTAGATGATTTGGATGCCAATTTCATTTATAATTGTGAATATAAATGATGGAATAGTGATTTATAAAGAAATCACTTGGCTTTGGGTTGATTTGAAGAGCTAACTTATGAATGGTTCATAAGGCTTAGGAAGATTTTAGATTTGGGATTGATTTTGGATTTGAATCATTTGTATTGGAATTGAGTTTGAATTTTAGAGAAAATTTTGGAATGATTTGAGCTTTGAAAAAATCGATTGAGTTGGAGATTTGATTTGATGGATTGGTTGGAATTGATTTGAGATTTGAGAAAATTAATTGAGTTGGGATTGATTTGAGATTTGATTTGGATTGGAATTGATTTGAGATTTGAAAATCAATTTGAGTTGATTTAAGATTTGATTTGGGTGGTTTGAAGGAGTGTACATGGGCGATTTAGGCTATAGTGAAGTTTAAGTCCCTAATGCATAGCCTAGTCCATAAAACTCTTCTAAGTCTCTAGGTCAAGTCATGTCACTAGAAGTGTCTTAAGACTAAGAAACTCTTAGTGTTTAGAGTCTAATACAGATGGAGAAGTTGAGCTCACTCCAAGGTGAGGTCATGAGATACTTTAAATTGAAGTCTAGAGCTTCTTATTTTGCAATGAGCGAGGATTATAGAGATGTATATGAAGTCAAACATAATCATCAATCAATTCCTTCCTTCAAGCTCCACAAAAGTCTACATCATGAGAATCTAAACTATAAAAGAATGCTTGTTGTGAAAAGTTCAAGCAAAACATGTCGGCGGATGAAAAGCTTTTGGAGTCTAAAGAGTTCCATGATACTCTTGAGATGAGCGAATTACTAGTGTTGAAACCATCAAAAATAAATGAGAGAAAATCTAAGGTAAAACATCAATATGGTAGCGGTTTGAAATGAAAAATAACAATATCAATTACGGTTTTGCTCACCAATGATGAAAAATTATCTCAACCAACCAAGATTGTGGTCTTGAAGCTAGAAAACATTTAGACTTAAAGTCCCCATAAACTCATAATGTCATCAACTACCAAGAAGAGGAGATAATTATGGAGGTCTAAATCCTCGTGATCCCATTTTGTCTAAGAAGACAAGGACATGAAACTTCATATACACGAAGCACAGACATCGAAGGATGAATCTATGTTGTCTTCTCTTTTCAAATGGATATGTTGGTGATGATAGCTCGTTTAATAGGGGTAGGAGAGGATTGTAACAATAGTGATTCAAAATTTCAAGTTCTTGGGATTTCATGAGCGATAGATATGGAACCTTCTATCTTATTTTTAAAATATGATAATCATTAAACTAATTAAAAATCCTAATTGAATAATAATGAAATCTAAGCAACATATTTAAATATAATAAATTACCTTCACTATTTTTAAACATAATAAAAAAATAAAATGATTATTTTTTATTTAATAATTTTAATCAAATCTTTATAAACTCATGATTATATGGCTAATTTAACTAATAAAAATCTTAAAAAATTATCAAAATTTACTTGTAATAATTTATGTCTATATCATTCAACATTAAATATAAATATATTTTTTAATATTATCATGACTTATTAAATATTTTTATATCCACTATCTTTGGTCAAGGATGTTCACAGTCTCTTTCCTCCCTCTAAACCTCTATGGCTCTTACTTCAACGATTAAGAGGAAATATATTGCAAAGGAATTCAATGGAAGATACAATAGAGATGCGATCAATCTTGAAATCTCTTGAGCCTAAGGAGGTCCTTTGAATCTTTGAATCGGTAGATCAAGAAAGTCATGACGGATGGATGAGACCGCAGAAATTGAATCACGAGATCAAATTCTTTGAATATAAATATAAATAAAAAATAAACTACTCTCTCCTCTTTCTTCTTTGATTTAGCCACTAGCGGCATCCTCCCTACCATGACAAGCCGCTTTCCTATCCTAATGACAAGTTAAGCGATCTGCTTGTCCATCTACACATCGAACTCTCGCTTCAAAACATCAAGATCTATCAAATGAGGCGTCATGAGCTGAAAAACATGCAAATGTCGAGTGATTTGAAGTGACATGCAAATTGATGAAATGACAATCAATCAATCAAATGACGAGTTATGAAAATTTGTTTTACTGTCGCTAATAAATCATAGCACTCATCAAGATCAAGCGAGTCATCTGATCGACACGAGAATCGATCTCGATCACGAATTGCCATTGGTATCTTCAAAATGATCAAAATTTATCAAATGAGACCATTCACTTGATTGGATGAGTGCAAGAAAGTCAGCGGTGGCATTTCTGTGATTCAATTTAGTGTGATTTGAACCAAATGGCCTCATTGGCGGTGGACTGAACAATGGAATTACCCTAAATCAATATGATGTGTATTTTGCATAAAATCCTCATTAAAATATTTAATAAATTCAAAAAAAAAAATTCTAAATTACTTGTGCTCATTTTCTTTTCGCAAAAAAAGAAAAAAATTAAAAAAGATAAGCACTCCCTCTTTTCTTTCCATTATTGGCAACTTCCTCATTCTCTCTCTCTCTCTCTCACGCCCAAAAGGTAATTCTTCTACCTTTTTCTAATTTTTCTTGTCTCATTGCCAAACCATGCAGCCTGCCACCCTCAACAGATTACCGCCAGCGCGGTCAAATCGGTGGCATCTGGCCGCTCAGATTGCGCTTGAGGTCGACCCGATGCGACTCTTCGATCTCCAGCCAGGCGACCAGCCGGCAGCTTCTGCCCCGCATGCGGTGATTCGCCTCGATGTGATCTCAGACCTCACCTTTTCCGGTATTCTGCTTTACTGCCGTCGCCCCTCACCGTTCTCATACTGCATGCGTCACCGCAAATCACAAATCGCGCAGTATATCTGGATCCCGCCATTCCATCCTCTAATTCCATCGTTCTTTCGTCGGCCTCTTTCAACCGCAATCGGCCATCTGTTTCAGCTCGTATGAAATCCACTCGGGCCCATCTTCGGAATGAACCCATGGCCCAGGCACCCATCAACCCATTAGCCTTAGCAATTTTACGCTGGCCAAGCCCCAAATAGCTTTCGCTACCATTTCATCCGGCTCAGACAAACCTAGCCGTTCTGCATGATCCTTCCACTGCCCATCCAAATTTCACCATTTTCACGCGCGAATGGGAAGAACATCTTCAGTGAATTCTCCCTTTAGTGTACCCTTTCCGCTTTCATCCCGCCATTACTTTCGAGGAAGAACATCATCGGCGGTTCTTCTTCTTTTTCGCATACCCTCATTTGTCATCTTAGATCGGGGAACATAGATTCTTCCTTCAATTTTGGCGTCCTCTCACTTTAGGCTCTCATTTTTGCGTAAATCGGGAAGAACATCATAGTGAATTCTTCCTTCGACTCGCACCCTCGCTTTATTCCCATTCCCACAAATCGGGAAGAACATTGTCGATGAGAATTCTTCTTCGATTTTGGCTCGCTTTAGCCATCCATTTTCATTCACAAATCGGGAAGAACATCGTGAATTCTTCTTTTGATTTTTTGCCGCTCTTACCTTTTCCCAATCACATACCTAACCAGTTTCTTTTGCATAGCAAAAAAATGTGTGGGATTTGGGAATGTGAATATATATACATTCTTGTGTTTTTTTGTAGGTTTGAAGACCTTGTTGTGCTTTCTGGGGTAGCGATGAGATGAAAAAATAGGCGTGGCTAAGACATGCTATTTCTCAGAGTATCGTAAGCCACCACTTGTTAGATGTAATCCCCTAGGCAATCTTTCAAAATTTTGTCTAATTTCTAGACTTAGAAAGAAAAAAGGAGAATGAATATATATTGAATTGCATGTCCTCTTTTGAGTTTAAAGAAATCATCATGCTTTCGGTGACATGAGATGAAAAATTTGTGTCACAAGACACCACTTCCCTTCACATGAGACATCAGTAAGCCAAAACACGATCCGCAGGGATGATCAGAAATGTGTCAAACCTTTAACTAAAAGAGAGGGAAAGTAGAATGACATCGGGGTATAAAAGCAAAATAAAATAAAAGAATGGTGAAAAGCACTTACAAAATTTATTGATTGAAAGCTCACTAAAGTTCCTAATCGCTCACTTTCAAATACCCTAGCTCTAACCTTTCAAGTTAATGGAATAGAATAGGCAAACTTATTTATAGAAATTGGAAGAAGTATAAGAGGGGAAAATCAAATTTAAACAAAAAGATGGGGAAAATCAAATTTAAACAAAAGAGGGGGAAAATCAAATTTAAATAAAAGAGGGGGGAAAATCAAATTTGAAAAAAAAAAGATGGGGAAATCAAATTTGAACAAAAGATTTGAATAAAGAGGATGAAAACAAATTTGACTAAAAGAATGGTAAAATGAGAACTACTTTTAGGAATAAATCTTCTTCTTAAAATAACAAATTAAATTATCCTTTGAACACATACCTCCAAAATGCCTTCTTACCACCGAATCTGCAACTCTTTGTACAAGCAGATAGAAGTAGATACTAAATCTAGTTCTATAAAAATCATAAAGCTTTCTTCAATAAAAAAAATCAAGGAATTTCATCCTAATTATGATTTTTAAGATCAATAATTTCATTAATTAGATGAAATTAGCTAAGCTATAAACACCTGCATGTGCTCGGACATAGAGATTTCAAGTGCAAATTTTAATGTCTGAAAAGGCTGCGTAGGTTAAACTGGAATAACAAAAAATAAAAATACAAAATCAATCTCATAATTCAAACTTAAAATTACCTAAAATTACTATACACATGGGCACGACACTATCTTTGAATCTGAAATTTAAGTGTCTGAGGATCTTGCAGGTTGCTTCCCGTTTAGTCTTAGACGGTTAACAAAACCTAAAAACCTATAATAAGAGTTTCAAATCAGTGAAATATTTGAGAAATTGATTCTATCAGATGATAGTAGATCTAATCCTCTATTAGCAACTAAACAGAAGAGACATGATCTAAAGCTCTTAAACATATTTGAATTAATCAATTTTTCAAATCAGATTAACTCAAATTGAGTATCAATCTAAAAATTGCTCCAATGAAATATAATCATTAAAAATTAAATCAAACTCAATCTATCCACCTTCCATAATTATTTATTGGGGTGATAAATTAAAAAACTCTAGCTCAAAGGAGCCAATGTCAAATCAAGTGTTACTATTCACTCTTAATCAATCTCAGTGTAAGGGCGTGGCCGTGTCCTTTCATGGCTTGACCGATAGCTCCACAAATGAAGCGATTAGACCAAAGTCCTTTGATGTGGTTTGGCCAATCAACTCCATTATATTATCTGGCACCGTATGCTCCCTTAGCTCGCTATGTTCATTGGTTTGAATCATGGGGTATACTTGATAGGAATAACCATCATTAATAGGTAGACTTAATCTGTCCTTAGACAAACACCACCCATAAAGGTTTCTTGGATGGACGTAACCCATGTGTGTGATAAGGATCCTTCCTGAGGTTGGGTTGATTACCTCCGACTAAGTAGACTAGGGACCGCCCCGGGATGACAACCATGGGATCTAGATCGCCGTCATCATTCCAAATAATTTTGGTATAATGATGAATTTCATATATCAAATTCTAAAACTCTATATCTGTTCATTGGTGATCTAAATGAATAGCCTTAATCGAAAGTTCTCTCTCACTTATTGGGAGGGGTAATTAACTATAAGGGCTTGCACCTATAGGAAATATGGAACCAGATCTAAAGTCCTCACAAAATGAGGGCAAAATCTCTAGGTAGTGTCTTATCTACTATTCCATCTTCCTTCTGAAAATTACACCGACACTTTAAACACTCTTTTCATCGAAGAGTTTGGTGGCAAAATTTTCAGAGCCCACAGATTTCTGGCGACTCCATTAGGGATGTGTTTCTCTTTCCATCTTTGGCTAGTCATATATGTGCTATAGTAGCAATAAATTTTTTTTTTGAAAATTCAAAACAAAAATGATGATTTAAGTGTGTAATAAATTCATTATGAACCTCTATGAAGAATGAATCATTCAGAGTGTATCCTTATTACACCATTATTGGTTTTGTAGTACTCATATTGAAAGTATGGGGTGAAATAATAATGCTAATTACTAATTCTATCTTTCACTTTTTAAATGGATCTACAAAGCACTCCTTTCACCGCTCAACTAGGTGTGGTGAACATCCGCAACACATCATCAACACCGAGATGTCGGGGATATCATCCAATTTGGTAGCTTAAATTTCTAGTATGAACTCTAAAGTACCCACCCTACATTCATTCGAGGACATCTTTGGAAGGCCTCAAGTTCTGAAACTCTACTAGCCTATATAACCAACTCAACAACCTAGTCAAGGTGTTCTCCCAGCAGAGAACTTCGTTTTCAAGAGGCTAGTCAATGAAGCTCCGTGACAAAAAAAATTGAGGGATAAATGTGTCTTTTCATCAGCATACATGCCTCTTGAACCTTTGTACCTAGAAAGCATGATCATGAAGCTTCCTCAGAAACAAATTAACTAGAAGAAGGAGAAACATTTGAGCTCGAAATCACCTTTGAGCACCACTTGAATATATCTTCAGTGAGTATTCTACCTGAACTTTGAAAATCTAAAGTGGGTAAAGAGGAATAGCTCTCACAAAATAAAGTCCTTCTAGAATCAACCACATCAAGCTCCAGGAGATAGCGAAACATTGTCTACCGATATATAAAGTTCTCAAAGTAGCTAAGAATAAAGGCCTAATGAAAGAAGATTTGAGGCTGGTGATGGAAAATAGCTCCACCAAAAAATTGTCATCTCTTCAGTGGCCGGGTGAGCTGACATGGGACCTGGTGCGCAAAGGTCTCTTGAAGGTCTGGAAAGAAGGTAAAATAATAGAAGGTGTGACAAATACATATACATCTCAAAATCTCAAAATCACTCATTGGATACCCAATAGAAGGGATATCAATGATGAAAGATATGATGGCTGACACCCTGGAGAATCATCTAGGGATCCCATCGCTGATCAGTTTCACCCCTACAAGAGAAGGTTGACGTTGATCGTGGTCCTTTGATAGAAGAGGTTGTTTACAGCATTGACCAGATCCACTAAACGATCAAATTCATGTAGAAGAAAATAATGAAGATTCTATGGAAGTGGAAGTCATCTATATGGTCGACTCCTGATTATCAGTAGCACATGAGCCAAAACGAACCTGGTTTATGAAGAAGAGTCTTCACAGAAGCAAATAGAGGATGGATCTTCAATCTATGCTAAAGATGAAGAAGATGAAGACCAAAATGAGAAAGAGATCATGGGTTGAAGATTTTTATATGGTTGAACTAGGAAATGATCACACATCTTTGTGTACTATCTCTCTACAATACACAAGGAGAAGGGCTCAAGTTCTCCCCAAATGAGTAAAGAGCAACAAGAAATAGAAGAAGAGGAAGAACCATCTTGATTGGCGTCATGAAACAAAGAGAAATGCGTCAAATGGAGGCCAAAGATAAAGAGATTGCACAACTTGGTACCAAGATGAATGATATGATGGTACAAATGAACATCATGATGGAGTTATTGCAGAAGAATATCACATCAAGTGTTTTATTTTGCTCCCTAATCAATCATGTAACCAACTTATAACCGATTTGTGGAACCTCAAGCTCTGATGCTTATGAAGCAAGAGATGAAGTTAACCAAACACCTCTCCGACAATTCAAAATCTACTAGCAGGGGTAACATCGGGTTAGAAATAATAATCAATGAAAAGATAAAGGTAGTCATAGCCTGAGGCGGTGAAAAGGCGTGAGTAAGGTCATCCTTGTAAATATGATCAGTCGTGCAGAAGGTTACTCGCTGAAATTCAATACTTTTGCGGGCTTGGTAATCCAAAGCAACATCTAATTTAAGGCTACTTGTGGTAACAGGAGGAACGATGCACCTTTGCTTTTCAATTTAGTAACTTGACCTTAGCGCTTTGAATTTTATGCGGAATTGCCAAAATGTTTTGATTAAAATATTTCGAATTGGAGACCATATTTGTGAAAAGGTTCACTGTAACGAGAAAATCATAATCTCACCTTTATTGAAAAGAAGGAAAGATGAAGTGATGAAATTCATAAGTCATTACCTAAGTATGAAGTCGAGCAATAATTTGAAGAAGAACATGAATCCAATTGCTAATGGGCAATATGGATGATAAAATGGCTTTTATTTTATGGCCTCGATTGCAACATTCGGACTTGCTCGATAGAGTGGCTAAATTTGAAAAGTTGAATCACCTAAAAGTCTATCTGATAAACAAAGAGAAACAAACCTTCAGACTCAAGAAGAAATGAAACTCACGTTGCTTCTTATAGCTCAAATGGTGAAAAGTGGGTGATATACAATGTGGATAAAGGAAAACAGCCAGTGTACAATGATGATAAGGGTAAAAAGCATGTTTATTCTAATCCACAACCAAAATTGGTATTAGGAGGTAATGACAAACCTCAAACTTTTCCAAGTGGTAGGGAATGTCCAAAATAGGCAACAAGAGATGATGAATTTAATTTATCTCTTAAGGAAAAGATGAATAAAGAATATTCTTTTAGAAGGGACAGTGTGGCTAAATTATTTTGGCAAGCAATCAAAGCTAGTTTATAGTTACCAGAAATCAAAAGGCCAGAAGAAGTTGATCAAGTCAGTAATTCAAATTACTGTCCCTATCATCGAATGATTAGTCATCCTATCGAAGATTGCTATGTCTTCAAAGATTGGCTGAAAATATCGATGAGATGAATTTACACTATCCGATGTTCTAGTCAACCCTAAAGAGAGTCTACTAGGATGATTACATCCTCTTCATCATCCAAAGACAAATAGAAGGAGAAATTAGTTCTGAAGAATGACAAGCAATGTCTTCTAAAAGAGCGTGAAAATCAAGCGACTAAAGGACATCCCTAGTGTCAAGTGAAAATCTCACGAACTATATTGGACTTAAGAGAGATGCCTAAACCAAGTATTTGGGCTTCTCAATGACATTCGATAAGGACTACTTCATCACAAGTAGTAGTACCAAACATAAGCCCCATAAATCAAGAAGCTAGTAAGAAAAAGAAGATCAAGAAGAGAACTACCATTCAAAAGATCATTAACAATCTAGAGTATCACTAGACAAGACAACCATTTGACTTGCAAACTTCATCTTCTAAACTTGCATAGTTGAGTAAGATGTTGAAAATAATGATGAGTCTTGTCCGGTAGAGACATGCCGAATCATCTATGTGATGTCAAATATTCTTCAACATCAATTACTCAATGATAAGGATAGTGGACAAAATGACCAAACCAAAATTTTTTATCGAAAGCAAGAAGAGCCTAGGAGCTGTAAATTTTTTTTAATGACTCAATAAGATGATAATAGTTCAAATGAAGATCTATGTTTTTCGGAGAATTTCATCGATATCATCGAAATGTATGATGTTGAAAAATGAGTCTAACCCTTTTGGCCAATCTTCAAGAATAAGAGGAAATTTGAAGAAACTACCTCTTGAAGAATCGAAACAAAGTTATTCAAGTTTAGTTGAGAAGTGGTAAGTCTTACTACCTTCATCAAAAGGAAATGCAAATAAAGAATAAAGGCAAACAAATTGAAGTCAATGAGGATATCATTCCCAAAAATCCTAGGACAAAACCTAAATCAGTGAGAAGATAGATTATAATATTCTGAAGATCCCCACAGGAGGTGTGTCTCTTGATATCAAAAGACCTCCAAGAAACTTTGATACAAGCTCTCAAAGATTTGGAGAGTTATGAAGCTTACTTTGCTGAGAAATGCATGACTGAAGCATTGCAAACTCAAGATCTCCCAGTAATTAATTTTTTTTAAGAGGATCTTATGTTGGGAACGGAAGATCACAACCGTCCTCTATATATCACTACATAGAGTAATGGCATCTCAATCAGCTGAATATTGATTGATCCAGGTTCTTCTATCAATCTCATGAGTCTAAAGGTATTGAGAGGATTATCGATATCCACATCTTGGGAGAGATAAATTGATGGTTCATGGATTCAATGAAAAAGGCAAAAAACTCGGGTTCTTTTTATTCTAGCTCAAATTCAAGGATTTATATACGAAGCCAAGTTTCATGTAATCGATCGATCATTTAGAGCTCTCTTGGGTCAACCAGCTGCATGAGTATGGCATGGTCCATCATCAATGTATGTGAAGTATCGAAGATGGAGAAGAATTGAATTCTTGCATTACAACCATTCTCAATGAAGCAAAAATCTATGAAGATGCAAAGTACTTCATCCTCAAAGAGCCCATGCCAACAAAGCCTCTTGAAGCGATAGCATCCACTTCAGGAACTAAAGAGTAATTTCATAAAATGAAAGAGCAGAAGTAAGGAGGAAGAAAGAAGGAAATCTCTCCCCAGATTCACATAAGTCAAGAAAATCAGTTCCTCATTTGGGAAGAAGAAGATATTCCTGTCAAACCTAAGGGAACTTATAAGCTCTCAAGAAAAGTAGAGTATGAAATAAGTGATTCGATTGATGATTTTGAATCTACTTATGAAATAGAATTCGATGGCTACATCAAGGAGGATAGCTCACTTGGCAGAGTCAAATGACTCACTCAAAATTATACCCATCCCTCAACAGTGCTTCAAAGAAATCACTCCACTGGAGGTTCACAATATTAAAGAATTGATAACATTCTATGTGCGTTGAGTGAGAGTGTGAACAGAACTCTATTTTATAAATCGAAGAGTCTCTCAAGATTTTGAACAACCAATACAAAATTATGATGAGATAGTGCTACAAGAATACCAATATACTATCCACATGAAAAATGATGCATAAGCATGGAGTTCATATTGGAACTACTAAACATTGGACTCAAATCTTTAACAAGATATGGAGAAAAGTCCTCAAGCATCAAAGAAGTGATAAGTTTATCACTAAAGGTCTGGGGTTCATCTACAAATCTCATCAAGATAGAGCATTATAATATAATAGAAGGCGGTAGAAACTCATAGTGATGAAGAAGATGATGAAATTCTTCTTAAAAATGATGAAGAAGTAGAAGCCAAGCCCGCACCTGAAGAACTTGAAGATGGCGGACAAATAGCTACTATGGATGAACTTAAAGAAGTCAACATAGAGGATGATCCCTGTCTAACTTTCATTATGCCTTCTACGATGAAAGAGCTAAAATGCTACTTTGTGAATTCAGGGATTGCTTTGCTTGGACATATTCTGAAATGCCAGGCTTATCCCCTGATGTAGCAGTTCATAAAACCAGATGCAATGCCTGTTAAGCAAGCTCCTAGGTGAATGAGATTGGAGATTGAAGAATAGGTAATTGCATAAACTAAGAAGCTAATCAAAGCAGGCTTCATCCGAGAGGAGAAGTATGCAGATTGGATAGCCAACATTGTCCTAGTTAGAAAGAAGAATGGTCAAATCCATCTTTGCATTGACTTTCGGGACCTAAATAAAGGCGAAAGATGACTTTGCTTCCAATATCAAAACTATTGGTGGACAACACTTCCAACTATGACATGTTCTCATATTCATGGATGGATCATAACAAAAATCAAAACGAAGATGAAAAGCATACATTGTTGAGACACTATTGGCATATTGCTACAGTCATGCCCTTTGGCTTGAAAATGCTAGAGCTACACAAAGAGCCATGACATATTTGATGAGTTGATTCATCAAAAGGTGGAATGTTATGACGATTTGGTGGTGAAGAGCTTAAACCATGAAAATCACTTTGAAGACTTGAGAATGTATAGAGAATAAAATATGATCTCAAAATGAATCCTCTAAAATGTGCATTAGGTATCCTCGGAAAATTCTTGGGGTACATTATGTACGTCGAAGATATTGAAATTGATCCTGCTAAAATTAAGGCAATCATGGAGATGCCTCCACCGAAGAATTTGTGTCAGCTCCGTTCTTTACAAGGACAACTCACATTCATCCGTTGATTTATATCAAACTTATCAGGACTCTATCAACCATTTGTAAGGTTAATGAAGAAGGATGCTCCATTCAAATGGGACAAGGAGTGCCAAGAAGCCTTCAATAGCATTAAAAGCTACCTATTAAATCCACCAATCCATTCTAGGAAGCCTCTCACACGATACATTAGAAGAGTCCTTGGTGCATTATTGGCACAACATAATGAAGAAGGCAAAGAATGCTCTTTATTATATCGGAGGCGATTGGGCGAGAGATAAGATACTCTCATGAGAAGCCTTTATTTAGCATTGATCTTCTGGTCAAAGCTTCATCATTATATGTTATCTCACAAGATTACACTCATCTTAAGGATCGATCCACTGAAGTACTTCTTGACAAGACCAATGTTGACAATTCACTTAGCAAGATGGGCAGTATTGCTTTTGCAATTTGATATCACATACGTTCTGCAGAAAGTAGTGAAGGGATAAGTCTTAGCAGATTTTTTGGCTGCACACCCTGTCCCTGTGGACTCTTCTCTTAATGATGATTTACTTGATGAGCAAATTATGCTCATTCATGAAAGAGAAAAATTACAAATTTGGGAAATGTACTTCGATGGAGCCTCATCGATCAAACAAGTCCAATCTCTAAACTTTCCAAGAGCAAGAGGAGGATTCGACATCATCTTCATAACACCAGAAGGAGGGATAATAAGATGATTGTATGGATTGACCAGCCAAGAACTAATAATAAGCTAAATATGAAGCATTAGTGGCGGGTGGAAGAAGCTATTTTCATAGGCATTGAACTTGCATATTTTTTGGTGATTCTCGACTTATTCAAGTACTTGGCATCTATAGAATTAAAAGTTTGAGTTAACTTTCTATCACAAGTGAGTTCTTGAGCTTATGAAGCGATACCAAATATCACACTAACTCAGTCTCGATCCGAGAATAAAAGCGATTGCTTAGCAAAACTAGCTAAGGAAATGGCAAGTATGAATGGTGATTATGTCATGGCATACTACGATGAGTTCTAAAACCAATAAAGTATCAATCCCCAGTAGGTAGAGGGGTTACCAAATTTAACCTAACAGGATGCGACTCAGGTTGCTCCTTATACTCCCAAAACCAATAAGAAGTTGTACCAAGAAGAGCTAAGAATGACATTGCCTTAGAAAAGCAGTGTGAAGCCTTTATTGTAGAAGAGTCACATGATTGGAGGCAACCCTTTATCGACTACTTTAAAGAAGAAAAATTACTAAGTAATAAATTACTAGCAGCTCAAATCGAAAAGAGAATGCTACGCTATGCTTTCATCAACAACACTTTATATCGTAGATCTTTTGAACAAATGCGGCTACGATGCCTAGGTGTAGATGAAGCTAGCAAAGTGATGGTTGCAGTTCATGAAGGACTTTGTGGTGCACATCAGTCAGGTCCCAAGATGACAGTAAAGATGAAAAGGATGGGTTATTATTGGCCATCTATGGTGAGAGACTATATTAATCACGCTAAGAAGTGTCATGAATGTCAAGTACATGGGAATCTCATCCATTAACCTCCAAATCCATTACACCCAATAATAGCATCATTTATTTGAATGTTGAGTACATGCAATTAATTGATCCACCTCGGTGGACATCACTTCATCTAGCGGCGATTGATTATTTCTAAGTGGGTGAGGCTACTCCATTTAAAGAAGTCACTTTGTGAGTGATCAACTTCTTCCATAATGTAGTCTATAGATTTGGAGTGCCATAATAATTTTTGATAATGGCACCTTTCAAAGTGCAAAGATTTATAGATTCGATCGACACAAAATTGATTGGTGATATTCTTCAATATATAATCCAAGAGCAAATGGTTTGGGAGGCCTTCAATAAGACATTAGTCAAACTCAAGAAGATTCTCACTAAAAATAAAAATAAAAGAGTATAGACTACCCAGTATCTGCCTAAAAGCCACTCCCTATTCATTAGTATTTGGAGCTGAAGCGGTTCTTCCGCTTGAAGTTAAGTTGCCTTCACTTCGAATAGCGATCCAATACAACCTAACTGAAGATCAAAATGCTTGTCGAGAATGGAGGAACTTCGGTGCTTGATGAAGTTAGATTACAAATCATCAAAATGCTGAAGTCGAGCAAAGATGTCGAGCTTTTGACCATATGGTGTGGCTCGAACATTCCAAAAGGAGAATTGGTCATGGTGGTCTTTGAGAAGACCAATTATTCCAAATCAAAATTTGGTGGCAAATTTCTAGGAAGGCCCTTTTGTCATTGAAAAGTGTATCAAGGAGGGGCATACCAACTCATCAACTAAAGGGTGAAAGGCCAATGCCGTCATTACCTAAAAAGTACTATACTTGATCACATTCTCGGTACAATAGAAATCCCACGAGGCGAGGCATTTTTTTAGTATATCTATTTAGGTTGACATCGTGCTTCATGATCCCTAAATAAACATACTCCATATATTTTCATGAAAATTCCCTATTACATGGGGCATTTTTAGATTTTCATATCTGAGATAAAATCAATGTGTATGTTGAAATCTCCTTATAGTACATCAATTCAAATATGGATGTATTTGTATATTTTTTATCTTAAAAATTATCAAATATACTTTAGAATTCCCCTACAAGGGGCATTTTTTTATTAAGTCTATTTGAGTTGACATCGTGATGAGATCCTCAAATATATTACGATTCGGTGGACATGTTTTAAATCTGAATATATCTATGATTATCATTGTTAAGTTTCATGTTCTTGTAGAAGAAAAAAGAATCTATTTCGATGCATGAAAAGATAATCCTAAAGTTCAAGAAATTTACCTCCCAGATTTGCCAAATTATGGAGATCAAGTCAAAAGAACTCTTGATTTGAGCTTCAATCAATTAAGTTGGAGAAACACTAACCCACATCAAAAGTGGATGGGTTCTAAAGGTCGACTCAACAAGCCCACAAATGGCCGGTTGTTGGCCTCCTCACTCAACAAGCCGAAAAGGCATAGTGAAAGAGCCCCGTTAATTGATCATGAAAAATCACCAACCCACTATAGCAGTCGAAGACTGTAGGTTCTAAAGGTCAAACTCAATGAAAAATATGGCGAGTTCTCCTCACTCAACAAGCCATAAGAAAGGTAGTGAAAGAGCCCTTACTCGTTAGTTCAATGATATTTAATCTCAAAGATCTAGCTTAGTGATTGTAAGAAATGATCTGGGAGATCTCTTGATCTATGATGAAGACAATGAGAAACTCTCAATTGGGCTACCTCAAATCAATCTATATTGCAGTGGGTGATATCTCAATTTATTCAAGTGATGCTCAAAGCAGACAAAGCTCTCCTCATCAAGTCATCAAAGCGAAAGCAGGACCAAGCAATTCCATAGTTCATATGTGGTTGAACTAAAGAGAATTTTGTGGTTATTGTCGTTCAAGCACCGTTGCTAGACTAATAACTCAATATTGATGATATATGGCGAAGGTCATCTATATGTATCCTCCAATGAATCACTAGCGGCATGGGATTCATGGCATACACTTCCACAAGTCAATATTGACAAATCAGGTCAATCCTTCATCCAGTCTATCAAGCTCAAAACTAGGATAGAAGGACTTTCAAATCCTACCAAACGGATAAATCAATTCCCAGTGAATCATTCATCAAAATAAATAGACGTTCCTCCATCAAACCAACAAGCACAAAATGAAAGAAACTCAAATCTATAATGACATGAAAGAAAGGGATCATCATTCAAGGCATTGAAGCAAAAGTAGATGGTTTGAAGCAAAATGATCAGGTTTCATAGCACAAATCAAACCCAAAGCACAAAGTCTACAAATCAAGTCCGAGCACAAATCAAAGTCTTCTCATCAAATCCACAAAAGTATAAAAGTAAATGTAATGAGGAATGCTAAAGTCCACTAATACAATAAAAGGATAGAAGATACATGACTAATAAAAAGGAGAGAAAAACAAAGTATATCTGGGGCCTAGACTGTAACTCACGAAATATAAAATGTCATTTAAAAGGCGGCTGCTCACCTATAGCCAAGCATAAAGCGCGGTAGCTCTAACTAAGCGGCCTCGACACATCTACCATAACGGTGGCGTGGTGATAATGTTCTTGCTCCTCACTCTATGCTTTGAGCTCTTGTCTCAACTTGCAGCTCTCTAAACGACAATCAATCATCTAACTTGAAGGCATCTATCAAACTCGGCGGTCATGTCTCGCGGCACTCTCTTCAAACTCATCATGCATCGGTCGTGGACTAACTTTTTACTCCGGCTTTGCTGGATAAGTGCTAGAATGGACAATCTTGGCGATCTTATGGGTGGATCAAGAACTCTATGTCTCTACAAAGAGCCTCGGATATCGAGACTGTTCCTCAGACGGTGCTAAAGGTCCAAAGTAGTGTTTAGCATAAGGCGTAAAAGTCTAGTGACTGGTGAGTCGGGTAATCAGAAACCGTCCCTCAAACACCAAGTTACAATCTGCATGCTCTATCACATGGATTCTATAGGGATGTCGATGATAGATACTCATAACTCCTGCCGGGGGAAAGAAATGCAACAATCAAAGTAGATGTAAAGAAGTGGTTATAAAAAAATAAATAAATAAAGAGAAGAAATGTAACATGATGAATTTGTGGAGTATCATAGCGATATGATCCTGGGGACCCTCACTATCGATAAACTCTAGGGCTATGTCGCTCAATAGAAACTTATTGCACGAGGTCTCTCACCTCAGAAGTCTCCCCAGCATGTGGAAAGAGTCGAGCTTCAGTAGAAAGGTGGCTCAGGCTCATAATAAAATGGTAGTATCAAGGGTGACCGTGACATTGCAGAATCCTCATTATCTCAATCTTTGTTGCAGCACTATGAATAATCCTAAAAGCTGCCAGAAATTCGTACGGTTGCATTTCCATGTCATCCAGGCGGTGAAGAAACATCAAGCCAGTGCTCTAACTCCCACGAAATGTGTCAGTTAGCTCCTGGCTTTGGCATTTGCTACTGCGGAATGAGGGATCAGGCCAATCAAATATATTTTGAAAAGGATGAAAATGAGAAAGAGAGGAATAGTGAAGCCACTGAACTAACATAATACCATGGTTTATTGGCGGTGGACCAAGGCTCTGAGGACAAGACTCATTCTTGGATTCATATCTAGACCACACTTTCGAGGAAAGAAGACTCTGTTGCCAAGGTGAGTAGTACAACTAATGCCATGCTGACTATCAAATGAGCATAGTGTACTAAGCTCGATGAGCCAATGGATGGTAGCAGAAATATAACGTGCCTCAGAGGGATTGTCATGATCTCTAAAATCACTACACAGAAGGGATGGTGGCGCCATTGAGTCCTTTGGAAAACCAAAATTGGTTGAGCTGACAACATGACTTAGGCATGCGATAACAACAGCATATTTGTGTGAGAATTACACAAAACTCTGGAGTTTAAGGGAAGCTGACAGGCATCAAATGGTTGTCATCTAAGACCATGATCACTCCTAGAGGTGGAGTGCAGAGTAAGCCGGTTTGACCAAAAAAATTGATCTCCGGTGGAGAAGCCAATGGGGTCATGTCCTCTCCATCTCCAAAATGAGATGCTGTGACCTCATGGTTACCCGCCAAAGAATGTTGGATGCCTGTTTAAGCAAAGGGACACCTTGATTTAAAGTTAAGCATACTGGTGGGGCAATATACATCTCCCATCCACAGTAGAAATTACCCCCAATACCCCGTATGGAGCCCGGCCAAATATTTCTGGCGCATGGTGGCTGACGCCCAGCAGTGGGAGCACAAAAGCCAGAGCCCGCACTATAAACCAGCTAGAATGATCTCCTGTTAAACCAGTGGATCCTATGTTGGCCAGCAGACTCAGGTCTCTTGGATAGCCTTTATCCTCTTGAGGCCAACTCGAAAAATCATGCCGCACATAATCTGTTCTGCAGTGAGCATAATCCTGAGGCACCACGGATTAAATATTTTCGTGGTGGCAGGTGGGCATATATAATGCCTGAGGCTTCGGAAGATTGCATGATAATGGTCAGGGATCAGCGAAGGCATGGCCTTGCCTACCTCATGTTCAGGAGAATTGGAGGCTGCATGAAATAACTCCCATCAAGTGGAACACTCCTCGTAGTGAACATGCTCAGGAAGATACGACTCTTTGCCCGACACAAAAGTGTGTCAACTCACTGGGCTCATCCAACAAGTGTCTGGGAGGCTACTACTCACGGGCTGCAGAAGAGGCTGCCCCAAAGTCAAATAAAGATGCATATAGCCCTGGCATATCTAGCATCCCCTCCTTTGGGAAGACTTTGGCCATGAGACATATCCAAAAGGGAAGAGTGGAATCCATTCAGTGGAATTTTAAAGTGGTCTGGTCAGGCAGTAGTCTGATTGGTCTCTTAGAGCAGTCATTATTCGTTCAAAGCATTGGAATGCCATAATATCATATATATATTGTTTGACATGTTTTAGCGATTTTAATCAGAACAAAGTATTTAATTCAAATAAAAAATTCTAAATTACCCCATGTGGCGTTCCTCTTTTGGAAAAAATAATGAAAATAAAAAAAAAAAATTTAAAAAAAGATGTACCCCCGCCATTTTAACTTTTCAGTTTCTCTGGCACCTCCACTTCAGTGACATTCTTTACTTCTTTTGCGACTCTCGAGGTTTCCATGAACCATTTTGCACTCAGAAATAATTTCAGCTGATGCAGCAGGAACGTCTCGGAATGTTTCTGATCAGATCTTCACCCTGAAACACAAGTCTGGGTTCAGGAAGATCTCCAGGCTGTTGAGGATATCGGCAAACTCATAGACATTAAAATTTACCCAGGCCGCTGGTTTCGCCTCAGGCCAAAAGGTTCTCCTCCAGGCCTGCTCTCCGGGTTTTCATGCACATATCATCCTATTCCCCGGCAGTCCATGCGGTCTCATTTTTGGCGGGCATCTCCTGTGCAGATCCACGCAGATCGCCTGCTGAGGCTAAGCTTCCCAGCATGGTCGATTCATGGAACCAGACGTTGCTTGGGTGTCGGTTTGTGCAAAAGCATGTTTGGCGCCAACTTCTTTCAGGGCGTATTAAATGGCTATTCAGTAACTCAGGCGTCACTCTGCAGAGGAAACCTGATAGGCCTGATGTTGTTTTGCTCTTGACATAATAATTATTGTACTCAAGAAAACCCAGCTGATGAACATGCCGTCTGAGCTGTGTGCCCATTCATCGGATTTTAAGTGTAGATTGACAAATCATGCAGAATATCACTTTGGTTTTCAAAACTGCCTGGCTGCAGCATTTAAAAAATTGCCAGCAAGTCTTCTCAGGTCTTGGGTTTCTGCTTTGGCTCTCGAGCGCAGTGGAAGGACATGTCAAATAGTGAACCATCATTCAATTATTTTCTCTTTAGCTATCGTTTCTGCACTTAATGGGAGGGACATGTGGGCTACAGATTCTCTTAATTTACTGCACTTCGCACACACCATTGTTTGACACGCATCAGGCTAAGACTGCTCAGAGCAGGACCTCCTTGATTTTGGCATGCCTATTTTAGCATCAGACATTTCACTTTATTCTGTGGAGAACATATCCGGTGATAACTAATTTTTTGACATACTCCTTCACAGATTCAGGAGACCTAAGCAGTTACTTGCTGGAATTGCATACAAAATGTAGTTTGCTAGATTTGAATATATGCATACTACTCTAGGACAGAAGAGGGAACTGTTTGAACAAATAGTTATTAAGAACAGAAAAATGTTTGTACAAGTTTCCACTGTATATCAGGACGACTGATTAGCTACTTGTTGAATCAATAGATGAAATCATGGTTTTTTAATTTTAGACTGAAAAAAAGGATATTCTTTCATTGTATTTCTCTCTTTCCTGAGGTCTTAAGGCATACTGACACAATTCGGGATGAAATGGTTCACTACAGACACCCCATTCACTCAGACTCTGAGTAAGCTCCAAGTATCTTCCCGATACCCCGAGGGTCTGGGAGCATGAGGTGTGACAAACACACTAAAAAAAAGAGGGACTTAGAATGATATGGGTATAAAACTGAAATAAAATAAGAATGGTGAAGAAAGTTTACTGAAGTAGGGGTTGAAGCCACTAAGTTCTAACAGGCTCACTTTCTAAACTCCCAACATTTCAAGTAAATGGAATAGAATAGCCAACTCCCCATATAAAATTCAGACAATAAGGGGAAAATCAAATTTAAACATAAAAGGGAAAAATAATTTAAATAAAAGGGGAAAATCAAATTTAAACAAAAGGGGAAAATCAGAATTTAAAATAAAAGGGAAAATCAGAATTTGAATAAAGAGGTGGAGAAAATTCAATTTAAACAAAAAGAGGGAGAAAAAATCAAATTTGAAAAAAAAAGAGGAAATAAAATTTGCAAACTAAAGAAGAGGGAAATCAAAATTTGAATAAAGAGATGGTGAAAATAAATTTGATTGAAGAATGGTAAAATGTAGAACTACTTTTTAGAGAATAAATCTTCTTTTTAAAATCTTTCAAATAATAAATTAAATTATCCTTTTTTGAACTACATAGCTCCAAAAAATTCTTAGCCACCAGGCATGCGCTAAACGACTCTTTAATACCAGCGGTGAAGGCAGGAAGCGTCTTAAATCAGATTCTATAAAACTCATACAAAGCTTTCTTCAATAAAAAAAATCTAGAATTTCCTTCCATAATTATGATTTTTCAGAGTCGATAATTTCATTAATTAGATGTAAATTAGCTAAAGTATAAAGCATCTGCACGTATCTTCGAGACGTAAAAGATTTTGAATCACAAGAATTTTAATATGCGAAAAGGCTACTCATGTTAAGCTGGATAATAAAAAAGTAATAAAATACAAAATCAATCATAATTCAAACATAAAATTACACAATAATTATCTATAAACACCATTGCATGGGTCCACGAACCTTATCCTGTTGAATGCTGCATTCAAATTATGCGAGGATGTTGAATAGTTTGCTTCCCGATCCTAGTCTTGGGGTACGATTAAGGGTTAACAAAACACAAAACTGTATAATAAGAGTTTCCAAATTCGGTGAAATACTCGGCTGACTCTATCCAGAAGGATGATTCTATTAGATTTGTCCTGCGATTGGCGGTTAAATAGAGTTGCGGATCTAAAACCTTAAACGCCATATTTGAAAGCTAAATCAAAAAATTGTTTACTCACCGACATCATTGAATTCATTAAATTGAGTGTCAATATAAAATTGTACTTTCGAGTGAATATCGTCTAAAATCGTAAAAGCTTAAAGCTTAAACAGATATTTGTCAGCAACCTTCCACCACATTGTTATTGAGGCGACAAATTAAAGAAAATTTTGTCTCACAAATTCGAAATCAATCAGTGTTATTCATTCACTCAATCTCCAATCTTGATGGGGATGTTGGCAGTGATCCTGTCTTTAGCCTTGTGGCTTGGCGCTTTATAGATGAGCTCCAGATGGCTTGATTCACGATCGGAAGTCGTCGCCGATTCGGGGTGGTTCTTGCGATCCGTCTCATTATATTCACTGATCCGCAGTCGTAACCTTTATGCTTCACCCCAGTGATGCTCTATATTTCTGCTTTGAGTTGTAGAATCATATGGTATATTTGAGATTAGACAGAATAACATTATACTACGATATGGAGAGCAGACTTAAGCCTATCTCGCATCGGTAAGTGCAAGCCAGATACACCACCTTGGGCAAGTGCAAAAGAATTTACAGATTTGGATGACGACATAGCCCATGTGTTCTTTGATAAGGATCGCGCCGGTCGAAGTTGGAGTGTGACTACCTCCTCACGACCTTAAAGGCTGGGGTTCTGCCGGATAGAGCTGAACCCGGAGATGTGGCATCTAGGATCTGGGTGAACAGCGCAAAATCATATTCCCAACCAATCATCGATTTGAGCGTAAAGCTATGTGATGAATTTCATATATCAAATTCTAAAACTATATATGGTGCTCTTTACTTGCCTCTACATTCAGCCACTTAACAACTGCTAGCCTTACCATCAAACGCTGTTTGAAACTTCTCTAATGTTAGCCATAATCAAGGTTTTCTCTTCCTTGTTGGGAGGTGGTAATTAAGCATAGGGACTTTGCTTTATAGGAAATCTAGAACCGATAAAGTCCTGCAAAATCAGGGAATCTGAGTAATTGTGGTGTCTTTATCTCTTGGTGGTATCATCACTATTTCATGCACCTTGAAAACACACGAATTACGAGCATTTTAGTACTCTTTTTCATCGATGAGGATTAGGTGGTAAATTGAACATGCATCCTTGAGGCCCACATGCAATGGCATCCATCATTTGGAGATAATCATTTACCTTTATTATCGTACGTCCATATAGGATTACATTTATGTTGTCCTATATACCTATCTTATTGTGTATACGTACTGTCGCGGGCATAAAACCGGGGGAATCTGCATTTTCTTGATACGGTTACGCCCAATTTATAAATATTCATATCTTTTTTTTGTCTTTGCTTTATTCTCGACTCTGACGCTTCAAATATTCGAGAAGAAGTTGCACACGTTGAATGCCATATTTTTTTTAGTGAATGATATTCCCTTTAATGCTTGATGTAGCGAGTGAAATTGGTTTATGTTGTAAAGCTTAAGTTTGGAGGTTGGCTTCTTATCCCTTATTTGAAAATGGTTTGCATTTCACAACAATACTAACACATTCACTTCTCTTTATAGCAGGAATGTAATCAATATATAGTCATTATCTCAAACAAATAGTAATGCCGACTAATGACTAGCAACACACAATTGTTTATGACTCTTTTAAAAATCTTAAAAGTTATTCGTGCACTTCATTGGGAATATTTTGTTTTAGCGTGAGATTATTTGTGCACGTTTCAATTGTATTTCAGTATTTCCATTTTGCAAAATCTCGTATGCACAATCGGTATGATCAAAAATTTTAAGCCAACATGATGGTTGAAATTTTACTATGATTCCAGCAAAAATTAAACTCAGTTGACAGTTCTTTTGACAGGCAAATTATGACTCAATCAGCGCTAAAATCTCGATTGTTCTTGCTTTCCGAACTTCCGGCCTACGGTTTTCAGCGCATTGCAAAATCTGGCGCATTTGCAAAATTTGACCAACTGCTAGATGGTTACTGGGGCAGATAATTACGTAAATTATTGACTAACGATGATAGTTGTGGAATTTTATCGATATAAATTCTGATATAACTGGATTTAAAAAAATCGATAAAGCTGTTGCTCGATTCGACACTCCATATTGGTGCAGTGTGGCGATGCCAAAATTGTTGCTTTGAACTTTGACCTCCTTTTTTGGATTTTGATGATCGCGTCGACCAGAAAGCAAAATGCTAACTGCGTATAAACTAATGACAATGTCATTAATTCATTTTGAGCGATAACATAAAGTTAGCGAAAATTTGTTTATGATTCAACATTGTATGCCTCCTAGATTACGCAGAAATTCCATTATACCTCGTTACGCAAAAATCAGAGGATTGGTCAGAATTTTAAGCTAGGTAACCACTCAGGTTTTTTCTGCATGCGTCACAAAATCTGCTTTAGCGTGTCAGGGCTAATGTGGTAAAATCTTAAACCTTCTAGCTACATAAAAGTTGTGGCAGAATTTTTGGCCACAATGATTCCAACGGCATACAAAAGTTTATTTTAACCCAATTCCAACACTTGAGTATGACTCGATATACTGATATAATCGGCTGTCGGTCTTCAGAAATTTATTTCAGCTGCTGAACGCATTTTTTTGCTTTGGCACGATAACAAAATTGCTAGCGTATTCGGGCATAATCGTAAGTCCCGAATCAGACATCGTAATTCTGTCAGCGGACGTGGAAAAATTTGCAGTTCCAACGATACCAAGTTTCGGTTTGATTGAAAGAATCAAAGTTTGCTCAACATCATTTCACGACTCCGACTACGTCGCATAAAATATGACAAAAATTTACCCCATATTTTTTAAAAAAAATTAAATTTCAGTCGATCCTGGAATCCGTTGTATGCGGAGAAAAGTAAACTATTATATTCATCTATTTTTTGTTTCATACTAAATTATTAATTCAAGATTGGCGTGCTAATAAAATTTTAAAGGGTATTTGTCATCAACTCTTGTAAAAGAAACTTCAAAAATGGGATAAATAGAGGCTTGTTGAATGTAACTTATAATATTCATATAATGTCATATTGTGGAGAAATTATTAATGAGATATCTTTACACTGCATCTACGCATGTAGAGCCAATGGGTAATTAGAT
This sequence comes from Cymbidium sinense, assembly GCA_021442155.1. NCBI lineage: Eukaryota > Viridiplantae > Streptophyta > Magnoliopsida > Asparagales > Orchidaceae > Cymbidium > Cymbidium sinense. Next base: position 72,624 of record JAKCPB010000315.1, on the reverse strand, counting down.
ATATCATAGATGTGCCTAATCATTAGAATATTTTAAACTCTGGCCCATGAATTAATTGACTCCTTCTCTGACCCAAGGCTGATGGGAAAGCTGAGCCACTACGTCCATTGTAACAATAATTTGCAAGGCCATATCAAAATAAGCAACAATAATTTTAAAGAGGCGCAATTTTTTAAAGAGATTGACGTCATTGAAAATAAAATAAAAACTCTAATTATCGCACGTGGTCGTATTAATTTTGTACATTTGGTTAGATGTAAGAATGGAAGATGATTATACTTGCTAAAGAAAGATGCATGTAAAATGCAAAACACTTAATTGATCATTCCACTAACTGAACTAATGCATCTTTATAAATCCTACATGCTTGTTGCTATTCGTTCTTTGTACTACTGGAAAAAAAACCAAACTTTTTTGTGCTTAAAGGTTTTTTTAAGCTTAATGTAGCATAATAAAATATCAATGAATAAATAGGTATTGGATATAAAGAACCACATTGCTAAATAATAATCTCATTATAATATTTTGAATTGTTGAATTATTAGTAATTTTTTTATGTGAATAAAAAAAATTTCTTTACATAAAAGCATGGGGATGTTATCTTTTCAGCAAATGCTAACTTTTAGCTTTCATTTGCATCACTATGATGTAAATCACGCTATGATGATAATCAACATGTCTTCCTCCAAAATATAAATTCTACTTTTCTAAAATTCCTAACAAATTTTCAAAATCAGCATGAACAGAATTGATCCACTTTCGGCTAAATTAGCTTAAAGTTGGCAACTCATGACTATTAAGTTAGTAATTCAGCAGCTAAAGTTATGGCATAAATCCCTTTAAGACACAGCTTTAGATCCCTGGTTCGATAGGTTGATGGGAATGGTTACGATAGGTTTTCAGAGAACTATGGTCTTGAGAACTATGAAGTCGTTGAACAACCCCTTGGCAGCCATCATCTTACCCATCTCATCTCTATATTCTCCTCAAAGATGTTTGGCTTAACTCTAGGCTGAAATATGTTTGCCCAATCATTCATGGTTTTACTATAACCGATAGCATGGTTTGCGATCATTATGGTTGTTTGATTTTCATAATAACGCGATTGCTTTTGGTAGTACTCAATTACAAAATAATGTACATCACTTGATCATATTTTACTTTAGAAATTGCAATGGGCTGCTAGCCATAGTATCTTTAGCAACTTTAAAGCTTTTTTGAGGTGCAATATATCTTACACCAAAATTATTAGTGGCCTATTCAAAGTAACAACTCTTCTCTAAACTTGTGTAAATATAATACGTTCAGATTTTGCATCCAATTTATAAAATTTACCCCAAGTATGAAAACTGTAAAAAGTATTCTGGATTAATCTTGCTTTTATATGATTTTAACCAACCTTAAATACAAAGAATCAAGGAAGTTCCTTGATAATTGAAATAAAATTATGCAAAAATGAATGATTCATCAATATTAACTATATTTAGATTAACTAATATTATTTAAGCAACCAGATGATTAGCAATGTGGTATAATTTGTTTGATTTACATATAACATTACTTTAAAATTTAAATGATAAGTGTCATAATTAGGTAGGTTCTAATTTGATCTTGTATGTGATGACTAATAGAGCATTGCTTTTGTTGATGCCCAGTTGTGAGATATTGTACTCTGAATATAATTAAAAACTAGCTTGTGCAAAGTTCACTTTACGAGTTCTAAGCTAAATTAAAAAATTATAAAATTTGAGCTAAGTTTCAAAAATTTTAGAGAATGGCTACGTTATCTGCTTATTTTAATTTCCACCAATTCATCAAATTGCGAATTACTTTTTTTAAGAGGCGGATTTTCTCACTTCAACATTGAGCGATCTTAGTGAGATAGGAAATAAATATTTATTTTTTTAGAAAATACTTTGGCGTTTCACCGTAGTATATTTAACAAATTTTGTCTAAAGCGTGTGCAGCTAATATGCGCAGGAATGACCATTAAACAGACTGAAAATAACTAAAATACCTATAATATATCTACTCCTTTTACGTATCTTCTTCAACCCATGCCTCTTCATAAAGCTAAAAGCATGATCCTGCTTTATTTAAGCATAAATACAAAAAGAACAAATAGTTCCTTGATAATAATAATTCATTAACATGCAGACTGAAGAAAACTAAACTAATATATAATAATTTGTATATAATAATTATTAAAACAAATGGTCTATAATTTGGATGCGATCAATAGCGATGGGTGTCTAGCGTATCTGAAATAAAAAGGCAGAGTTATCTCCATCAGCCCGGCCGAGGTCATTACGAGATCCAAGCATTCTGATATACCGTTGAGGAAAAAATGAGCTTGCTTATATATTATATCTCCAAGAAGATCATTGGCGCTTGGTTCAAAGCTCAGCTAAGAAACGATAGAGGATTCTGCTTTGAAATGACTTTGACGTTGGGAAAAAAAGTAGTTTCTATTTGGCGTTAATGGCCAGTGAAGACGGATGGGAAATATCTTTCACTTTTTGATTTCTTCATCACTCTTAAGTCGAGATGACATGATCTAAACTTTTAGATCTCTTGTTAAGTATTAGGGAGATTAACTGTTGTATTTGGTATCCATGTTGGGAGCGGAGAGGGTAAGAAAGTAGGAGAATAGAAACAAGGTAGAGGATGGATTGGGATTGTGTTGAGGAAGAATGAAGAGTGGATTGATTATATATCTCGAGGGACCTCTCAGAGGGAGAGGGTAAGTGCCTGAGAGCCAGGTAAATATCTTGGCGTGGTGCTTGAGAATTGAATATATGGGGAGGCAGAATTTATAGAGGGATGATGAGATGAGCTGCAGTGGATGAACTTCAATTTTGGGTTTCTTTAATGGAGGGAGAGATGGATAGAAGTCTAGGGAAGAGGATTGGATGAGGGTTTAGGATCTCTTGGAGGGCTGGGTATAAACTCCTCGATTTATTTTCTAAAACATCTAATTTTGTTTACTAACGTCAGATTTTTTACGAGGGATAATTTTTTAAAAGGAGCTTTAATTAATAAAATTTAGCAAAAGGGCTTTTTATAAAAAAAAATTTTAAAGGAGCAAAAACGTGAATAGTAGTCACGTTTTCAGAAAACGTGATTACTATTCACGTTTTCTAATTTTATTTCTTTTAACAATTTTTAATAATAATAATGATAGAATTTTAAATATATTAAATCAACATATTTAAAATATATAAATAAGGTAAGATTATTATTTATCATTTTTTAATTTTATGAAAATATATAAAATAATATTAATTTTAAATAGTAAGTTAAAAAAATTTGAAATAGATAATTTAAAATTAACTTATGATATTTTTTGAATCTTAAAATAATTACTTAAAAAAATTTTATATTGATAAATAGTACTATAATTATAATAGTTTATATTTTATTTATAAATAAGATTAATTTTATTAATCGTAAAACTAATTTTAACTTAGGAATTTTTAATAATTTAAAAAAAAATCTTATTAATTTATATTATTTGGTGTTTTCATTCTACAATATATTTTTTGTTTTAAAATTTTAATTTCTAACGAATCAGTGAAATTTATTTATTAAAATTTTTTAAAATATTTTATGTACAATATTTAAAAAAAATTTAAACTTCTCTCATATATTTTAATATATTAATAAAAGTATGCATTTTAATTTTTTTTTTATTTAATAAATTATTTTATATAATTATATTAAATTTACTTATTATGTATATATATCAAATAATCAAATTAACTTATTAATAAGTAAAATTATATATGTATATCAAAACAATAACTTATTAAATAAAATTATATTAATATATATTTTTAGTTCTTTTAATTTATTAAAAATACGAGATAATTTTAATTTTCTAACTTAAAATAAAATATTGAAAATTAAAATAAATTATTTAAAATTTTTACTAATTCATTAGAAATTAAATTTGAAACAAAAAATACATTACATATGAAACACTATTTATAATAAATTAATAAGATTTCTTTAAAATTTATAAGTATGTCTAAGTTAAAATTAGTTTTTAATTAATATTAATTAATCTTATTTATAAAAAAACATTAATTAATATATTTATAATATTATTTCTCAAAATAAAACTATTTTAATAATTATTTTAAGATTTAGAAAATGTCATAAATTATTTTTAAATTATCTATTTGTAATTATTTTTAATTTACTATTTAATTTTAATTTTATTCTATAGATTTTTTTCAAATTTAAAAAAGATCGAAATCACATAATTTGCTAATTAAATACATTTAATTATTTATTATTATTTTATATATTTAAACATTCAATAAAATCTTATTATTAAAAGTTAAAAATAGAAAATTAGAAAACATGAATAGTAATCAGGTTTTCCCAAAACGTGATTACTATTCACGTTTTCAGAATTTTATTTTTTATTTTTTTTTTTGAAAACGTGGATGCAATTTACGTTTTGCTCCTTTTAAATTTCTTTAAATTTATGGAAAAATTTTGCAGAAGAGAACATAGGAATATTAAATGTTCAAGGTTAGCATTAGAAAGAAGATATGTCATCTCATCATGGTCTAGGCAAAAACAGTCAAAACTCTTCGATAAAGCATGTTTACAAAGAAACAACCCCCAACAAAGAATCGACAACCAAAAACACAGTGAGAAAAGAAAGCCAAAAGGTAACCATCTCAAAGATCTCCCCTCCACAATTCAGATAGGGTAACATGGGTTGGCCAATTTGATTTGAACTTCCACCTTAGTTTAAGAGCTACTAGAGATGGGATGTTGGAAACTAGAGCGTAAGGAGGTGAAGCCCCCTTTTGATGAAACATGGTTCCTCTCTCTCCAAATGGAGTAAGAATTAGTAATAAGATAATGAAGCCTTTTCAAAGCTTTATGAGGCAGTTAGGTGTAACTCCAATACTTGATGGAGAGTCAGGGGAAGCGGAAAAAAAGCGCCTTGGGCAAGGTTCCTAATCACCACATGGGTAGGAGCATTAGAAGAATAGGTGAGGATGGGATTCCTCGAGGGAAGAGGCAACAATCAAAATTGGAGCCAAGTCCTCTATCTCGAAGAAAATCGAGATGTTTTCAAATATATAAGCCATCCGACAAAAATCAATAGTTAATAGAACCCTTGAACTAGATTTCCTTATACCACTTCAAGATAGGATAGCAATAAAAAATAATCTATTTGAGGATAGTATTAGTTGGGACATTGCAATCCTTCCATATTATATAGTCATTTATACCCACTTTGATACCACTAATGATATTATAGGTCTGAAAATTTGATTGTAGGGCTTTAGGGAGGAGCCAAACCTCATTATGGATGATAGAATTAGAGAGGCAAGGGGAGAAAAATTCAGAATATCGAGCGAGGGCCAATTTTATATAGAGTTTGTGCACACCATGGATTGAAGAATAGAGAGAGAGGCCCATTACTAATGTTGAAAGTAAGATGATCCTAAAACATGCACATAAAATCTTTCAGAGGGAGGACCGACACAGGTTTAGACCAAAAGGACACATATCTATTAATAAGCCAATTTGAAAGTGGGAAGCTTTGGTCAAAACCACTAGAAGCTGTTTAGACTTACATAGGAGGTTTAGAGAGGAAGAGACAAGAGACTGTTCCCCCTTATCCCTAGGAAGAGTAGTTTTATTCTAGGATATGAGATGGATCTTACATTTGTTAGCCTCTACACAAAATTAGCACAAAGAAGAAAATTTTTTAATAACACATTTTGGAACCATATAGATGAACTAGAAAGAAAACTATTTGTAATTGAAATTGAAATCAAAAGAAAGGAATTTTGACTTTTAGTGACTAACCAAGTGAACAGAGAAATTGAAATGAATCGACTTGAGTGAGCCGACAATAAGAGGAAGACAGTATTTAAGTGGGAAACTCTCTTGAGTCATATTTAAAATATTAGAAGTGTTCATTAGTGCTAGAAGCTTTTGAAAAGCAAATGATTGATTGACTTTTAACACTCAAACCCATTGTAGTATGAAGCATATCTAAAGCGCCTTTGAGATCTTGAGTCGGATATCCACATTCCCAACGACTAAAGATCATTTGCAAAAGAAGGTGAGAAATTAGAGTTACACATAGAGGGGAATGTAACATCAATTCAATTCTATCCAGGAAAAGGTGTCCATAGTGGTGAATAAGAAGAGGAGAGAGGAGCTTGTCAAAGGCTTGATGAGGAGAAGAAGTCCCTTATCTTGCCATTAAGGACTATAGAGAATGAGATGGTGTCTGGACAGAGATCCAACCTACAAATTTTGAAGGAAAGCCTTTTTGTTGAAGCCTGAGAAGAATTGAATTTTTGTTAATAGTCTCAAAAGCCTTCCTTAAGTCGAATTTTGCGATGAAGCTCTCATGTTTCTTATAAAAATCCCAACAGATTTCATACGCCAAGGCTATATTATCAGAAATATCCCTCTTTAGAATAAAAGCAGATTGGGTGTAATGTAATATTGAAGGCAGAACCTTTTTTATTCTATTCGTCAAAACCTTTGCAAGCACTTTATAAAGTATTATAGTGAGAAGTAGGCCTAAAATTAAAAGATCTTGTGTGCTTGGTCTTAGGGATGAGGGTAATGAGGTGTTTGAACATACTAGGAAGTTTGTTACATTTAAAGAAGTGATTTCTTTGGTAGAAATTGTTTCTGAAATCCCAATAGTGAGAATAGAATTTGGACTTAAACCCATGGGGCCAGTGATTTGTTTCATTAATTTCTTGGAGGCAGATTTCATTTGAGCTCACCTCGTATTAGATCGAAGATTGATCGAGGAGAATATTATCTGGGGACTTCATGCTAAGAGCCATGGGGCTATCATATTGAGAGAGCAGTAGAAATTACAGATTTTGAGGTAATATCAAATTAGAGATCAAGCCCTCGCTAGAATGAAGTTCTCTAATAAGATTGATATTCTTTCTCTCCTTAATGGAAGTGTACAAGAATTTGAGATGGTCATGAGAATTTGTGAGCCAATGGACTCTTTGTTTAGCCTAGAGAGCTTCCTTGTTTGATAAGTCTTGATATCTTTCTTTGATATCAAGGACATCTCTTAAAAGAGGGATTTTGAGTATCCTTCTCAAGAGAAAGGAGGGCTTTCTCTTGGTCATTTTAATGGATTTGATAAGGTTAGAAGGGATGAGGAGTCCCATTTTTGCTTTTAAATCATCTCTAGTGAGTTTAAGTTTTTAGAGAAAACATAAAGAGGATCTCTAGGACAAAAGTATTCCAAGCCTTTTGGACCTCTGAAAGCGAGGATAGTAGTCCATTGGTTGTGAAACATAAATCTGTGGGAGGAGGTTATCTTTGGAGATAAGATTTGTGAGTGATCGGAGGAGAGAGGCGTAACTTCTGATAGGATGTCGAAAAATGGTCCAGTCACTTTGGGCTGCACACTCTATCAATCTAGTTTGAATATATTAATCAATTACTAATTGGACGGGTAAAAAAAAACTAGAGTGGGCAAATCCATAAGTTCACTTGAACATAGTCCTAAAGAGAGAGCTGCTGGATCAAGGGTTTACCTCCATATTTTTATTTGTTATAGACAATTATTAAATCCCCATAAGGATCCAGCATCCATAGGAGATATCCCAATGAATTCCACAAATCTAGTCAATCGAAAGCCTTGCATAAATGCAAGTGAAGAAAAAGAGGTAGAGCTATCAATCATGAATTCACCATTGATCGGTGTACTAATCAAATGATTGAAGGAAATAGAAGCATTCCAATTTCCATATCCTTCCTTCTTCCACTCAAAGTTGGAGATGTTATCTTCATAAAGAAATAGCTTGAACTTCGAGAGAAAGAGCTTAATTCAATAGAAACCAAATTAAGTTTTTTTCAGGCAAAGAATATCAAGGTGATATTCCCAATCTCGTGCAATCATTTAGCCTACTACCAAAAGACCACGAGCGTTCGGGGATCCAATTCAGGAATGAAGAAGTATGAGAGGTCGAGGGCTTTTTTCCCTTCTTCTTATTATTGTGAGCCTTTTGAGCTAGCTAGCATGTGAGGCTTGAACTTCTTTGAATCAAATTAGTCTTCTCAGGTTCAAGGACTTCTGATATTAGAGGGCTGGTCAGCTTTTTTGAGCATGAAACCTGAAGGAGAAATAGCGGAAGCAGTAATAATGTTGTATGAATAGGAGATAAACAGAGGGTCAGAAACATGTTGGCTTGAGCAACATGTTCAATGTTTTCCTCGAGGGACTATGGAGATTGGGTGGGGAGCTGGTTTAGCTCATTTATGGTGGAGGAGGGGAGTCATTCACTCTCTTTTGGGAGTGAATGGAAAGAGTCTGAGCTGTGTCAGGCTTTGAATAATAGTCTGTGGGTGACTTGGGAGAGAGGCGGGGACAGATTGAGATGCTATATTTGTTATCCGATGAGTCACACTCACACCTCGTGAAGAGGGGTTGGTTGGAGTTAAAAGGACATGAATGGTCTTCATGTGCAAAGGAGGCATATTTGACACATGGTTTATGCTTCATAAAGAATGTGTTGCTTAAATTGATGCCATTCAAATTGATAGAAACTGCATCAGGAAGGGGGGGAGGAAGGGTTAACTAAAATTAGAAGGTAACCCTAGTTTTAGATGTGACTAGGGGAATTCAATCAAACTCACCACTTTAGAAAAAGCTGCTTCATTCCAACTACACAAAGGGAATTTGGGCAACTTGATCCATAGCGGTATTTCAGTAAAGTTTTCTTTGGATGGACGAAAATTGTAGGACCACTTTTGGAACATAAAGGGTCTTCGATTGAGAAAGCATGTGCCATTATCCCAGGCAGTGTCCTAGAAGGCGCCCCAGCCAACTAAAGAAAGTTCATTCTTTTTGTCCATCTGAATTTCCTCTTCAGAGGGTTAACCTCATCGTGCACTCGGTATGTAGTTGAGACTTGTTCGTTTCATTATGTCAAAAAAATAAATCCTTCCAATTCTGAGTGAGGGACGAGTGTCTTGCCGGCTCGAGGGAGTTTGGCTAGGGGAGCACCAAGGTGAATTAGGGGAGGTAGGAAGAGAGGGGAAGTGCCGTGGAATCCATGAGGGGAGGTGGAAGAGAAGGAAGCTCGGCTCTGGGGAGGCTAAGGAAGGAGGATTTGAGGCGCCAAGGGAAGAAAAAACTAGCCTCATTAGGGGAAGAGCGAGAAAGCGGCGCGGCGAAGGAGCGAGAGGAAAAACCTAAAAGCTCATCCATTATCCTAAGAGAAGAGAGTTGATGAGATTACAATACATGCAATCTTTCTTTACTTGAACCTTATGCGAGATAAAAAAATGGCGAGAGAAGTCAGGAAAAGAAAGAAGAGCTCGGTTTGCCCTCTTGTTATTCTTATTAGTAGATTATGACATTAATTAAAATAAATTTAAATTCAATGTATTTGAAGAGACAAATTATACTAGTTGAAAGAGGTCAGAATCAACAACGATAAAAATTATTATGATATTATAATTTTTTCCTTTAAAAAAAGGAACATGTTTTTAATAGCTATCATATTACAATAAATTTAGTATAAAATTATTTATATGATGAAATTTTTTAAAATTAATTAATAAGAGTCTAAATTTTGACAAGAAATTAGACATAGTTAAAAAAAATTTTAAGACTTTATTTGATGTTTGACAAGACAAACATCAACATTAACTCCCATCACTTATTAGTTGTTACTTAGTCTTCTTGCTTATCATTAAATTGTTGTTGCTTGCGATTGCTTAACCGATAACATTGAACTAACATAAGCTCATTTATTGTGCAAATATCATCACCCTTTGTATAAACTTATTTATCATGAATACAATAGATTAAATAAGTGTTATCAATTTTATAATTCAAACTTCTCAAGTTAAGAGAAAACAAATTTTATAATCTTACTTATGATAGATAATTTCAACTAATTCAAATTCTATGAATTTTTTTCTAAATTTTAATATAAAATTATACTATCTTTTATAAAAGTTTTTTTATAATCAATTTTTTTGCTAAATCCTCATGCAATATTCAATATTCATACATTAAAATTTTATAATATAGTGTGAAAAAATTATAAAGTTAAAATTATTTAAAATATAAATTTAGAAATAAAGACTAAATTAAGTATCATGACATAATAATTTATGGCAAACTATTTTGAGGATAAGATCTTATAGACTGCGTCGATATGGAACCAAGCAATTCTTAAATTAAATCACATTTTTTCAATGCTAAAATGTACCTCAACATTTTGAATTTATATTTAAAAGTGATCAAATAATATAACTCATAATTGAAAATTAATCTTCTAAATGAATTAATAATAATAATGTAAAAATAATAATTCATATGTCAATACATGCATCAATCAAGAGAAAAAATTTGAAGTTATAACATCCTCACCAAGGAGAAAATATTACATGGGAGACTCTATGAAAGTGGGACACATGATTCTAAATAATTTTTTATATTATTTTAATATAAATTAAAGAAGCGAGACTGATTGGATATGATTGAATAGCTATTCAGACTTGCATGTAATATTTTTCTCTCACCAAGTTAACTTCGTGAACCTAAAATCCATGACATGATAGTGTTCACTATAGTTCAATTCATTATGTAAATTTTTTGTTTAAATAAAATTAATGCTTTTAAAACACATTTAGATCTAATTTTTTTTTCCAAACCAAATATCTATATTTGTCAGGATATTGCATTCTTGCAAAATTGATCACAACACCTTGAAGGTAAAGACTGATTGAAACGAGAAATCATTATGTCTGAGTTTGATGTAGCTACGCCTAGACTCTAATAATATTGCATTGTATTATGTATATGATGTGTAATTGTCGTAATGTAATGTAGATAGATATATCTACATTTGAATACTTGGGCGTAATAATTTCTAAAAACATGACAGTATTCCATAGTATTATACCAATAAAAGGAAATGAATCCTTTTTTTTTCCGATAACCACTAAAAATGATTCAATAAATGGCTAGTAAACTAAATTTAATGAGCTAATAAATCAAGATCAAGTTTGTCCATTTGATTTATTAGCTTGTAAAACATTTAATAAATATTAATATAAATTATATTTAAAATATATTAATATTTAATATTTTAAGTATAAGATTATTAAAATATTTAAAAAATTATATCCCATTCTCTTCTATCTATTTTTTATTTTTTTATCATTTTATCAAAAAAAATTATCGAATCAAAATTATTTTATCTTAAAAATTAAATGACTTGGCTCATGAGCTTACTCAAACTCAAATAATAAAGCTCGAGCTCAAATCTATTAAATAATCAAGCTCGACTCAAGTTAAATGACTCTAACTTAACTGTCTCATTTCCACATAAATGTATAGCGACCAATAAAAAAATCTTTGTTCCCTGAAAATCTTAATATTCAAATTGATTTCAACAACTTCATGACCTATTGCAAGCTTAGGGAGTTTTATTTTACCCAAAAGTTTCATCTGGTTTGCCCTCTCCTCTTCCTCGTCACGTTTCTTCCGTACTTCCTTCTATCTTTGGAGCCATTCTAATGTTTGATAACTCCCAACTCTTTCTTGTCCCATGGCTTCTCTCTCGAGCTTCTTTAACTTTCCTCCTTTTCTCCTCCAACATTTTATCCAACTCCTCTCATGTTAGATTAGTTCCATATGCAACTATGTGTATTATTAAGCTTCTTCATTTTGATGGTAATTCATTTTATGATGCATGGATAATCCAATTACATCTTTGAGAGTTACACCTTTGGGTGTACCTTTTGAAGTCATTTTACCTCTATTGAGGTTCTCTCCTATAAATAAATTCTCATGATGCCTTTCTTACATCTTTCTTACATGCTTCATATTCCCATACAATTACCAACTTGCAATACAATTTGGTCCTTAGTGTCTTGATATAGAATCTCATTTAATGCTATTTTTCTTTTCTCCTCCATCTTTGAATCTCCTCTAAAATCAACTTCATCATTCTCATCATCAAGTACATTTTCATATCTATGTCTCTAGAATAATTCAGAAAGCCTTCCAATCTTATTTTAAATATTCATCTTGATTAGAGTATTTCCTTCACTTTCTAACTCATCCTAGTAATTAGAAATCTATCATTCTTCATCAACTACATAATTAGGATTTGTTATCCCCTTTCATGTTTTGTCATATGATTTCTTGTTATATCCTTACCCTTAGATGCATTGCATAAACTAGAGTCTCTTCTTATAAACGTGCAATGATGTTGGTTATGATAAGGCTTAGTAAACTTTAAGTGGATATTTTACAACATGGTTTCATACCCTCTTATATATTTTGTTTATTTACATTATACCTACCTTCAAGCTCTCCATACATACATTCAACAGAGATGAATTTCAATCTATCGATTTATTATATTCACTAAACTTATTTAGCATTAGTAACAATATACAATTATGAACCCAGTATATAACTTGGACATTCGCAAACATTGACTTCACTAGTAAATTTTTTTACCCACCAATAAAATGTCATCTTTAAAGTATAGAGTTCCTATCATCATGTACATTTTCCACTTAAAATGAAATGAATCATATTCATAAACCGTAATTACATCTTTACAAGAAGCCTTGTTATAGTTAGAGATTAGCATGTAGTTTGTTCATCAAAATAGAATTTCTCAATGATAAGCCAAAAAAAAACTCTTAAACACATAAACCGAAATAATAGTGGGACTTAGGGACCATTCCTTTAAAACTTGCCAAAAAAATGAAACATAACCCAAGAAAAAATTGAATAAAAAGGACATTACTGTGTAGGCATATTTTGCAAAACTTTATATGGGGTTATAATACTAAAGAAGATTTTTTTTTACCTTCATATATGCCATAAGTGTCAACAAGTCAATTGATGAACTTCGATAATGTGCAAATCGGCTCAAAATCTCACATCACCAAAATGTCGACCTCCTTTGACTTCATCATTAAACATCAAAATTGATCAATATTGCATGTCAATGATCAACCGCATCGATGTGTATCGATATGCGACATGCATATCGAGTCGGAGAGTGCGGCGATGCTCAAATGACCTCTGATCGATGAACGGACTTTGCCATCATGTTCAAAATATCAAATTTGGTTAGAATATAAATATTGCACAATCTAATGATCAACCGATCAAGCGATTGAGCTATCAATGCACATATGTCATAAAATATGATATCCAAACGAATTCATAAAATTGATTGACTGTTAGCTTCAAAATATTCTATCAAATGAGACTGTCCACGCTCAATTCAGATGAGTCTAGACAAATGTCGAGTGATCTGAAGTGGCGACATGCAATTTTGAGCCGAAATTGATCCAATTCGACGCCGACTCAAACCATGCTTCCATCAAAATGGTCGTGTTATGTATGGAATATTGAATAACCTAGAGGGGCATATATATATTAACTATATGTTTTTGTCATCATAAAATTTAGATTAGAGTTGATTAGTATATTAATAATTAGCTTAAATTTTAAAATAAAACTTAAAGCCACTCAATCAACCTCTTTTCGTTTGGTTTCCTTTACAAGCATGATCCCCAAGATCCGCATCTAGTTCCATCTCCTAAAGCCAAATCGTTCCCTAGTATTGCTCTAAAAAAATGGCAAGCAAAAGCAAGGGTTCCCTTTGTTTTCCTGCCGATCGAACAAGCCTGTTGGGTTCTCTTCTATTTTTCTTGCTCCCATGAGGACTCTTCCCTCCCTCTTCTCATTCTCCATCCTAGTCTGCAGAACTCTTGGCTCCTCACTTCTTTGGCATTGGTCGTGGACATGTAACTAATCCATGCTGGGTGATCCATCAGTTGTGTATACCAAAGAAATTTCATGGCTCATGCGAGTAATTGAAGTGAGAGGGCTTGAGGATGGTTAGCGACAAATTGGAATCTGGTGTTTACTTTTTTGTGTGATTGTTATGTGTGTTTATGTGGTGGATCCAATGTACTCATTAGGGTGTGTACAATATTAAGGAATAGTGTACTATCTCGAGATAGAAGTTACATCTATAATGGACTAATCTAATAAGGACTCTAAGACATAATGATCTGAATGTACCGAGATCTTTCCCCTTTACATGAAAAAGTAAGAGGTTTTTTTAAATGTTCATTAAGTTCTATGGAGGCAATCCCCCATAGTTAATTACATCCAGGAATGAGATTCCTTAAGAATACTCTCGATTAAGGTAAATGATCATTTCCAAAGATTTTAAAGATAAGACTATCAATTGGTTATTTTTTTTAAATTAAGTGGGATTGATCAAAAGGGAGTTATTATCAAAACCAAGAGAGATGAGTATGGGATGCTCATGTACTAGGAAACTAGTGAGCATCCCAAACTATCTATGGTTGGGCTTTATATTTTGAAATTGAAGAATTATATATTTGAGTTGAAATTTTTTTAGAAATTTGGGCTTACAATTCCAATACAAGATTATAGAAATGCTAAGAGGTGAGGATTTATGCTTATAGCCCCAAAGAAAACAATAATCTGATCCTAAATCTAGGGAGCTTTGGGGCCAAAAGCACTAAATCTATGGCCAAAATGGGCATATGATTTACCTCCACACGAGAGGATAAACCACCCAACTGTTGGACTTACAACCACCTAGGGTGGCCGCTAACTAACTCCTCCTATGATTTTAAATACATATAGGTAAGTCTTATGCTTTGCAATATGGCTATATTGTTGCTTATTTAGAAAGGAGACTAAGTCTTTAAACTCACTCCCTAAGAGACTAGATCATGAAGGGCATGAATAATGACTTTATACAAATTTTGTTAAGTTTTATTTTGATCTTTGGACTTTTACTTTGACACGAGCTATAAGATTTTATATGCCTAATACATGAGAAAATTAGTTATGGGCCAAATCAGAAAGAAGGAGGAGTGTTTCCACCATGACATTCAAAGGTCAAGCTAATTTCTCTAGCAAAAGTGGAAGCCCTCCATTGGCAAGAGTGAGATAATATGATTTATGCTTGATGTGAAACATACATCCAACTAAGAGGTTGCTAAATCTTTTATTATCTTTTATTTAATTCTTGCTTTTAGGTGAAGTTATGAATTATTTAGTTTAATTTTGAATTGATTAATTTGATAGAAGATTTATTTTTCATGAGAACTGTCGCATGCCACACAACAATCACCAATCATAAAGAAACTATGAAAAGGCATGCCATTTCTAATGCACAAAAACATCAAATAATTTTATAAAGCTATAAAAGAATAAGAATGTAGTTTGTACAAGTAAAAAAAGAAATGTGGTAGGAGCTCTACATCTCAGTTACAAATGAATAATTACAATTAAAGGAATTCATGTTATGGGGTCTTCATTCTTCATTCTTCATTTTGATTTGCTTCTTTTAATTAGCTTCTCTTCTTTCTTTTTTGGCTTGATTAGAATATGGTTGCTCAAAGGCATCACATGGTACATAAGACTTGATCTTATAATCAATGTTCATCTAATCCCCATAACATTCATTCCAAATCTTAATTGCAAAATTTACATCAAAATGGGAAAGGAAAATCTAATTAAACTTACAAATAAAGGTTAGCTAAACATACCACAACTAACGTTATATGAATAATTTGGACTTAGCACCCACACATGGGTAACCAAGTCCACATGTCTAATTTGGGTTATGCTTAGGGATATAAACAACCTACATCAAAAATCATTTATATTTTTATTTACATCCTAAGCACAACCCCATTAATATAACCTAACATCATTCATACACCTAACATCCAGTCTAAAATACCACAAAATAAAAGTATGCATCAAACCATGCACCGCCCTAACATAGAGCTAAAAATGGTGACTTAGTCTAATGTGTGTGCCATTTAAGGTTTATGTGGCATGTCTTAGCTAGACTTTAAGGTTGAAATTTTTTAAGTATGAAAGATTCAATTTAGAAGATGATTTCATTTTAAGTGATTTAGTTGATTTATCAATTTTAGTTGGTGATTTGATTTGGTTTGAATGAACCTACACTTATTTGAATGTTATGAAGAGAAGAAAAGAGAAGAGAACTTCTCTTTCATCCCTATCTTAAAGCATTTCTAAGATAGATTGAATTTCCTTTAGTGAATGATTTATTATGTATTTTAATTGATCTAAGTTTGGGTTCTCTTTAAATAGTCTATTCAATAAGAAAGACATCTTAGAATTAATTATGGTGGATTACTATCACATAACACACACACTCATTTCTTTCCATCATGTATACCATGCATATGAATAATCCTAAGCATACCACATGCAAATCTTAGCACACTTTGATGATGAATGCAAAGAGATTGTGATTTGGAAATTTGGATATTTCATTTGTTGATTGGATCATTTATGCATGTCTTTATTATATAGAAAAGAGATTTTTCATCCATTAGCTAAATGCACATCCACATGTATAAAAGTTATAAGTGAGTACACCATTATTTTCTACACTAGGGGTAAGACCTACTTAGGGCTACTTAAAGTCTCACAACCAGGATGTCAGGTAATATACCACTTTTCTTAAATATATGTAGATGTACAAAACTACAAGGATGAGAAAATCCATGAAAAAAATTTATGTTTCATTTATTTGGTTGTATGATTTTGTGTAACATGAAGATTCTTTCTAAGTCATAATATGGAGATGCATAGGAATAGATTTAGGCAAGTGTTATGTTCTTTTCAAATGAACTATACACTTTGCAAATCTATGTGAATCCATATTAAGAAAGAAAGAAGACTTCATAATACACATCTTATGCTATCATCACATTCAAGCTTATAAATATTTATAACTAACATCACTTCATTTTATAATCTTTGGTTTATAAGTTTTGAAAATAATTTTGATTTAATAGTGATAATAGCCACTCATATTTTTAATTTTAGCCAACACATGCAATTTGACATAAAGGAAACATTTTTTAATTAATTTTCAAAAGATATGGATGCATTATTTCATATGGCAAAATAATATTTAGCATGATTGGAAAGAAATAAATACATAAGTTCATTCACCTAATTAATTCCTAAGGACCATCAAACCAAATAAGATCATTTAAAGTGAATCAAAATTTCTTAAGGAGATTTTTATTTTTGAATTTTATTTGACTTAGGAAATATGAGAAGGGTTTGCTAATCCTAATCCATTCCCCCATGTGTGAATTGGTTTGGTTTAATTTAGAACAGTTAAGTTGATTTTATATTTTTAGCTAGATTAAGGTATGAATTAAAGGGATTAATTATCCCTTACCTATATCATCTTAAGTTAATTAATTGATTAATAATAAGTCAATATGATATGCAACCACATGAAAAGTAAATTTGCAATGCTCTAAGAAATGAAAGGGGCTAATGTAGTATGATTAATAATTAATTAAACTTAAGGGATCTGCCTTAATTACTCTTATGATTTTCTCACACATGAGCCAATCATAATTTCATTATCTCTCACCTTGGGTTTATTGAACACCCGAAGCTACCCAAGATGAATTAAAGGTTGTTTAGGTTGGGTGAATGATTTTTAATTTTGATTTCATTAGGCCATTAATGAATTGATTAAATGCTTTGATTATGCTTTGATTTAAATGATAAAGTTAACTAAGGGGAAAGGATCAAGGGCAAGGCCTCAATCCTAATCCCTAAATCATTCAATCATTCCACTAGGTTTTGATTCCCTCATTTTGAAGATCTAATTACTTGATTAATCAACTAATCATTCCATTAACCCATTAATTAATTTATGTTTCAAAGGTAAAGTATACTTAGGAAATAAATTAGGAAAATGTCCCCAATCATATTCCCCAAATGATTTTACTGTTTAACATGGATAATTATATTCAAGTAATTAATTTAGCTACTATTCATTCCTTAATTATAATTAATTTGATTAAGAGAGTGATTAGGCTTGCTAAAATGATTTCCCTAATTAAGCCATCAATAAAATCCCAAAAAAAATATGGGAGGAGAGGTCATCCCCTAGACATTCATAAAAATTTGAAATTAATTGAATGCTTAATTAAGATGTAATTAAGCTAATTAGATTTTTAATAAAATTCTAATTAAGCTAAAGTCCCTATTCAAAAATCAATTAATTATAATTTTTCTAGATTCTCCTCTGAAATATCTTCAAAATGAGCCTGAGTTTGCATTTTTTGGATTTTTCTATAATTAGTTATGATTTTAGAAAGTTTTATCATTAAAATTGAATTAATTTTAATTGTTTGTTATGTATATCGATGGATCTTCAGAACACCATTTATCATGCAGTTTGGTCGCGAAGCCAATATCCGTCTGGCTAATGTTGTGAGCAATACTAGGGATGTTGGAGCTACCATTCAATTTGATAGTGTAGACTTTCCAACCATCACCACTGTAAATAATCCTCCACCTGAGCATTTGCATATTGTACACACCAACCTATGCAATGGAGGAGGACAATTGGAATGACCACTACTGTTATTGAGGTTCATCAAAGAGAGCAGTTGTACTTAAAAGGTTGATTCATTTTGAGGTGCATGAAGAGAACCTTCTTGGGTTGAAAGTTTTAGTCTTACCTTTGAATCACTGCCGGTTGAATCTTTTGCACTAGGAAGGTATGATATCGAAGCCTCATCTTACGGAGGAAAATTGAGTAGAAGGCAAAAAGAAATACTAAACTACTCAGTGGTTATTGTCTAAATCATAAGTCATACAACCAACCTTACAACTGAGCGAGTATTTCTATCCATAATAAATTTGAAAATTTTGAGATGGGTGAAAAGGAATAGCTCTTGGTGATGTTAACGGTGTTTCTTAGCTCAACAAAGTTCAACCTTTCTGAAGGAACAACATGAAGCTTCATTTACTTAAGAACATAGAGTTCTAAAGGTTGCTAAGGAAAAATGTCTTATGAAGAACATGTATCAAATATCAATTATCAAAGAAGCCAAAAATGCTCCACTATAAAAACTACAATCAGTGGTAGTAAGCTCAAGACTTCTAGAAATCCCACGGTGAGCATCGGGGCATAACACGAATCACATGTTCGAATCAATTCGAAAGGTCGGTAAAATAAAAACAAATATGGAGGCGCTTGAGAAGAAGTGGTAAAGCTTCTTCATAGAACAAGCAAGACATCAGAAAGAGAAATGCTAAACTACATGCTCACAATCATTGTTCAAGTAGAAATTATACAACCGGTTGTGAACCCGTGAGTGTTCCAACCCATAGTTTGATAGCCTAAGATGGGTAAAGGGAGCGACTCTAGGTCAAATCAAGTAGTCCTTCTAGACAATGTCGGTTCCAACTTCTCTAGTGAGGAAACTTGAAACAACATATGCGAGTGTATCGGTTCTCAAAGTTGCTAAGAAGAAATGACGATGAAAAGAAAATATGAAGGTCCTATCCTTGGGGACTAGAGTTACTCCTCAAAGAGACCTCCTCTTGACACGGAAAATGCCTACTAATTCAAGTCTACGGTGAGCATCGATCGTGACACTTGGATGACATGTCTAAGAATCACCCATCGAAAGGTCCTGACAAATAGGTGAGCAAATTTGGAGGCCAAAATCTCAAAGTAAAATTCCCTTACAAATAGACAACAACATGACATTTAGACTGTACTACCACAAAATCTACTCCTCATGTTAAATTTTTTAGAGCTAAAGTAGTCTTGCCACTTGAAGTTGAACTACCTTCACTCTGAGTAGCCATTCCACACAATCTCACTCAAGACGATAATGTATGTCTATGGATGTGAGAATTTGATGGACTTGATGAGATCAGGCATGAAGCTCAACAAAATCTAGAAGTCTACCGAGCAAAGATGTCCAAAAGCTCGTTATCTCATAAGATTACCCTCATCTTGAGGATCGATCAGCTGAAGTACTTGATGATAAGACCATCATGATAGGTATGGCAAGATGATGTGCTTTGCTTTGATATCACATAGTTCCATAGAAAGTAGTGAAGGGACAAGTCTTAGCATTTTACGGCGCATCCTATCCTGGACTCTTCTCTTAATGATGATTTTCAATGATCAAATTATGCTCATTCATGAAAGAGAAAAATCACAAATTTAAGAAATATACTTTGATGGATCCTCATCGATCAAAAAAGTCCAATCTCTAAATTTTCCAAGAGTAAGAGCAGGAATTGGCATCATCATCATAACACCAGAAGGAGGTATAATGAGACGATCATATGGATTGACCGAGCCAAGAACTAATAATGAAGCTAAATATGAAGCGTTAGTGGAAGGTCTGGAAGAAGCTATTTTCATAGGCATTCAGAACTTGCATATTTTTGGCGATTCTCAGCTTATTATAAATCAAGTACTTGGCATCTATAGAATCAACAAGCTTGAGTTAGCTTTCTATCATAAGCGAGTTCTCAAGCTTATGAAGCAGATACCAAATATCACACTAACTCGAGTCTCTCAATCCGAGAATAGTAAGGCCGATTGCTTGGCAAAATTAGCTAAGAAAATGGCAAGTATGAATGATGATTATATCATGATCGGCATATTTACTCACGAGTTCTAGAGCCGATAAAGTATCAATCCTCGTAGAGGGGTACCAAATCGACCGGGGATGTGACTCAAGTTGCTCCTCATACTCCCAAAATCAATAAGAAGTTGTTTCAAGAAGAATAATGACATTGCCTAAAAGCGTGTGAAGCCTTTGTTGTAGAAGAGTCACGTGATTGGAGGCAAGCCTTCATCAACTATTTTAAAGAAGGCAAATTACCAAGTAATAAATCACTGGCGGCTCAAATCGAAAAGAGAATGCTACGCTATGCTTTCATCAACAATACTTTATATCATAGATCCTTTGAACAAATGTGGCTACGATGCCTAGGTATAGATGAAGCTAGCAAAGTGATGGTTGAAGTTCATGAAGAACTTTGTGGTGCACATCGGTCAGTCTAAGATGGCGATAAAGATCAAAAGGATGGGTTATTATTGGCCATCTATGGTGAGAGACTATATTAATCGCTAAAGTATCATGAGTGTCAAGTACATGGGAATCTCATTCATCAACCTCCAAATCCATTACACCCAACGATAGCATCACGGCCATTTGAATCTTGATGCAGTATAATTGGACCAATTGATCCCCGTCATTGGACATACTTCATCTAGCGTGACTATTTATTTCTCTGGCTACCATTTAAAGAAGTTACTGCGTGATCAACTTCTTCACGCATAGTCTATAGATTTGGAGTGCCATGTCGAATAATTTTTGATAATGACACAACTTTCAAAAGTGCAAAGATTTATAGATTCATTGACCGACACAAAATTGATTGGTGATACTCTTCAATATATAATCCAAGAGCAAATGACTTGGCGGAGGCCTTCAACAAGACATTAGTCAAGCTGCTCAAGAAGATTCTTACTAAAAATAAAAGAGAATGGCATACCAAGCTAGTAGAGGCTCTATGGGCATATCAAAGTACCTACAAGATGCCAAATAAAGCCACTCCCTATTCATTGGTATTTAGAACCAAAGCAGTTCTTCTGCTTGAAGTTGAGCTACCTTCACTTCGAGTAGCCATCCAAAACAATCTAGCGGAAGATCAAAATACTCGTCTGAGAATGGTGGAACTTGACACGCTTGATGAAGTTAGATTGCAAATCAATCTGGAAGTCTATCGCAAAGATGTCCGGGGCTTTTTGACCGTGGTGCTTTAACATTCAAAAGAAGGTGGACAAGACCAATTATCCCCAATCAAAATTCAATGGCAAATTTGAGCCTGGCGGAAGCCCTTTTGTCATTGAAAAGGTATACCAAGGAGGGGCATACCAACTCATTGACTTAAAGGGTGAAAGACCAATGCCACCAATTAATGGTCGATACTTGAAAAAGTACTATACTTGACAACCACATTTCTCTACAATAAAATCCCCATGCAAGATAGGGACATTTTTTTAGTATATCTATTTAGGTTGACATCGTGCTTCATGCCGAGATCCTAAATAAACATACTCCAAATGAAGAACATTTTCATGAAAATTCTCTTGTTAGGGGCATTTTAGATTTATATATATGGATGAAATCAATGTTGTATGTTAAAATCTCCTTTAGAGTATATCAACTCAAATATTGATGTATTTATATAATTTCATCTTGAAAATTCTCTAAATGTGCTTTAGAATTCCCCAAAAAAGGGGCATTTTTCATTTATATTAAATTTATTTGAGTTGACATCGTGCCAAAAGATGAGATCCTCAAATATATTCTTATTAGTTGACATCAAGCTTTATGCAAATACACGAAAGTCCATAATGGTCATTGTTAAGTTACATGTTCTTGCGAAACAAAAGAATCTATTTCTCATGAAAAGATAGCCCTAAATGTCAAAATTTATCTCTCAGACTAAATTCGAGACCAAGTCAAAGAACTCAAAGCTTTAATTAAGTTGGAGAAACATCAACCTCTATCCTAAAGTCTAAAACATGGATGGGTTCTAATGGTCGACTCAACAAGCCCAAATAGCCGGTTCTGACGCTCTCTCCTCACTCAACAAGCGAGAAAAGGCAATGAAAGAACCCCGTTCATCCGATGACAAAATCTAACCTTCGACTTAAGTCAAGACTCGAGTAGGTTCTAAAGTTCTTCAATAAGCCCAAATATGGCGTTCGGCTCTCTCACTTAACAAGAGAAAAGGCCGTGAAAAGAGCCCCTACTGTTGGTCAATGATGATAGTTATTCAACCTCACTAGATCCAGTGATTACAAGCAAGATCCAAGAGATCTCTACTTGATCGATAGATCAAGACAATATGAGGAAACACTTAATTGGGGCTCAAATTAATCTATATATTACGAAGGTGATATTTCAATCTATTCTCAAATGATCAAGCTCAAAGCACGGTCAAAGCCAATCTCCTCATCAAGTCCATCAAAGAAAAACATAGGATAGAAGCAATTCCATAGTTCAAACAAAGGTGATGGTAGAAGAATTTTGTAGTTATTTAGTCTCATTTAAAGCACACTGCGTTCTAATAACTCAACATTGACCCTACATAAGCTGGAAGGCTGGGTCATCTATACGTATCCTCCAATGAATCCAAATAAGCAGCAAGCATAGGATTCAAGGTATACATACACTTCCTGACAAGTCAATATTGACAAATCAGGTCAATTCTTCATCCAGTCCGTCAAGCTCAAAGCTGGGAGAAGAATTTCAAATCCATTCAAGCAGGATAAATTGATTCCCAAGTCATTCATCAAAACAAAGCAAGACCAATTCCTCCATCAAACCCCAAGCATGAAGCTAGGGTTGGAGGAGACTCAAATATGCAATAACATAAAAGAAAGAGACCTTCAAGCCATTGAAGCGGAATGGTAGAGGGTGCAAGAACTCTTCCCTATCAAGTCGATTCTAACAAATTGGTCAAGGTTAGTTAGCATGTCTGAATAAGGCAATACTAATGACAAATCTATCAAAGTTCCATAAGCTATCAAAGTTGAAATGATCCAAGTTCTATGGCAAACCCAAAAGGTCAACCAATTTTCAACAAATGACTCGCTTCATGCACGAATCATATTTGTTGGAGGACATTTGTTGACCTCCATATGTATGCCATAAATCAAAACAAGCCTACAAATTGAATGGACTTGAGCGAAGAGTGAATCGGGTTCAAAATGCATTGGATGTCACCAAAAATGGTCGAAATGACCTCCGATCGATGAATGGACTTTGCCATTGCATTTAGAACATCAAAATTGGTTAGATATAGATATTGTAATGATCAATTGATCAAGCGCTTGAGTCATCAACATGCTTGCATATCAATGTTAGTAGGCACCGACGATGACCAAATGACCCCCGTTCATGAAATTGATCACGCCGTTAGCTTTGAAATGGCAAAATCTACTAAATGAGACTATTCATGCTTAATTCAAACGAGTCTATGTAAATGTCAAATAATCAGAAATGATAGCACGCAAATCAAGGCTGAAATGCACAAGGTGTCATCAAAATCTTAAATGACCCTCGATGAGCGGACTTTGCCATCAATTTAGAATGTCAAAATTAGTCGGGATATAAATTTTTGCACAACTTGATGATCGATCAAGCTCGGTTGTCATGCTTGCACATATCAAGGTCAAAGGTATTCGAAAACGATCCAATTGAAATGCCATTGGGTTCAAAATGATAATTACTAAATATGATATATATATTGACTATATGCATTTATCGGTGTGAAATCAACTTTAAAATTATTTAATAAATTTAAAATTATTTTAAAATCCCCAAATTACCCACCATTTCCCCCCATTTTCAATTTTCTAAAAAAAAAAATAAAATAAAATTGAATAACCACTCCCTCCCATTTTTCTAGCAACTCCTCCCTCATTTCCCTCATCTCCCCATTTTTTAAAATTTCTCCCTCATTCTTTTCTCCCTTTTTCTCTCTCCGCACTCTCCGTCTGAGGTAATTCTTTTAATTTCCTTGGCTTTTTTTTCATTTTCATCCATTTCGCCTCCAATCCATCGTCCAAATTATGCAGTTTAGGTGCATTTTACTCCAGCATGACTCCGTTGTTTTGATCCTCAGTCGTCTCCGCCCTTTGTGAGCTTGTGCGTCAGTTCAATGACCGTCCGCCCTCACGCCATCCTCCATCCTCTGTTTACTGCATTGGCTACTCCACCCAATCCATGAAACCGACTGCCGCGCCTCCGCGTCCATGACTGCCATCAAATGACCCAATGTCCCGTGCAGACCGCTTGTCCCGTGATAACCCGCATACGTGACCCGTTTTCACATCTCAGCGTATGAACCTCGCATTGATCCACCCATCGGTCTGCCGGATCCGCCATTTTGCGTGATTTACCAGCCACCATTTCGCCAAAAAAATCTTGTCGCCCGTTGTTTGTGACCAGCCCATGCACACACATGACCTCCTTTCCATTTCCATCCTTCCACACCTTCCCGCCCATCAACCATTCCACATCCGTAAAATAGTCCGCAACCCTTTTTTTTCCATCCAGTTTGTGCTTCACCGTGAATCGGGGAAGAACATCGTCAAGAGGCAAATTCTTTCTTCGGTTTCCTATGTCACACACCCCGTAGCCCTTCCAGTTTGTGCTTCACCATGAATCAGGGGAAGAACATCATCAAGAAGTGAATTCTTCCTTTAGTTTCCTGCGTCGCACTCTCGTAGCCCTTCCAGTTTTCACTACGCCATGAATCGGGGGAAGAACATCATCAAGAGGTGAATTCTTCTTTTGATTTTTATCGCCTCCCAGAACCTTCCTACCTTCGCAAAATCGAGGAAGAACATCATCAAGAGGCGAATTCTTCTTTTGATTTTCAGTGTCGCACCCCTTACCTTGCATCCCCAATTGCAACCCAACCCCATTCCTTTGCCGAGCATTGCAGCGCACTACAAAATAAGTCAGAACATGTGAGATTTAGTGAATGTGAATATATATACATGCTTGTGTTGCTTTGTAGGTTTGAAGACCTCGTTGTGCTCAATAGGGCTCGACGGGATGAAAAAACATGCTGTGGTGTCACAAGACACCGCTCGCTACTCTCAAGAGGGCATACCGAGTAAGCCAAACACTTGTTAGATGTCACTCCCCCTAGACGAAATGCTGCAAAATTTTATCTAATTTCCAAATTTAGAAAAAAAAAGAAAGGGGATGATTATATATTGCATTGTATGTCTTCTTTCAGTCGAAGGCCTCTGCTCAAGAGGACGAAGTGCGATTGTGGTGTCATGAGACACTGCATTCAAGAGGGTCACCGAGTAAGCCAAATACCCGTCGACTACGAGGATGATGGAGGCTGTCAAAACTATTGACTTAGAAAAAATGGGAGGATAAAATGAGCTGACTTAGGAGCGCTAAGTAGGAAAACTTGCAGCTAATTTTATAGAGTCAAATAAAAAGGGGGGGCATTTAAAGCAAATTTTGGGAAAATAGAATATTTATTTAAAATGCTAGTAAAATTTGGGGGAGGGTAATATTAAACTCATAAACTATGGGGAGGCTAATATTAAACTCATAAACTCTAATTGCAAACTTATATGGCTTAAATTAAAGTGGTAAAGTGAGTCCTCTTTTCTTGCAAATTCTCAAAATTAAACAAGCTTTAATTGAAATTTAGGGACTAAACTCATAACTTGCAATAAACTCAAAATAAATCAAATCCAAATTGGGTTTAATAACTCTTATATCAATATGGAGGTGATTACTATGCTAGCTAATAAGCATAAGTGGGGTTAAGCAACAAACACTGAAATCGGCATAACTTATCAAAATTGGTGTAAATTGCACCTAATCAAATTCGGAGAATTACAAAAACTCAACAAGTAAACACAGTGCAAGTAATGTGTTAAACTACAATCTAAATCAAAATGCCATCTTCGCCACCGGATCTGTAACCTTTTGTACAAGTAGACAGAAGGTGATACTAAATCAAAATCTACAAAAATCATAGGGCCTCCTTTAATAAAAAATTAATGAATTTCATCCTAATTATGATTTTCAAGAGTGATTATTTCATTAATTAGATAAAATTGGCTAAGCTATAAATTCTTGCATGTGCTCGGACATAGAGATTTCAAGTGCAAATTTTAATGTCTGAAAAGGCCAGGCTAAAATTGGAATTAAATGAAAATACAAAATCAATTTCATAATTCAAAAAAATAAAAGCTACCTAAATTCTTAAATACACCCGCATGTGCCCCGACACTGTGCTGAATGCCTAAATTCAAGTGTCTGAAGATGTTGTGCGGGTTGCATCCCGGTTTAGTCTTAGAACTGGGTCCGGGTTAACAAAACCTAAAAATCTAGAATAAGAGTTTCAAATAAGTGAAATATTTGAGAAATTGATTTTGTCAGGTGACAGTAGATGTAATCCTCTGTTAGCAACTAAATAGAGTTGATAGATCTAAAGCTCTTAAATGCATGCAAATTAATCAAATTTTTTACTCAAATCAAATATCAATCTAAAATAACTTAAATGAAATTCTATCATAAAAACTTAAATCAAATCCAATCTATCCACCTTCTATTTATCGGGGGTGACAAATTAAGAAAATTATAGCTCACAAAGAAATGTCAAGTATACGCTATGTTCACTCTCAATCAATTTATCATCGATGTGGCTCCTCTAAACTAGGTGGCTAGGCTCCAAAAAGCTTATGATCGAGTCCTCGACGGTGGTTTGGCGCTCCATTATATTATGATCACGTAGCGTATGCTCTCAATGGCTCCCTTTAAGTTGTGAATCATAGGGTATACTTGATAGGCAAACAACCTCACGTAAGGTGGACTTAAGATTATCTCCTTAGACATCACCCCAGTCTACAAAGGATTTCTTGGGCGTAACCCATGTGTTCTTGATGAGGATCCTTCTCATGTTGGGTGTACCCCTCCTCGACTAAGTAGACTAGGGGACGGGATGACGGAACAATGGTATCTAGATTGGGCACGTCATCATTCTTCTAACCATCCGGTTTAAGCTATAATGATGAATTTCATAATCTAAATTTGAAACTCTACATATTGCTACTATATGTTATGCTTTCAACGATCTAATGACAAGCCTTAATCGAAAAGTTCTCTCACTTACTTATTGAGAGGGTAACTATGGGGCTTGCCTATAGGTGGAACCAGATCTAAAGTTCTCACCAAATGAGAACAAAATCTAGTAGTGTCTTATCTACTATTCCATCTACCTTACGAAAATTACGACACATTTAAACTACTCTTTTGCCATAGAGGTGGGTGGCAAAATTTTTGGAGCCCACATTAATCCCCATCCCATCGTGGCGCTTACTGGTGCTTTGAAATGACGTGCTTTCCACTTAGTGCCACGGGAGTGGTGTAACTGACAAGGCACACCGAACGTATTGTCATTGATTGAAATGATCCACAACATCCAAAAGATTACAAACACTAATAGATAAGATATATACCTAGACCCAAGAGGTAGATAGAATCATGATCTTAGTGTGATGCAGCTCTCTTTATGCCAAGGGCATAAGAGAGAGCAAGAAGGAATCTGGGGATTGGGTACATGAACCTTCCAAATTTGAGCTCACCCGAGCTTATTGGGATCAAAATGATCCCACACCTTCTAAGGAGGGGATGCACATCCAACAATCAAGATTGTATGGGATTACAATTTCAAAAGGACCAAGCAAAATTTCCTATAGCTATGGTTTCAAGCAATCACATCGAGGTTATCTTCCAATGGAGGAGGTAGCTTTGTAGTAGAGAG
This sequence comes from Cymbidium sinense, assembly GCA_021442155.1. Lineage (NCBI taxonomy): Eukaryota > Viridiplantae > Streptophyta > Magnoliopsida > Asparagales > Orchidaceae > Cymbidium > Cymbidium sinense. Next base: position 44,360 of record JAKCPB010000315.1, on the reverse strand, counting down.
CATGTTGAAGGAATCAAGCCTTGATTTGAAGTTCTTTGCTCAGTTGACCAAGCTCTCCCTCAATGGTGATTGACATTGATCGAAGTGATGCTTTCGATGGCTTGGAGATTTGGGAAATAATTTGCTTGAGCTTGACGAGGTCCAAGGATGGTGTGTGCAAGGTTAATTTGATTTTGGTTGAGAATTGGATGAGTTGGATTTGGAATTGAACTCCCCTATTTTGACTTTGAGTAAAACCGAAAATGGGAAATGGGGGAGCTCGGGAATGGCTTGAAAAATCTTGGGGAGGCTTTGATTCAACCTCTCAAGCTTTGAGGAATGGATTGCTTGTCGTTTGAGTGAGAATGAGGGAGAGTATATTTCCTTCTCCTTGGATCGGATGGTGAGATTGCCATTTTTGATCAATGGCGATTGGAGGCACGATTTGGGCAAAACACTCCATGGGTCATTTTGGGTAGTGGGTGAAGGAGAGTGAATGTCCATGTGAGTGGTTAGTGTATTTATGATCCAAGTGCTCAAAGATGATTGGGAGGTCGTTTGGCCTTGGCTTGGGTCATGGCCAACCCAAGCTCATTGGGTCATGTTCACCACCCTCCTTGGTGCCCATGTGGCCCAATAGGAGGGATGACCTTGAGAAAGAAATGATCAAATTCTAAGTGAATTTGGTCATATGATACTGACCTAAGGCCAAAGTGGTCATTTGGCCATGAGTTTGATTTGGGCATATTTGAAATGATTCAAAAGTGGGTTGGGCCAAATTTGAAGTGATTTGGAGTTCATTTGGTTTGAATTTGTTCAATTTGACCCATTTAGGTCAAGTTGGGTCAAATTGGGTTAGGTTGACCAATTAGTTAGGTCAAGTTCAAATGATCATTTGGAGCCTATGGGTATCATTGGTTAGATTTGACTTTGGTTCATTTAGGTCAAATGGGTCAAGTTGACCAATTTGACTCATTTGACCCAATTGGGTTAGGTCATGGGTTGGTTTAGGCTTGGTTGATCATCTAAAATGTATTGCAAGCTTTGGTTTCAATCAATTTTGATTTGGTTTGATTTCAAGTTATTTTGACCTTTTGGGTCAAGTTGGGTTCATGGTCAATTGGGCTAGGTTGGGTCTAATTGGTCAATTGAAGCTTTGGTCAAGTTCAACGATCAATTTGGAATGAATTTGACCCATTGGTTGCAATCAATTTGGCTTAGATCAAGATTTGACCCATTTTACCTTTTTAGGTCAATTTAGGTCAACTTAGGTCAAATGGCCAATTGGGCTTGGTTTGGCTGAAGTGAGGACTTGGTCATGTTCATTCATTGATCATGAATGAGTTTGAGTCAATGGTTTCAATCAATTTGGCATATGGTAGATTTTGGCTAGCTTGGGTTTCATTTGGGCTAAATGTTGACTTGGTCAAAGGCTAAGTTTGACTTGATTTGACCCAATTTGAGTGATTGATTATTCTAGGATGATTGTTGATCACAATGTGAGGTTTGGATGAGCTTAGTTCAATCTAATTTGGGTTGGATTAGAACTTAGCTCAAAAAGGTATTTTAGGTCACTTTAGGTCAAGTGAGCATAAATGGGTCAATTGGCTTGATCAAGACTTGATTCAAGTTTGGTTGAACTCACATATGGACTTATGATTGAAATATAAATCCAATTGTAAGTGATTTGGAGTCAAATGGGTTTTGGTTCATTTGACAATTTCAAGTCAAAATGATGATCATGGGTTTGATATGGGTTTGTTTGATTTTGGCTTGGTGATTGTAGTTTATGATTATATTTGGGCATGTGATTGAAGGAGTGATTGTTTGAAGAGAAAATCCAAGGGTTTGGATTGATTTGAGAATGATTTGGCTAAATCCAAGAAATTGGCTTAAAGGATATAAATTGAATTTGGATTTGAGTTTTGAATTTATATTGATTTGTTTTAGCTATTTGATTTTATATCTCAAATATATTTGTAAATATAAATGGGAATATAAATGATCCATGAGAGAATCATGTGAATTTGGCTAAGGTAGGTCAAAAGTTTTGAAGAAGTGGTTTTGATTTGGTTTGATTTATATCCATTTGATTTAGATAATTTGGATGCCAATTTCATTTATAATTGTGAATATAAATGATGGAATAAGTGATTTATAAAGAAATCACTTGGCTTTGGGTTGATTTGAGGGTTTGGCTAAACTTATGAATGTGGTTCATAAGACTTAGGAAAGATTTTGATTTGGGATTGATTTTGGATTTGAATCATTTGGAATTTGAGTTTGAGTGATTTGAGATTTAAGAAAAGATTGAGTTAGGATTGATTTGAGCTTTGAAAAATCAAATGAGTTGGAATTGATTTGAGCTTTGATTTGGATTGGTTGGAATTGATTTGAGATTTGAAAATTAATTGAGTTGATTGAGATTTGATTTGGATTGGTTGGAATTGATTTGAGATTTGAAAATCAATTGAGTTGGAATTGATTTAATTTGATTTGGGAGTTTGAAGGAGTGTACATGGGTTGGATTTAGGCTATAGGATAAGTGGTTGTTTTAAGTCCCTAATGCATAGCCTAGTCCTATGATAAACTTTTCTAAGTCTCTAGGTTGGTCAAGTGTTCACTAATCACTAGAAGTGTCTTAAGAAGGAACTCTTAGTGCAGGAGTCCCATGTCTGGATGGAGAAGTTGAGAGCTCACTCCAAAAGTGAGGTCAGCATACTGATGATTGAAGTCTAGAGAGCTTCAATCTTATTGCAATGAGAATAGGGATTATAGAGATGTATATGAAGTCCGACAACAATCATCAAGATCCAATTCCTTCAATGTTCAAGCGCCACAAAAGGGTCTACATCATGAGAATCTAAACTATAAAAGAATGGCTCTTGTTCGTGAAAAGTTCATCGAAGCAAAACATCTGCAGATGAAAAGCTTTTGGAGTCTAAAGAGTTCCATGATATATTCTTGAGACAAAGCTAATGTTGAAACCATCAAAACAAATGAGAGAAAATCTAAGGTAAAGCATCAATATGGTAGCGGTTTGAATTGAAAAATACACTATGGAATTCTGGTTTTGCTCATCAGCCAATGACTGAAAAATTATCTCAACCAACCAAGATTGTGGTCTTGAAGCCTAGCCCAAGAAAACATTTAGACTTAAAGTCCCCATAAACTCCTGTAATGTCATCACCAGAACTACCAAGGCAAGGAGACAATTATGGAGGCCTAAATCCTCGTGATCCCATTTGTCTAAGAGAAGCGACAAGGACATGAAACTTCATACAGCTGTGTAGACATCGAAGGGATGAATCTCTATTGTCTTTTGTCTTTTCAAATGGATATGCTAGTGATGATAGCTCGTTTAATAGGTTGGAGAATTATTGTAGGAGACGATTGTAACAATAGTGATTCATAAATTTCAAGTTCTTGGGATTTCATGAGCAATAGATATGGAACCTTCTATCTTACTATTTTTAAAATATGATAATCATTAAACTAATTAAAAATCCTAAAATAATAATGAAATCTAAGCAACATATTTAAATATAATAAATTACCTTCACTATTTTTTAAACATAATAAAATAAAATGATTATTTTATTTAATAATTTTAATCAAGTCTTTATAAACTCTTATGAATGACTATATGATTATCACTAATTCAACTAATAAAATCTTAAAATTATTATCAACAATTTACTTATAATATTTTATGTCTATATCATTCAACATTAAAATATATATTTTTAATATTAGCATGACTTATTAAATATTTTATAGGCTAAATTTTAAAATAAGCATGTTTAAAACATAATTAGTGGATTAGACACTAAAAAAATTTAAAGTACAGTCGCTTAAGCGCAGCGCTGAAATTTTTTAAAAAAAAACTTTGAACCAGCTGCGGTATTTTGGCCGTACCGGAGTCGTTCGTTGTCAGAATTTAGCAAGCTTGGTATCGTTGGAATCGGCACAAAATTTTCATGACTTTTATCTTGACTGAAATAGGCGATTGTAGCTCCTTGCATAGCATATTTCTCCAATGAGCATAAATTCTGCGGTGCCATTTTGAATAGTACGATCAGCTGCGGTATTTTGGCTGAGACGTTTGTTGTCAAAATTTAGTGAGCTTGGTATCTTTGGAATTGGCACAAAATTCCCCATGACTTTCATGTTGACTGAAAAAGGCGGTTGTGGCTCCTTGTATAAATTTGAATGCAAAAAAATCGGTATGATTTGAATTATCTCGACCACGGTATTTTGGCCATACGAGTCTGTTGTCGAGAATCTAGCTGAGCTTAGTATCATTGGAATTGGTACAAAATTCTATGACTTTATTGTTGACCAAAAAGGATAGCTCCTTGCATAGCGAATTTGTTGAAAAATCGTGGTCGGTTTTGAATATTGCGACCATTTGGTGTATTTTTGGCGTCGTTGTTGTCAAAATTTACGAGGTATCGTTGGAATGGACATGAAATTTCTCATTACTTTCATGTTAACGTAGAGATGCAATTTTGGACCGTTGCACACCATTTTTTGGGAAATGTATGGATTCAAAATAGCAACAGTGGATGGATCATTATAAAGTTTGCAAAAAAATAGTAGATGTAATAATCTGATTACAAAGTTTGCAAGTATGACAAATTCATAGCTTTTATCTACTTCTCCAAAATTTTAAAATTAGTTCAATACCAACAAGATATCTGATATTCCAGAAAAAAATGCAAATTACTTAAAATGGAAGGTGCCTTGATATGCAGTGTACATAAGAAATATAAAACATTGAAAAAACAGTGTACATTAAGCTATCAGATGATCTACAACATACAGATGACAACTGAGGACATCTAATGATTGTGGTGCCTGCGTGGTGGAAGTGCATCACTCCACAGTATATCCGGCGGTGGTCGAGGGCGGTCGCAAATGGTCCGATCTTTGCGCTTCATCTCCAGCCTGATCAGTGGTCTGCTCTAGATCATCGAGGGGTGTAACATCGGGTATCTCCTGTGATGGTCTTGGCTGGAAGAGGACAGTGGGGTACACTTCATGCATATGCGGCATGTAGACCGGTGGGTGAGGATACATAAGAGGGTCTGCTACCTACCATGACTGAAATGGACTAAACATGGCTTCCAGATAAGAGTATGGAGTTGGTGTACCAAATGGGTAACTGTATGGACCAACATCTGGTATAGATGATAGACCTACATCAAATCCTACAGTATATGGCTGAGAAGATGAAGGTGATGCAGAAGAACTACTTGCCTCATCTGTATCCGTACACCTGCTATCTGATATGTGCATATTCTTGCATAGTTCCTTGCATAACTCCTCATAAGTGTTGATTGAATGCTGAAAATCAGTGTCCTAGTCTCTCCCAAAATAAGGCTGGAAAATATCTTGTGTGTCCAAGATATGTTCTCACTGCACAGAGAAGTATGTAATTCAGTTCTCAGAACATATAAATATTTGAGTAGCATACAATTTTTAGTGCTTACCATCAGTCTCTCTCCAGGAGCTCGAGGATAGTAGGTGGTAGGCGGAATGGTCGGAGCCCTGAGCATGTACAAGGAAGCCCAGGACCGATACCACCTCATGTACCGACTGAATCATGTCTGGCATCCTACTATGATATGTAAACTTGGTGATAATCAACATAGTCAACATCACCTTCCGCCATCGACTCAGAAATGAAGGATCTATAAGTGCCATGTCTACTAGGGTCAGAAATGTCGAGCACATGATGGGAGGTACCACTCAATTCTTTTCTTCGATCAATGGTAAGCGAGATAAATAACTATCGCAGCGACTACCACTCTGGTGCATATCTGTTGTCCGTAAGGCTCCCATATCACCTACAATGTGACAGAAAAATTAAGTGTCATACATAAGATTGTGGAGGTAAAATATGAACCAAATGTGCTCTTACTCATACCTGACTCTGTAATAGCCTGTCAAGCTCATCTCTGTACACTCTAACATGGGCAGGTGTCATCTCTCGCATGTAACCCTCATTCCACCTACAACCAATGCTCAACCCATCCAACTCTACTGGAAAGGGTACCTGCAATATGGGGCGGCCAACATGTACATGCTCCCACGACTAAACCTGAAGTAGGTGCAGACATCCTGTCATGTTGTTCCACTTTGGCCTAGTTGCCTCATTCAACTTCCTGTATAAGTGTGCTAACACAATCTCAATGGAGTACCAAACAAGCTCAAATCATCCGATAAGTGGTAATCTTGTAAATGTACCTCGGACGTGTAACGGAAGGAAGCGTAATAGTGAATAATATATGCGTAAGGTGCATCAGTCAACATCGGTAGATCAAATATGAATCCCTATAAAATGTCCACCGCGCCAAACGTAAAGGTAGCGGTCCTTGCATCGTCCCATATGAAATGTGGATGTAACATGTGGTTGTCTTGGATCTGGTATACCACGCTCGGATGTCTCCGATCGGTCATCGCACAATCGGCCAAGATAACCATCATCTCCGCTCCCCAATCACTGTAGGTCCTATAATAGGAGGCCCGTCAATCCGTACTCCTTGAATCATAGCCTCTTACAGCGTAACGTCATCTCACCAACTATGAAATGAAATGTGTTTGTCTGTGGTGACCAGCGCTCAACTAAGGCTGTAAGCAGGTGGTGATCAAGCCTGATATACTGCAGTTATGAAACAAAGTCTAAGCTAGCATCACACACTCCATCCATAAATGGCGGTTTGCCACTCCAAACAACATAAGTGTGCTTTCACGTAAACTAATTGATGATTTTATGAAAATGACATTTAGAGTATGATAGCTTTGACAAATAATAAAACTTACCGGATCGGGTGAACCACTATGTCACCGAATGATGCAATGTTGGGGTGTACCTCTGGCGGTTGCAGTAGTCTACGAGGCTCTCCGGTCGGCGTCATGCCAACCTCGCTCCTCCTTCCTCAAATGCCATTTCACTGTCTAGCAAACAACTTATGAAAGTCAGGTCAACATGAAATACATTAGCCATCAAATATAGATGAGGATAGTAACATAAAACAACATGAGTAAGCACAGTCTAGGAAACACGCATAAATTAAAAAAAAAAGTAGCCTAGGCATACAACTACATTTTATCGACCAAGTAAAACCATTCCTACACTAGCAACAATCTAGAGTAAAATACATCAACAAATAATATACATGAGTAACAACAGTACTGAGAAAACTAAAGTGCAGACATAGACTGTAACAAGAAAAAACTACTTCATCACAACATGAATAAAACCAAAAAATAGTCCTTAATTTATGTTGGATCAAGAAAACTAAGTGAGAAAGAGCGGTCACAAGAAAAAATATTCTATGCATACAACTACACAAGAAAATAACGGTCTATCACACACTAAGTCCTATGTAGATGATTTTGTGGACAAGTAGCTCTATGACATTTTGCATAGTCCACATATTCTATTACTTGCACATTCTCATCCATTGTGTTGGTATATCTTGTCACGAGCGCCGGTTCACCTTCGATATTTAGTGGTGCTAGTTCAATCAAAGATGACGAAATCGATGGCGGTGAATGCGGTCGGGTATGACATGGAATTGAGCTTCATGCATCTTGTGGATAGTTGCGAGTGTAGTAGCGAGAGGCGTCGTGAATGACTCAAATGACATTGCCTAAATGACATGCGGACATAGAATGTGAAATGCGGTACGCCACATGTACAACTACAACTATCTTGTTCTTGCAATTCAACCTTAAATGACATTGCAGACATAGCAAACACTTGAAATTCATTTAAATCTACTCTTGTGAGATCGGGCATCTCCTAGCTTCCTCATTTTGTTGTAGCTGAGCCTTGAGACGTGGTGCAAATATCGAATCATTACGCGTCTAGGCGTTTGGTAAAACGATATAAGATTGTAATAAATTGATGTAATTAGTGCTTGTATGGACCCCATTCCCTCTTGACACCGTTGAAACACTCGATCGTTGGATTGTGCCATATCGATATCTGTCATCATTACTCAATGACCACTTCTCCACATCTCTTGCAAGCAGCCACTCAGCAGCCTCTGCTTTGATATTCCTTATGTCTGTAATGTAACATGTGAAGGTGTGAATGTCAGTTGTATTACCTGCCACATACATCTTCTGACACACAAAGTCAGCATCAGAAATTTCCATAGTTCTGCATGCCTTCTTGAAATTCTCTCTAAGATGGCGTAAGCAGTGGCAGTGTTTAGCCCAAGGAAAAAACTTACGGCATCCACGCGTCTAAGCACGAATGTCGTCGAGAGATAATGCATAAATCAGTAGTACATATAAGTGGAATCAAGTCTGTAATGTCCTAATAAACTAACTCGGGACTCATTGCACTCTGCTTTAACTATTTGCATCAGACCACTGCGGTAAGAAGAGTGTGTCTTTACTTTCCCCAAAGAAATGTACCATCAAGACTTAGGCAATTGTCAACCAACTATAGATGGCCCAAATGACCAAAATATCTAAAATGGCGATTCACTTGGTGAATCGTCTATACAGCATAAGCACATACAATAGCCATGAAGTGATCAAGTGAATAGTATGAGTCTTCGCAACTACCAAAAATAGCATATATAACCTTTCTACGTGCATCCCAAGCTTTCATGTAGGATACCCTAATGTTAAAATTTAATTCCATACGACCAATAATTTTCACGGGTTTCAAATCAAGCGGTATCTAATGATGGTTGGATGTAGTAATAAACTATGATGTGCCTGTTTGGTGCTCAATATCAAATGAGAACATGTGTGTGGGGTATCATACTGAAATCCTCCAGGCACCACCAAGCCTCTTGCTCGCACGAGCATGTAGATGCCACAAGCATGGCCTACTGGAATGACTGTTATATATGCAATGTATTGTCTTATTAGAGTCACATGTTACATATTCCACATTGTTTGTTATGGACCAACCCTGCACAGTAAATTTAAGGTGCCTTTTGTCATGAAAACACATCCCCTCATTTAAGTCTGCTAGAATGAAATTCTCTTCTAGAAAAATACAATCTGCTAAGAGGTCATCGAAGTTGTTCATCCCATTCTTGTCAGGCAAAGCAATCTTTTCTCTGAACATGTGCTCTTCAGCATTGCTTATTTTGTTAGAGTAATATCTTAGCAAATGACCATTCCCAGAGTTTGGACATTGTTCTTCTCCAATGTCACCTTCACTGTCATCTGTGTCAGAACTCGTTGTGCTAGGCATTATTTCGTAGCCCTCATCTTCAGTTGGTAAAGGTGCTACATGACCACCATGATATTCACCCATCAAGTCGAGGCAATATGATGAACATGAATATGAGATGCAAATACATCTCTATCATCTTTGCGGTTAAATCGATTATATAAGATTAAAATAAAAATATTAATTAATGACTTTCAGTGCATTATGAAATTCTTCGAGGTCGGTCGATATGATTCATGTGATAGATAGTGTTGTGGATATCTTGGTTGGATGAAATTCAGCTTTAGTGAAATTATGAACTTCGCTATCATCTACTTGTTTCAACTCAATTTTGACGTATACAATTATATGTTGTATACTTGTTGTATTAATGACTGACTCATATACTTCGTCATCATTTAATGGAGTAGCAATGGCCGGCACCAACGGAAATCTACATATGAGATTAATCTCAGGTGAATCAACTTTGGTGACCTTGATTGATTACGTATGCTTGTAAAATCGGTCATGAAATTTGTATAGGATTTTTTTTTTGTGTTCCTCATTTTTTCAGTCATGTGACCACAATAAACTCACTCATACTAAAGTAGATCATTATGTGTTCCTCTTTTTTTTACAAAATTACAATTTTCCAAATATCAAATCCACCAACACATGTGTAAACCCTCAAACTAGCTAATCACATGATAAACTAAATAATCAAATGTTAGAACACGTGAAATCAACATTACATTTGCCTAAAATTAACATCACATAAAATCCACATAAAATCAAAATTAAATAAAGGAGTTCCAAAAAATACCTAAATTCTTTCAAAAAAACTTAAATCCACTCTAAACTTAACCTAAATCATAAAACTAGTTAATCACATTATACACTAACTAATAACATGATAACACACAAAAAATCAACATCACATTTACATATTTTTCATTTTACAAAAAAAAATCCAAAAAAACTCAAAAAATACCTAAAAACATTTCCCCAAATGGCGGTTGGTTAGGGAGCGATCTTGGTGTGAGCTTGGCGGCGGTTTGGCAAATGGCGGCGGCGGAATGGTCTCAAGAGATTGGGAATCAAGATCGAGGCTCTGTCCCGATCTCGGTTCAATTTTTTTTTAAAAAATTATTTTAGGCTAGTCGCCCGTTTAAGGCGATTGTCTTATGATCAAATTCGGCGTTAAGCTGACTTATTTTAAATTTTTTAGTGCCTAATCCGCTAATTATATTTTGCTTATTTTAAAAATTTAGCCATTTTTTAACAGTCAAGGATGTTCATCTCTTTCGCTCCCTCCTAAACCCCCCTCATGGCTCTTACTTCAACGTCAGAGGAAATATATTGCAAAGGAATTGGAAGATACAATAGAGATCGATCGATGCGAATCTTCAGCCTAAGGAGGTCCTTTGAATCTCTAGGTAGATCGTCAAGAAAGTCATGGATCAGATCACGGAAGAAATTTGAATCGAGATCAAATTCTTTGAATATAAATATAAATAAATAAACAAACCCCTACTCCCTCTTGCTTCTTCACGCGTCGTGATTTAGCCACTGGCGGCGATCCTCCATGACAAGCTAAGCTTTCCCATCCTAATGACCAAGACTAGTTAAGTGATCCTGCTTGCCACGACCTTGTCCATCTACACACTTGAACTCTGCTAGATGATGATCTTCCACTATGCGATGATTGTCATTTTCCAACCATGATGTCGAAGGGATGGCTTTAAGTTGTTTCATTGGTTCTCGCTATGAGCCTATGGGCTTCAGTGCATTAAATGCTGGAAAAATATTAGGTGCCGGATACAATCAGACACCAATCAGATGATAAAATATAAATTAAATTTTATATTTTATGAGGTGTTTATACTTGATTTAATATCCAAATACAAAATTGTATCTAGACACCCCCATATAATATTCTCTCTTAAAAGCTCATATACATAAAATAGCTTTGTATTCAAAGAAAATGATTCATTTATAAATATATAGAAGCATAAATTAAAATAGATAATGATTCAAAAAGGAATATATATATATATATATATATATATATATATATATATATATATATATATATATATATGTAATAATAAACATAAAATAATTTACACTTCTTTTATAAAATCTCTTGCTGCCTTTCATTGGGGAGGAAATTAAAATTAATATTAAGTTTTAAAAAAGGAATAAATATTCAACAATATTTGCACCAGCACAATATTAAAATTAATATCAAGTTTATAAAAAGGAAATAACATCTCTATCGAGATGTCCTAAATAAGAGGATGACCTTGAGATCTTTTGATATACAAAATAAATATTTATTTTTAAAAAAGCATTTTACTACTTTAAACATATATCATTAAAAAATAAATAAAATAAATATATAATAACTGAAAAAATAAAACATATAATAATATACTTTGCATCTATTTTATTAATAAGTACATGAAAACTAAAAGATAGCAATTTCTTTTATTTAATAAAATTAAAGAATAAATATTTTGATAATAAATAAATTATATAAAATAGAAAACCTAAATAATATATAATAATTTATAATATAATTTTAATAAAATCATAATTCTAATTATGAATATTTAAATTAATATATCAAATAAAAAATATTTTTTTTAATAATATTTATTATAATTTTAATTATTATTATATATATTTCTTTAATATCAAATATTAAATAATATAAATAAAAATATTTATTATTAAAATAAAAATTTTTTTTTTTGTTCTTATTCTTTAAATAAATGATGAGCATGATTTTTTTTTAAAAAATAATTTATATATTTAAAAAAAGATAAAAAAAAAAATAAAATAATCTGAAAAGAATAAAGAATATTGATTTATATTAATATAAAATTAAAAAATAATATTATGATAATTAAATTATTTGATATTATTTGAGATAAATATATAAATATAAATTTATAAAAATAATGAAAATAAAATATTTATTTATTTTAAAAATAATTGAAAAATATAATGTAAAAATCTAAATTTTATTTTTTATAATTTATTATATTCTTAAATTATGAATTTTAAAATATTTAAAATTAATACTTATAAATCAATATTTTGTTATTCATTTTAATATTTAAAACATTTAATTAAATTTAAAATATTTTATAAAATTTTAAATAAAATTGAATATATTAGTAACGTTTTCAGAAAACATTACTATTCACGTTTTCTAATTTTCTTTCTTTTAACAATTTTTTAATAAATAATATTTGATAATTTTAAAATATATTAAATCAACATATTTAAAATATATAAATAAGAGATTATTATTTATCATTTTTTAATTTTATGAAATAATATATAAGAATATTAATTTTAAATAGTAAGTTTAAAATAATTTGAAATAGATAATTTAAAATTAACTTATTTTGAATCTTAAAATAATTACTTAAAAATATTTTATATTGATAAATAATATATATAATAATTTATTTTTATTTATAAATAAGATTAATTTTATTAATCGTAAAACTAATTTTAACTTAGAATAATAATTTTAATCTTATTAATTTATATTATTTGGTGTTTTCATTATATAATATATATTTTGTTTTAAAATTTAAATTTCAAATGAATCAGTGGAATTTATTTATTAAAGTTTTTAAAATTTTTTATTTAATTTTTTTTTAAAAAATTTAAACTTCTCTTATATTTTAATATAAAATTATGCATTTTACTTTTTTATTTTATTTAATAAGTTATTATATATATATATATATATATATATATATATATATATAATATATTAATTATATAAATTTAATTATGTATATAATACAAATAATTAAATTAACTTATTAATAAGTAAAATATATAATATGTCAAACAATAACTTATTAAATAAAATTATTAATAAATGTATATATTTTTAGTTTTTTAGTTTATTAAAAAACGAGATAATTTTAATTTTTTCTAACTTAAAATAAATATTGAAAAAATTAAATTAAATTATTTAAAATTTTATAATTCATTAAGATTAAAATTTGAAAAAAATACATTACATATGAAAACTTATTTAAATTAATAAGATTTCTTTAAAATTTATAAGAATGTCTAAGTTAAAATTATTTTTTTGTAATTAATATTAATTAAAACATTAATTAATATATTTATAATTTCTAAAATAAAACTATTTTAATATTTAAATCAGAAAATTAATATAATTATTTTAAATTATCTATTTGAAATTATTTTTAATTTACTATTTAGTTTTAATTTTATTCTATAGATTTTATAAAATTTAAAAAAATAGATCGAAATCATATAATTTGCTAATTAAATACATTTAATTATTTATTATTATTTTATATATTTAAACATTCAATAAAATATTATTATTAAAGTTAAAATAGAAAATTAGAAAACATATAATATTTTAAAATATTATATTCATTTTCAATTTTTTATTTTTTTAAAATTTTTTTTTATATTGAAAACATTATATTTACGTTATTGCTCCTTTTTAAATATCTTTTTAGAATGCTCCTTTTGCTAAATTTTATTAATTATATGCTCCTTTTTAAAAATTATCCTTTATTGTAAAATTCAACATTAATTAGCAGAGTATTAATAGTATAAAATTGCCATCAGCCTTTCATATCATGAGGAATATGTGCTCGTTTATTTTTAGAGTCTATTCAATTGAAATTCGAACAAAATTATTTTTAATTTTAAATATTAATAATTTCTTTGAGATTATTGAATACTCAAAATGTGATGTAGAAGAAATTAAATCTCAAAATTTTAAGAATAATTATTAATTAAATTTACTGGCATTCACAAATATTGGTATTTCCCCACGCAATTATTGTTGAACTCACCAAGTACTCTCTACATGATCATCATTATTTGAACAAAATACTTGCTTGTCAATTTTATTTAATTGAAAGTTATTACAAATAAATATTTAAAAAATAATAAAATATTTTCTACATTCTAACAGCTATCTCTTGTCAAAAGATTTTTCTCCACATCCCAATCTCAATGAAATTTATTCTTCAAGTTTGTGTATTTTTTTCCTTTAAATTGTTAGAATATATAATATTTCAACTAGTAAATATTCTAATCAATTTTCAATCTATTTTTTTAAAAATAATTTATATAATAAAAAATATAATTGTTAAATTTTATTAGATATATATTATTCTAAAGTAGAATAATTACATGAGATTACAGAGGAAAAAAAACACTGGAGACCATAGGGACGGGTTGAAACCAAAACCCATTAAACAAGAAATGCATAAAAACCATAGAAAAAGATCAACTAAAAACCATCCAGACTGAGAGAGGCAAAAAATTCTGCCAGAAATGATAGTTCAAAACAAGCTCCAGCCAAAAACAAACCAAATTGGTTGACACCTCTTGCCATCCAGTGGAGCCACAGGAGCAATTGTCCCGCGAGTGGAAGAGATGAGCATAAGGCCTGTGATCGAGAAAAGGCCGAACCCAAGTTTCAGCTTGCAGAAGAGAACCATCCAAGGAGGAAGCCGGCACGAACATGCAAGAATGCTGCAAGGTTAGCATTAGAAAGAAGATCTTTGTAGCAAGGATCTCTCATCATGGTCAGCAATAGTGAAACTCTTGATAAAGCGGGTTTACAACAAACAACAACAAAGAATCGGAAAACCAAAAACATAGTGAGAAAAGAAAGCCAAAAGGTGACCATCTCAAGATCTCCCTCCACAATTCCAGGGATTGGGTAACATGAGTTGGCCAATTTGATTTGAACTTCCACCTTCTGAGTTTAAGAGCTACTAGAGATCGGATGTTGGAAACTAGAACGTATGGAGGTGAAGCTCCTTTTTGATGAAACATACAGTTCCTTTCTCTCCAAATGGAGTAAACATAAATGGTAGTAATAAGATAATGAAGCCTTTTCAAAACTTTATGAGGCAAGTTAGCTGTAACTCCAGTACTTGCTGGAGAGTGCAGGGAAGCAAGAAAAATTGCCCTTCGGGCAAAAGGTTCCTAATCAGCCTCATGGAGTGGGAGCATTCGAATAATAGGTGAGGATGGGATTCCTCAGAGGACTGACAGAGGCAACAATCAAAATTGGAGCCAAGTCCTCTCTCAAGAGTATCGAGATGTTTTATTAGATATAAGCCATCCAAAAAAAAAAATAGTTAATAAATTTGAACCCTTGAACAGATTTCCTTATACCACTTCAAGATAGGATAGCAATAAAAATAATCTGTTTGAGGATAGTATTAGTTGGGACATTGCAATCCTTCCATATTATATAGTCATTGCCTATACCCACTTTGATACCACTAATGATATTATAACTGTGCTGAAAATTTGCTGCAGGGCTTTAGGGAGGAGCCAAACCCCATTGTGGATGATAGAACTAAGAGAGGCAAGGGAGAAAAATTCAGAATATCGAGCGGAGGGGCCAAGGATTTCATATAGAGAATTTTTGCACACCATGGATTGAAGAATAGAGAAGAGAGGCACCATTACCAATGTTGAAAGTAAGATGATCCCTAAAATGGGACATAACCTTAAATATTTCCGAGAGAGGAGGACCGACGGGAGTTTAGACCAAAGGGACACATATCTATTAATATGCCATTTTGCAAGTGGGGAAGGTTTGGTCAAAACCTGCTTGAGCTATTTAGACTTACATAGGAGGTTAGAGAGGAAGCGGACAAGAGACATGTTCCCCCCTTATCCCTAGGAAGAGAGTTTTATTCCAGGATATGAGATGGATCTTGTTGTTCCTCTGGTACAAAATTTAGCCTGAGAAAGAAGAAATCTTTTAATAACACATTTTGGAACCGCCACAGTCTAAACTAGAAAGAAAGAAAGCTATTGACTGTAGATCGAGGTAAATGAAATCTGCCCCCAAAAGAAAGGAATTTTGATTTCCAGCTAACCAAGTGAACAATCTATCGAAGAGAGAATTTAAATGAATCGACTTGAGTGAGCAAGAGGAAGACCAAGTATTTAAGTGGGAAACTCTCTTGAGTCATATTTAAAATATTAAGTGTTCATTAGTGCTAGAAGCTTTTGAAAAGCAAATGATCGACTTTTTGGCATTAACACTCAAACCCATTGTAGTCGAAGCATATCTAAACCTTTGAGAGATATGCGGTCACGGATATCCACATTCCAATAAAAGATCATTTGCAAAAGAATTTGAGAAATTAGAGTTACACGCATGAAGGTGAATGTAATCTAAGATTCAATTCTCTATCCGCAAATAGGAAAAGGTGTTCATAGCGGGGTGAATAAGAAGGGAGAGAGAGGCGCCTTGTCAAGGCCATTTGATGAGGAGAAGAAGCCCCTTATCTCATCATTAAGGACTATAGAGAATGAGATGTCAGTGATATAGACAGAGATCCAACCTACAAATTTTGAAGAAAAGCTTTTTTGTTGAAGCCTGAGAAGAATTGAGTTTCTATTAATAGTCTCAAAAGCCTTCCTTAAGTCAAATTTTGCTATGAAGCTCCGTGTTTCTTAGAGAAATCCCAACAGATTTCATACAAGGATATATTATCAGAAATATCCCTCTTTAGAATAAAAGCAGATTGGGCTTGATGTATTTTTGAAGGCGAACCTTTTATTCTATTCAAAACCTTTGCAAGCACTTTATAAAAAGTATTACAGAGAGAAGTAGGCCTAAAATTAGCTAAAGATCTTGTGTGCTTGGTCTTAGGGATGAGGGTAATGAGGCTGTGTTTGAACATACTAGGAAGTTTGTTACATTTAAAGAAGTGATTTGCTGCCAATAGAAATTGTTTGTTAATGAAATCCCAACAGTGAGAATAGAATTTTGAGTTAAACCCATCAGGCCCAGGTGATTTATTTTCATTAATTTCTTGGTGGGCTGAACAGATTTCATTTGAGCTCACCTCAGTAGCTAGATCTGAAGATTGATCCAAGGAGAGAATATTATCATTGGGGACTTCATGTATGCTAAGAGCCATGGAGCTATCCATATTGAAGAGAGCCGAGTAAAGATTTAGAGGCAATATCGGTGGATTAGAGATCAATCCCTCGCTAGAATGAAGTTCGCTAGTAAGATTGATATTCTTTCTCTCCTTAATGGAAGTGTACAAGAATTTGAGATTGTCATGAGAATTTATGAGCCAATGGACTTTGGCTCTGTTTTAGGAGAGCTTCCTTGTTTGATAAGTCTTGATATCTTTCTTTGATATCAAGGACATCTCTTAAAAGAAAGGGATTTTGAGGATCCTTCTTAAGAGAAAGGTGGGCTTTCTCTTGGTCATTTTTGGTGGATTTGATAAGGTTCTGAAGGGATGAGGAGTCCCATTTTTTGCTTTGTAAAGCATCTCTATTGAGTTTAAGTTTTCTAGAGAAAACATAAAGAGGATCTCTCGGATGAAAGTATTCCAAGCCTTTTGGACCTCTGTAGAGAAAGTAGAGATAGTAGTCTAGTAGTTATGAAACATAAATCTGTGGGTCTAGGAGAAGTTATGCTGGAGATAAGAGATGATTGGTGAGTGATCTAAAGAGGGAGGGGTAGTAACTTTATAGTAGGATGATGGAAAATGGTCCAGTCACTTTAGGTTGCACAACACTCTATCAATCCTAGTTTGAATATAATTAATCAATTACTGATTGGACCAGGTAAAGAACAAACTAGAGCTGGGCAAATCCATAAGTTCACAGTCTTGAACACAGTCCCTAAAGTCAAAGAGCCTACTGGGGATCAAGGGTTTACCCCCATATTTCTCTTTTCTATAGAGAACACAATTAAAATCCCCCATAAGGATCCAAGGCGCATCCATAAATTAGAGATATCCCATGAATTCCACAAATCCATCTATCAAAGCCTCGTTAAAGCATAAATGCGTGAAGAAAAGGAGGTAGAGCTATCAATCATGAATTCACCATGGATCACTTGGGTGTACTAATCAAATGATTGAAGGAAATATAAGCGAGTTCCACTTAATCCATATCCTTCCTCGGTGGCACTCAAAGTTGGAGATGCTATCTTCATAAAGAAATTGCTTGAACTTAGAGAGAAAGGGCTTAATTCAATAGAATCCAAATTAAGTTTAGTTTCAATAAGACAAACAATATCAAGGTGATATTCCTAACTAATCTCATGCAATCATTTAGCCTACCACAAAAGACCACGAACGTTCCAGGATCCAATTACTGGGAATTGCATGAAGAAGTATGAGAGGTCGAGGGCTTTTTGCCATTCTTCTTATAATTGTTGTGAGCCTTTTGAGCTAAACTAGCATGTGAGGTTGGAGACTTAAACTTCTCTGAATCCAAATTAGTCTACTCCAGGTTCAAGGACTTCCCAAGAATATTAGAGGACTGGTCGTGAGCTTTTTGAGCATGAAGTCTCGAAGGAGAAATAGTAGGGGATTCATTCACTCTCTTTTGGGAGTGAATGCAAAGCTTTGTTGATGGAGCTTTGAATAATAGTCTGTGGGTGACTTGGGAGAGAGGTGGGGAGGGATTGAGATGCACATTTGTTGTCCGACGAGGCCTGCTCCTGCTACGACCTCTGTGAATAGGGGGTTGGTTGGAGTTAAGAGGACAAGAATGGTCTTCATGTGCAAAGGAGGCATATTTGACACATGGTTTATCGTCAGTGCAGAGTGAGAGGGGTGTCTTAGCTCAAAGGGAGTTTGGCTAAGAGCAAAGGAGTGAATTAGAGGGGGAGGAGGAAGAGAGGGAGGAAGTGCTCCAGTGGAATCCATGAGGGGAAGGGAAGAGAAAAGGAAGCCAGCTTTTCAGGAGGCTGAGGAGGATTTGAAGCAAGGAGGAAAAAACCAGCCTCAACCAGGGGAGGAAGGAGCCGCCATCATCGAGGAAGGAGGAGAAACCCTAAAAGCTATCCTAAGAGAGAAGAGAGTTGATGAGATTACGATGCGTGCAATCTTTCTTTACTTGAACCTTATGCATAAAAAAATGGTAGAGAAGTATTAGAAAGAAAGAAAGAAGAGCTGGTTTGCCCTCTTATTATTCTTATTAGTAAGATTATGACATTAATTAAAATGAATTTAAATTCAATGTATTTGAAGAGACAAATTATACTAGTTGAAAGAGGTCAGGAATCAATAGCCATTTTAGTTTTCAAAGTATTCGCAATGATTGCGACTAATAAAAAGAGAAAGGCTAGTGGATATCAAGAAAAGAAGATTGTGTAGAAATAAATCGGAATATTAAGGGGTTGTTTGGGATCATTTTTATTTTATTTTATTTAAAAATAAACTTATTTGATTGTACTTGTTATTTTTAAAAACACTCAAAATATCTTTTGAGTGTTTTAAAATAATATTATTTATTTTAAAACAAAAATAAAACTACATAAAAATACTCTAAATAAATATATTTTTAAAATAACATAAAATAAAAAAAATAAACAAAATTTTCTCTCTATTTCTGATTTTTTTTTTCTTATTTTTAATGTTGTCTTCTTATTGCATGAATTAGGGCATAGATCTCTTTTAGCGCTTGATCTTATTTGTGGGTTGTGCTTGAATTGTATATTCTTTGCAGCCCATTTGTGTTCTCTTTGCTTTTACCTGCGCACCATTGGGTATTTCAGGTGTTTTTATTTCGAGGATTCAGCTCTCTTTAAATTCATGTAAAATTATTATAATAAGCGTTATTTAAAAATTATTATTATGATATTATAATTTTTTCCTTTAAAAAAAAATGGAACATCTTTTTAATAGCAATCATATTATAATAAATTTAGTATAAAATTATTTATTATGCTAAAATTTTTAAAATTAGTTAACTTAAGAGTCTAAATTTTGACAAGAAATTAGACAGTTAAAAAAAAATTTAAGACTTTATTTGATGTTTGACAAAGACAAACATCAACATTAACTCCCATCACTTATTCATTGTTACTTATTCTCCTTAGCTTCGTCATTAAATTGTTGTTGCTTAATCACTGATTCTTTGCGATAACTAACATAAGCTCGATCATTATTGTGCAACTATCATCACCCTCTAGTATAAAATTATTCATCATGAATACAATATATTAAATAAGTGTTATCAATTTTATAATTCGAACTTCTCAAGTTAAGAGAAAAAACAAATTTTTATAATCTTACTTATATGATAGATAATTTCAACTAATTCAAATTCTATGAATTTTTTTCTAAAATTTTAATATAAAAATTATACTATCTTTTATAAAACTTTTCTATAATCTATTTTTGTGCTAAATCCTCATGCAATATTCAATATTCATACATTAAAATTTTATAATATAGTGTGAAATAATTATAAAGTTAAAATTATTTAAAATATAAATTTAGAAATAAAGACTAAATAAGTGTCATGACATAATAATTATGGCAAACTATTTTGAGGATAAGATCTTATAGACATGCTCGATATGGAACCAAGCTATTCTTAAATTAAATCACATTTTTTTCAATGCTAAAATGTACCTCGACATTTTGAATTTATATTTAAAAGTGATCAAAAATATAACACATAATTGAAAATTAATCTTCTAAATGAATTAATAATAATAATGTAAAAAATAATAATTCATATATCAATACATGCACATCAATCAAAGAGAAAAAAATTTGAAGTTATAAAACATCCTCACCGAGGAGAAAATATTACATGGGGAGTCCTCATAAATGGACTCCAGTGAAAGTGGGACACATGATTCTAAATAATTTTTTATATTATTTTTAATATAAATTAAAGAGCATTGGTTGAATATGATTGGAGTCTTGATGAAAAGATACATCAAGACTCCGCGCGTAATATTTTCTCCTCACCAAGTTAACTTGAAGTGAACCTAAAATCCATGACATGATAGTGTTCACTACAGTTCAATTCATCACTCGTATATTAAATTTTGTTTAAATAAAATTAATGATTTTAAAACACATTCAGGTCAAATTTTTTTGCCAAACCAAATATCTATATTTGTCGGTATATTGCATTCTTCAGGCAAAATTGATCACATAGGCCACCTTGAAGGTAAAGACTTCGATTGAAACCGGAGAAATCATTATGCGGAGTTTTGATGTAGCTCTGCCTAGACTCTAATAACGTTGTGCCTATTGTGTATTATGTATATATGATGTGTAATTGTTAGGTGGTGTAATACTATTGAGACATAAAATTTGAATCTTGGATGTAATAATTTCTCAAACATGACACCATTATTCCATAGTATTATAGACCAATAAAAGGCTGATCCTTTTTTTTTTCCACCGATAGCCACTAGCTCTCGATTCAATAAATGGCTAGTAAACTAAATTTAATGAGCTAATAAATCAAGATCAAGTTTGTCCTGATTTGATTTATTAGCTTGAGCCAACTTATTTAATAAATATTAATATAAATAATATTTAAAATATATTGATATTTATATTTTAAGTATAAGATTATTAAAAATTATATCCCATTCTCTTCTATCTATTTTTTAAAATTTTTTTTATCATTTTATTAAAATCAAAATTATTTTATCTTAAAAAATTAATTGACTTGGCTCATGAGCTTACTCAAACTCAAATAATAAAGCTTCGAGCTCAAATCTATTAAATAATCAAGCTCAAGCAAGCTCAAGTCAAAATGACTTAACTTAACTTCGTCTCATTTCCACCCTATCTTTGATGTATAGCACCAATAAAAAATCTTTGTTAATGTTCAAATTGATTTCCAGCCTAATCACTTCACTATTACAAGCGAGCTTAGGGGCGAGTTTTATTTTTACTTCTTCATGTGGTTTGTCTTCCTCTTCCTCATCTTTCATCTTCCGCATGGATACTACTCTGTCTTTGGAGCCGTTCTAATGTTTGATAACTCCCCAACTTTTTCTCTGTCCCATGGCTTCTCTCCTCGAGCTTCTTCAACTTTCCTCCTTTTCTCCTCCAACATTTTATCCAACTCCTCTCATATTAGCTTAGTTCCATATGCAACTATGTGTATTATTAAGCTTCTTCATTTTGATGGTAATTTATTTCATATTGATGCATGGATAATCCAATTACATCTTTAAGAGTTACCTTTGGGTTACCTTTTGAAGTCATTTTACCTCATTGAGGTTCTCTCCTATAAATAATATTCTCATGATGCCTTTCTTACATCTTTCTTACATGCTTCATATTCCCATACAATTACCAACTTGCAATACAATTTGGTCATTAGTGTCTTGATATAGAATCTCATTTAATGCTATTTTCAGCCTTTTCTCCTCCATCTTTGAATCTCCTCTAAAATCAACTTCATCATTCTCATAGTATTTACATTTTCATATCTAACTATGTCTCTAGAATAATTCATCCGAAAGCCTTCCAATCTTATTTTAAATATTCATCTTGATTAGGAGTATTTCCTTCACTTTCTAACTCATCCTTATCTGAGTAATTAGTAATCTATCATTCTTCATCAACTACATAATTAGGATTTGTTATCCCCTTTCATGTTTTGTCATATGATTTCTTGTTATATCCTTACCCTTAGATGAATTACATAAACTAGAGTCTCTTCTTATAAACGTGCAATGATGTTGGTTATGATAAGGCTTAGTAAACTTTAAGTGGATATTTTGCAACATGGTTTCATACCCTCTTATATATTTTGTTTATTTACATTATACCTACCTTCAAGCTCTCCATATACATACATTCAACATAGAGATGAATTTCAATCTATCCCGATTTATTATATTCACTAAACTTATTTAGCACATTAGTAACAATATACATTGTGAACGATGAAATATAACTTGACATAACAAATGCTAACATTGACTTCACTAGTAAATTTTTTTACCCACCAATAAAATGTCATCTTTAAAGTATAGAGTTCCTATCATCATGTACATTTTCCACTTCAAATGAAATGAATCATATTCATAAACCGTAATTACATCTTTACAAGAAGCCTTGTTATAGTTAGAGATTAGCATGTAGTTTGTTCATCAAAATAGGAATTTATCAATGATAAGCCAAAAAAAACTCAAACACTCGATAAATCTGAAATAATAGTCGGACTTAGGGACCGTTCCTTCTAAACTTGCCAAAAAAAATGAAATATAACCCAATAAGAAAAATTGAATAAAAAAAGGACATTACTTTGTAGGCATATTTTGCAAAACTTTATATGGGGTTATAATATTGACGAAGATTTTTGTTGACTTTCATAAATGTGTCATAAGTTGAGTCAAGCTACAAGTTGAATTCCGGACTTGATGCAATAATCGGGGCTCAAAATCGGGCTCACCAAAATAGTCTGACCTCCGATCGATGAAAGACTTGGCCATTTGCATTGAGAATATCAAAATTGATGAAATAAATATTGCACAATCTACGATCAACCAATCAAGTTCAATGTAATTTCGATGCATATGCAGTCGGAGGTTTACGATGCCCAAATGGATCAATGAGCGACTTCATCAACACGTTGAACATTAAGTTGGTTAGAATATAAATTGCATAATATAATGATCAATAATCAAGCGATTGAGTTATCATGTGTACATATATCAGTGATGTGATAATATCAACAACCTCCGTCCATAAAATTGATTGCATCGTTATCTTCAAAATATCAAAATCAATTGAGATCCACACTCAATTCAGATTAGTCTACACAAATATCGATTGATCTAAAGTGACGATACACAATTTTGAGCCAAAATTATTCCAATTCAATGTCGACTCAAACCAAACAGCTTCCGATCACAAAACGAACTATGTCGTTGTGTCTAGAACATCGAAATAACTTAAGGGGGACATATATATTAACTATATGTTTTTTTCATCATAAAATTTAGATTATAGTTGATTAGTATATAGTATGATAAGTAGTATTTTTAATTAGCTTAAATTTTAAAATAAAACCTAAAAACTCAATCAACCTCTTTCTCATTTGGTTTCCTTTAATGCAAGCATGATCCCTACCCAATGATCTACTCTAGTTTATCTCTAAAGCACGTTCCCTCTAGTATTGCTCCAAAAAAATGACAAGCAACTGCAAGCAGGGTGTTCCCTTTGTTTTCCTGCTGATCGAACAGGCCTGTCGGGTTCTCTTCTATTTTCCCTACTCCCAGCCGAATGAGGACTCTTCCCTCCCTTCTTCTCTCCTTTCCATCTAGCAAGACGGGACCCTCTTGACTCCCTCACTTGTGTTGGTCGTGGACGTGTAACTAATCCATGCTGGGTGGTCCATCAGTTGCATCTACCAAAAGAAATTTACTGGATGGCAGCTCTATGTAGAGTAATTCATAAGTGAGAGGGCTTCAGGATGGTTAGCATCGACAAATTGGATATTATTGTTTACTTTTGTGTTATGATTGTTATGTGTGTGTTTATGTGAGTGGACACTAGATTCCGAATGTACTCATTGGGGTGATGATGAAATTAAGGAATTGTGTACTATCTCAGGGATAGAAGTCATCTTATAATGGACTAATCACCTAATAAGGCCTTCTAAGACATAATGGGTCTTTGAATGTACCAGAGATCTTTCCCCTACTTTACATGAAAAATTAAAGCAGAATTTATTTAAATTGGGTTCATTAAGTTCCCTATGGACGCAATCCCCATAGTTAATTACATCCAGGAATGATTCCTTAAGAATACTCGATTAAGGTAAATGATCATTGTCTCCAAATTTTCAAAGATAAGACTAATCAATTGGTTATTTTTTTAAAATCAAGTGGGATTTATCAAAAGGGGAGTTATTAAAAAGAGAGATGAGTATGTGGCTCATGATACTAGGAAGCTTAGTGAGCTTCCCAAACTATCCTATGGTTGGGCTTTATATTTTTTAAGTTGAAGAGCATTATATGTTTGAGTTGAAATTTTTTTTATTAGAAATCTAGGGCTTATAATTCCATAATACAAGATTATAGAAATGCCTAAGAGGTGAGGATTTATGCTTGTAGCCCCAAAGGGAAAAAATAACCTCGGATCCTAAATCTAGCTTTGGCAGGCCAAAACAGACCTAAATCTATTGCAAAATGGGTATATGATTTACCTCCACAAGAGGATAAACCACATGAGTGTTGGATATACAACCGCCTGGGGTGGCTGCTAACTAACTCCTCCTATGATTTTAAATACATATAGGTAAGTCTTATGATTTGCAATATGGCTAGGATTGCTTATTTAGAAAGGTAAGTCCTTAAACTCACTCCCTAAGAGACTAGATCATGAAGGGCATGAATAATGACCTAAATCTAATACAAATTTTGTTAAGTTTTATTTTGATCTTTGGACTTTTGCTTTGACACGGCTATAATTCTATATGCCTAATACATGAAAATTAGTTATGGGATAAATCGAGAAAGAAGGAGGTGTGTTTCACCATGACTCTCAAAGGTCAAACCATTTTCTCTAGCAAGGTGGAAGCTCTCCATTGGCAAGTGAGACAATATGATTAATGCTTGATGTGAATACAACATCCAACTAAGGTTGCTAAATCTTTTATTATCTTGGTTTAATTCTTAGGCTTTAGGTGAGGTTATGAATTGTTTAGTTTAATTTTGAATTGATTAATTGGATAGAAGATTTATTTTTTTCCTAAGAGCCTAATCGCATCCAGGCCACACAACAATCATCAATCATAAAGAAACTATGAAAAGGCATGCCATTTCTAATGCACAAGCTAAACAAACATCAAATAATTTTATAAAGCTATCAAAAGAATAAGAGAGGTGCGGTCGATCATCATACTCCAAAAAAAGAAATGTGGGTAGCGAACTCTACCCTTATACATCTCGGATTACAAATGAATAATTACAATTAAAAGGAATTCATGTTATGGGGGTCTTCATTCTTCATTCTTCAATTTTGATTTGCTTCTCTTCTTTCTTCTTTTTGGCTTCATTAGAATATGGTTGCTCCAAAGGCATCACATGGTACATAAGACTTGATCTTATAATCAATGTTCATCCTAATCCCCCATAACATTCATTCCAAATCTTAATTGCAAAATTTACATCAAAATGGGAAAGGAAAATTAAACTTAAATGTTAGCTAAATATACACAACCTAAGTATATGAAAAATTTGGACTTAGCACCCACATGGGTAACCAAGTCCACTATCCTAATTTGGGTTATGCTTAGGGATATAAGCAACCCACATAGAAAAAAATTATTTATATTTTTATTAGCCCTTAAGCACAACCCCTGAAAAGCATGATTAGGCTAATATCGACTAACATCCACACACGCACATACACTCTAACATCTAATCTAAAATATTACATCAAAATAAAAGTGACCTAGTCTAATATGCATGACATTTAAGATCTATATGGCATGTCTTAGCTAGACTTTAAGGTTAAAATTTTTTAAGTGTGAAAGATTCAATTTAGAAGATGATTTTATTTTAAGTGATTTAGTTGATTTGTTAATTTTAGTTGGTGATTTGATTTGGTTCGAATGAACCTACTTAATGATGAATGTTATGAAGAGAGAAGAGAACTTCTCTTTCATCCCTATCTTAAAGCATTTCTAAGATAGATTCATTAATGAATTTCCTTTAGTGAATGATTTATTATGTATTTTAATTGATCCTAAGTTTGGGTTCTCTTTAAATAGCCCTATTCAATAAGAAAGGCATCTTAGAATTAATTATGGTGGATTACTATCACATAACACACACTCATTTCTTTCCATCATGTATATACCATGCATATGAATAATCTTAAGCATACTATACATGCAATGCAAATCTTAGCACACTTTGATGATGAATGCAAAGTGATGTGATTTGGAAATTTGGATATTTCATTTGTTGATTGAATCATTTATGCATGTCTTTATTATATAGAAAGAGGGATTTTCATCAATTAGCTAAATGCATATCCATATGTGTTTTCATTATAAATTGGGCAAGTCCTGATTGGGATGTACCACTTTTTTTTTAAATATATGTAGATGTACAAAACTACAAGGATGAGAAAATCCATGAAAAAATTTATGTTTCATTTATTTGGTTGTATGATTTACATGTGTAACATGAAGATTCTTTTCTAAGTCATAATATGGAGATGCATAGGAATAGATTTAGGCAAGTGTTATGTTCTTTTCAAATGAACTATACACTTTGCAAATCTATGTGAATCCATATTAAGAAAGAAAGAAGACTTCATAATACACATCTTATGCTATCATCACATGCAAGCTTATAAATATTTATAACTAGCATCACTTCATTTTATAATCTTTGGTTTATAAGTTTTGAAAATAATTTTTTATTTAATAGTGATAATAGCTCATATTTTTAATTTTAGCCAACACATGCAATTTGACATAAAAGGAAACATTTTTATTAATTGATTTTCAAAAGATATGGATGCATTATTTCATATGGAGAACAATATTTAGCACATAACTTCATTCACCCTAATTAATTCCTAAGGACCATCAAACTAAATAAGATCATTTAAAGTGAATCAAAATTCCTTAAGGAGATTTTTTATTTTTGAATTTTATTTGACTTAGGAAATATGAGAAGGGTTTGCTAATCTAATCCATTCCCCATGTGTGAATTGGTTTGGTTTAATTTAGAACAATTAAGTTGATTTTATGTTTTTAGCTAGGTTAAGGAATGAATTAAATAGATTAATTATCCCTTACCTATATCACCTTAAGTTAATTAATTGATTAATAATAAGCCAATATGATATGCAATCACCCGAAATGTAAATTTGCAATACTCCTAAGAAATAAAAGGGGCCTAATTTAATTAGCTTATGATTAATAATTAATTAAACTTAAGGGATCTCACTTAATTACTCTTATGATTTTCTCACACATGTGAGCCAATCATAATTTCATTATCTCTCACGTTGGGTTATTGAACACCCTAAGGAGCTACCCAAGATGAATTAAAGGTTGTTTAGGTTGGGTGAATTGATTTTTAATTTTGATTTCATTAGGCCATTAATGAATTGATTAAATGCTTTGATTATGCTTTGATTTAAATGATAAAGTTAACTTGGGGAAAGGATCAAGGGGCAAGGCCTCAATCCCAATCCTAAATCATTCAATCATTCCACTAGGTTTTGATTCCCTCATTTTGAAGATCTAATTACTTGATTAATCAATTAATCATTCCATTAACCAATTAATTAATTTAAGTTTCAAAGGTAAAGAATACTTGGGAAATAAATTAGGAAAAATGTCCCAATCATATTCCCCAAATGATTTTGTTTAACATGGATAATTATATTCAAGTAATTAATTTAGCTATTATTCATTCCTTAATTATAATTAATTTGATTAAGAGAGTGATTAAGGCTTGCTCAAATGATTTCTCTAATTAAGCCATCAATAAAATCCCAAAAAAATATGGGAGGCAGAGGTCATCCCCCTAGACATTCATAAAATTTGAGATTAATTGAATGCTTAATTAAGGTGTAATTAAGCTAATTAGATTTTTTAATAAAACCCAAATTAAGCCAAAGTCACCATTCAAATCAATTAATTATAATTCTCCTCTCTAAAATATCTTCAAAATGAGCCTGAGTTTGCATTTTTTAGATTTTTCTACAATTAGTTATGATTTTAGGAAGTTTCATCATTAAAATCAAATTAATTAGACCTAATTAAACCCCTAATCCCGTCAGGCCACGTGGCGGCTTACGCGGCGCACTGAAATGGCATGCTTTCCATGTGGCACCATGGGATATGTTATTTAAGTTGTCACACGTTGGTTGAGAAAAGGCGGTGGACGTGCTTTTCTAGCCGTCAATTTGAGATCGGATGGCGAGATCAATCCAGTTTAGGAAGAAATAGAGGATCTACATGATCATCCGCGATCGTCCTTTCCAATCATGCGGAACAGATGGTGTATGATCCTTCTTCTTCCCAAGTGACAAGAGATGAACACCGTTCATCTTTCCTCATTCAATCTCACGAGCGGTTGGGATCAAATGATGACACCTTGAAAGGAGGGATGCACATCTAAGTCAAGATTGCATGGGACAATTCCCTTGAAAGGACCAACAAAATTTCCTATAGCTTCTGGTTTCAAACATTGTAGAGGTTATCGCTTCCAATGGAGGAGGTAGCTTGCCTAGTAGAGATGAAGTTATGTTGAAGGAATCAAGCATTAATTTGTAGTTTGATTAAATCTCCCCTTCAATGGTGATTGGCCTTGATCAAAGTGATGCTTCCCGTGGCTTGGAGACTTGGGAAATGATTTGCTTGAGCTCGACGAGATCCAAGGATGGTGTGTGTAAGGTTAATTTGATTTTGGTTGAGAATTGGATGTGTTGGATTTGAAGAACTCTATTTTGACTTTGAGTAAAACCAAAAATGGGAAATGGGGAGCTCGAATGGCTTGGAAAAGCTTGGGAGGCTTCGATTCAACCTCTCAAGCTCTGAGGAATGGATTGCTTGTCATTTGAATGAGAATGAGGGATATATCTCCCCTCCTTGGATCATGAGAGGTTGAATTACCATTTTGATCAATGGTTTGGATTAGAGATTTGAGGCAAAAAACACCCACATGGGTCATTTTGGGTAGTGGAGTGAAGGAGAGTGGATGTCCATGTGAGTGGTTAGTGTATTTGATGATCCAAATGCTCAAAGATGAGTGGGAGGTCAGTTTGGCCTTGCTCATGGCCAACCCAAGCTCATTGGGTCATGTTCACCACTCTCCTTGGTGCCCATGTGGCCCAATAGAGGATGCTAAGTGGCCTTAAGAAAGAAATGATCAAATTCTAAGTGAATTTGGTCATAGGATACCCTTGACCTAAGGGAAAAGTGGTCATTTGGCCATGAGTTTGATTTGGGCAGATTTGAAATGATTCAAAAGTGGGCCAAATTTCAAGTGATTTGGAGTTCATTTGGTTTGAATAGGTTCTATTTGACCCATTTAGGTCAAGTTGGGTCAAATTAGGTTGACCAATTGGTTAGGTCAAGTTCAAATGATCATTATCATTGGTTTGGTTCAATTTGGTTTAGATTTGGTTTTGGTTCATTTAGGTTCATTTAGGTCAAATCAAGTTTACCATTTGACCCATTTAACCCTATTAGGTCATGGGTTGGTTTAGGCATTGTTGATCATTTGAAATGTATTGCAAGCTTTGGTTTCAATCAATTTTGATTTGGTTTGATTTCAAGTTGATTTGACCTCTTGGGTCAAGTTGGGTTATGGTCAATTGAAGCTTTTGGTCAAGTTCAACGATCAATTTGGAATGAATTTGACCCATTGGTTGCAATCAATTTGGCTTAGATTAAGATTTGTGCCATTTTAGCTTTTTAGGTCAATTTAGGTCAACTTAGGTCAAATGGCCAATTGGGCTTGGTTTGGCTCAAGTGAGGGCTTGGTCATGTTCATTCATTGATCATGAATGAGAGTCAATGGTTTCAATCAATTTGGCATAGATTTTGTTTCATTTGGGCTAAATGTTGACTTGGTCAAAGGCTAAGTTTGACTTGATTTGACCTAATTTGAGTGATTGATCATTCTAGGATTTGGATGTTTAGTTCAATCTAATTTGGGTTGGATTAGAACTTAGCTCAAAAGATGTTTTTAGGTCACTTAAAGTGAGCCTAAATGGGTCAATTGATCAAGGCTTGATTCAAGTTTGGTTGAACTCACATATGAACTTATGATTGAAATATAAATCCAATTGCAAGTGATTTGGAGTCAAATGGATTTTGGTTAATTTGACAATTTCAAGTCAAAATGATGATCATGGGTTTGACATGGGTTAGTTTGCTTGGTGATTGTAGTTTATGATTATATTTGGGCATGTGATTGAAGGAGTGATTGTTTGAAGAGAAAATCCAATGGTTTGGATTGATTTGAGAATGATTTGTAAATCCAAGAAATTGGCTTAAAGGATATAAATTGGATTTGGATTTGAGTTTTGAATTTATATTGATTTGTTTTAGCTATTTGAATTTATATCTCTATATTTGTGAATATAAATGAGAATATAAATGATCCATGAGAGAATCATGAATTAGAGTGATTTGATTATGAATTTGGCTAAGGGTCAAAGTTTTGAAGAAGGGGTTTTGATTTGGTTTGAATTATATCCATTTGAATGATTTGATGCCAATTTCATTTATAATTGTGAATATAAATGATGGAATAAGTGATTTATAAAGAAATCACTTGGCTTTGTTGATTTGAAGGCTTTAAGCTTATGAATGTGGTTCATAAGGCTTAGGAAAGATTTTGGATTTGGGATTGATTTTTGGATTTGAATCATTTGTAATTGGAATTGAGTTTGGAATTGATTTGAGATTTTAGAAAATTGATTGAGTTGGGATTGATTTGAGCTTTGAGAAAATCGATTGAGTTGGAATTGATTTGAGCTTTGATTTGGATTGGTTGGAATTGATTTGATTTGAGAAAATTAGAGTTGGGATTGATTTGAGATTTGATTTGGATTTGGAATTGATTTGAGATTTGAGAAAATCAATTGAGTTGGAATTGATTTAAGATTTGATTTGGACTGGTTTGAAGGAGTGTACATGGGCTGATTTAGGCTAGGATAAGTGGTTGCTTTAAGTCCCTAATGCATAGCCTAGTCCTATGATAAACTCTTCTAAGTCTCTGGGTTAGGTCAAGTGTTCACTAATCACTAGAAGTGTCTTAAGACTAAGAAACTCTTAGTGGAGGAGTTATGTCTAAGATGGAGAAGTTGAGCTCACTCAAAGGTGAGGTCAACAGATACTTTAACAGATTGAAGTCTAGAGCTTCAATCTTATTGCAATGAGAATAGGGATTATAGAGATGTATATGAAGTCACATCAATCATCACCCTTCAATGTTCAAGCTCCACAAAAGGGTCTACATCATGAGAATCTAAACTATAAAAGAATGGCTCTTGTCGTGAAAAGTTCATGAAAAAATGCGACGATGAAAATTTTGGAGTCTAAAGAGTTCCATGATACTCTTGAGACAAAGAATTACTAGTGTTGAAACCATCAAAAAACAAATGAGAGAAAATCTAAGGTAAAGCATCAATATGGTAGTTTTAAAATGAAAAATACAATCAATTCTGGTTTTGCTCATCAGAATGACCAAAAAAATTATCTCAACCAACCAAGATTGTGGTCTTGAAGCTAGCCCAAGAAAACATTTAGACTTAAAGTCCCCATAAACTCCTAATGTCAGAACTACCAAGAAGAGGAGATTATGGAGGTCTAAATCCTGTGATCCCATCAAGAGAAGCAACACATGAAACTTCATATACCGAAAGCTTGTAGACATCGAAGGATGAATCTATGTTGTCTTCTGTCTTTTCAAATGGATATGTTGGTGATGATAGCTCGTTAATAGGTCGGAGAATTATGTAGGAGAGGATTGTAACAATAGTGATTCAAAAATTTCAAGTTCTTGGGATTTCATGAGCAATAGATATGGAACCTTCTGTCTTACTATTTTTAAAATATGATAATCATTAAACTAATTAAAAATCTAATTGAATAATAATGAAATCTAAGCAACATATTTAAATATAATAAATTACCTTCACTATTTTTAAACATAATAAAAAAATAAAATGATTATTTTTTATTTAATAATTTTAATCAAATCTTTATAAACTCTTATGAATGACTATATGATTGGCTACTAATTTAACTAATAAAAATCTTAAAAATTATTATCAAAATTTACTTGTAATAATTTATGTCTATATCATTCAACATTAAATATAAATATTATTTAATATTATCATGACTTATTAAATATTTTTTATATCCACTATCGTGTCAAG
Source organism: Cymbidium sinense (assembly GCA_021442155.1). Taxonomy (NCBI): domain Eukaryota; kingdom Viridiplantae; phylum Streptophyta; class Magnoliopsida; order Asparagales; family Orchidaceae; genus Cymbidium; species Cymbidium sinense. The sequence continues at coordinate 11,468 of JAKCPB010000315.1, read as the reverse complement.
GATGTTCACGCCTCTTTCGCTCCCTCCTAAACCCCTCTGGGCTCTTACTTCAACGTATTGAAGAGGAAATATATAAAGGAATTCAATGGAAGATACAATAGATCGATCAATGTTAAATCTTCGTGCCTGGAGGTCAACGTTTGAATCTAGGTAGATCAATGTCAAGAAAGTCATGATCTGAGACCGCAAAAAGAAATTTGAATGAGATCAAATTCTTTGAATATAAATAAAATAAATAAACAAACTCCTACTCTCTCCTCTTTGCTTCTTCACGTTGATTTAGCCTAGCGAAGGCGATCCTCCCTACCACAAGCTTTCCTTATCCTAATGACAGGTTAAGCGATCCCTGCCATGACCTTGTCCATCTACACACATCAAACTCTCTGCTTCAAAACATCAAGATCTATCAAATGAGACTGGCTCAATTCAAACGAGTCTGTGCAAATGTCGAGTGATTTGAAGTGACAACATGCAAATTGAGGCTGAAATGCACAAGGCGTCATCAAAATCAACTCAAATGACCTCCGATCGATGAAAGAACTTCACCATCATGTCAAAACATCAAAATTGGTCAGGATATAAATATAGCACAACTTAATGATCAAGCGATCAAGCTGAGTCATCAATGCACATATAGGAGGCACCACGAGAATCAAACGACTCATGAAATTGATGCCATTGGATTCAAAATGTCAAAATTTATCAAATGAGACCATTCGCACTGATTGGACACATGAAAGTCGCGAAAGCGGCGCACATTTTCTTAAATTGATTCAATTTAGCGATTTGAACCAAATGGCCTCATCAAATGAGAGCCATTCATTGTTCAACATGGAATTACCCTAAATCAATATATATTGACTATGTGTTACCGTCAAAATCCTCATTAAAATATTTAATAAATTCAAATAAAAAATAAATCCCCATGCTCAACCGTTCATTTTCGCTTTTATGAAAAAAAGAAAAAATTAAAAAAGATAAGCACTCCTCTTTTTTTCCATTTTGCAACTTCCTCATTATTCTCCTCACTTCTCTCTCTCTCTCACGCCCAAGAAAAGGTAATTCTTCTACCTTTTTGAATTTTTCTCGATTTCCATTGTCTTGTGAAACCATGCAGCACCCACCGCTCCAGAATTTAATTCGCCATGTAAACATTGCATGTAGAGTCGCTGCCGACGCCAGAGATTATGACTGATTCATGCGCCCAGATGAATCATGCGATCTCCCGGCCCAAACTGGCGCCAAAGCTTACTGCCATGGCCTGCAGTGTTCACCTCATGACCTGTTTCCAGAACCTCACCTTTTCGTTTGCCCTTCTTGCCGCCCCCGCCCACCACCATTCTCCATCTCATCACACCAGAAATCTCCTAATCAGACGGTAAAGTCGCTCGGATCCCATTCGATCCACTCCCTTTCGTGCAATTTGCCTCAACCGCAAAATTGCCATCTGCCATTTGTTTCACCGAAAAATGAACCCAAATCCACTCCGCTCCATCTCTCATGAAAATAGGCTAAACCCACTCAGCACCCATCAACCCATTATTTTAGCACCACCCAATTGCGACCTTCAAATTATATTCCTTCCAGCCCATGTTCATAATCCAAATCAAACCTAGCCCTTCTTCATAGCTCCATCAAATTTACCATTTTCAAATAGGGAAGAACATCGTCAGTGAATTCTCCCTTCAATTTTGCTTGTATCCCGCTTCAACAAAATCGGGAAGAACATCGCGGTGAATTCTTCTTTTTTTTGCACTCACTTTAGTCATTCTGCGCAAAATCGGGGAAGAACATCGCAAAAATTCTTCCTTCATTTTGGCTCCCTCGCTTTAGTTGTCATTTATTTAATAAATCGGGAAGAACATCATCGTAGTGAATTCTTCCTTCGATTTCAGGCATCGTACCCCTCGCTTTAGCTATCCCATTCCTGCACCTAATCGGGAAGAAATCGGGAAGAATTCTTCCTTTCGATTTTTGTCACCTCGCTTTAGCCATCCCATTTTCTTTGCCAAATCGGGAAGAACATCGTCAGAATTCTTCTTTTGATTTTCGTCGCCTCCTTAACATTCCAATCACATACTAACCAGGTTCTTTTGCCTATTAAAAAAAAAAATGTGGATTTGGAATGTGAATATATATACATGCTTGTTTCTTCAGGTTTGAAGCGATGAGATGAAAAAATAGTGAAAAGACACGCTTATGCATAGGTAAGCCACCACCACTTGTTAGATGTCCCCTGACAAATCTGTCAAAATTTTGTCTAATTTCTAGACTTAGAAAGAAAAAGTGAGAATGAATATATATTGAATTGTATGTCCTCTTTCAAGTTTAAAGAAATCATCATGCTCGAGCATACGATGAGATCAGTGAAGACACCACTCACTACGCCAGGATACCGAGTAAGCCAAAACACCGATGCCCCTCAGGATGATGAGGGAGTCACAATGTCAAACCTTTTAACTAAAAAAAAGAGAGGGGGAAAGTAGAATGACATGCGGTATAAAAGCAAAATAAAATAAAAAGAATGGTGAAAAGCACTTACAAAATTTATTGAAGTAGGATTGAAAGCTCACTAAAGTTCCTAATCGCTCACTTTCAAATACCCTAGCTCTAACCTTTCAAGTTAATGGAATAGAATAGGCAACTCCCCTTAGCCTTATTTATAGAAATTGAAGAAGTATAAAGAGGGGGAAAATCAAATTTAAACAAAAAGATGGGGAAAATCAAATTTAAACAAAAGAGGGGGAAAATCAAATTTAAATAAAAGAGGGGGGAAAATCAAATTTGAAAAAAAAGATGGGGAAATCAAATTTGAACAAAAGAGGGGGAAATCAAATTTGAATAAAAGAGAATGAAAACAAATTTGACTAAAAGAATGGTAAAATGAGAACTACTTTTAGGAATAAATCTTCTTCTTAAAATAATAAATTAAATTATCCTTTGAACACATACCTCCAAAATACCTTCTTTACCAATCAGAACTCTTTGACAAAGTGTAGATATACTAAATCTAGTTCTATAAAAATCATAAAGCTTTCTTCAAAAAAAAATCAAGGAATTTCATCCTAATTATGATTTTAAGATCAATTTCATTAATTAGATGAAATTAGCTATAAACACCTACATGTGCCTGACATAGAGATTTCAAGTGCAAATTTTAATAAAAAGTTAAACTGGAATAACAAAAAATGAAAATACAAAATCAATCTCATAATTCAAACTTAAAATTACCTAAAATTACTATACACCATCTTATGTCAATCTAAATTTAAGTCGAGGATCGCACGGTTGCTTCGGTTTAGGACTAGGTCGTTAACAAAACCTAAAACCTATAATAAGAGTTTCAAATCGGAAATATTTGAGAAATTGATTCTATCAGATGATAGTAGATCTAATCCTCTATTATCAACTAAACAGAAGAGACAGGATCTAAAGCTCTTAAACATATTTGAATTAATCAATTTTTCAAATCAGATTAACTCAAATTGAGTATCAATCTAAAAATTGCTCCAATGAAATATAATCATTAAAAAATTAAATCAAACTCAATCTATCCACCTTCCGCAATTATTTATTGGGGTGATAAATTAAAAAAACTCTAGCTCACAAAGGAGCCAATGTCAAATCAAGTGTTCTGCTATATTCACTCTCAATCAATCTCACGCCGATGGATGTGGCCCGTCCTTAACCGCTGGTTTGACCGAGGCTTCACAAATGATGAAGTACGACCAAAGTCCTTTGATCGGGTTTGGGCCCAACTCCATTATATTATCACAACCGTAGTCCCATGCTCCAATAGCTCCATTGAGTTGTGAATCATAGGGTATACTTGATAGGAAAATAACCATCTCATTCAGTGACTTAATCTGTCTCCTGACAAACACCACCAGTCTACAAGATTTCTTGGATGTAACCCATGTGTTGCGATAAGGATCCTTCTCAGTCAGTTAACTACCTCACTAAGTACTAGGGACCAGAACGCCTCGGATGACGGAACCATGGGATCGAGATCGGCCACGTCATCATTACCCCAACAATCTGATTTAAGCTATAATGATGAATTTCATATATCAAATTCTAAAACTCTATTTACTACACATTGATCTAAATGAATAGCCTTAATCAAAGTTCTCTCTCACTTATTGGGAGGGGGTAATTAACTATGCTCACCTAGAAAACCAGATCTAAAGTCCTCACAAAATGAGGGCAAAATCTCTGGTCTTTACTATTCCATTCCCTTCTAAAATTACATCACTTTAAACACTCTTTTCATCAAGAGTTTGAAATTTTTGAGCCCACGATTTCTACCATTGGGATGTGTTTCTCTTTCCATCTTTAGTCATATATGTCTGTATATAAGTAGTAAAATTTTTTTTTTTGAAAATTCAAAACAAAATGATGATTTAAGTGTGTAATAAATTCATTATGAACCTCTATGAAAAATGAATTATTCCGTAGAGTGTATCCTTATTACACCATTATTGGTTTTGTAGTATTGAAAGTATGGGGTGAAATAATGCTAATTACTAATTCCTCTTTCACTTTTGCGAAATGGATCTACAAAGCACTCCTTTCACCGCTCAACTAGGTGGATGATCAGCCAACAACACCATCATCAACACCGGAGATGTCGGCTATCATCCAATTTGGTAGCTTAAATTTCAATGTATGCAACTCTAAGTACCCACCCGTGGTACATTCTTCAGGAGGACATCTTTGGAAGGCCTCAAGTCAAACTCCTTAGCCATGCGCCAACCACCAACTAACATTGTCGGATCTCCCAACAGAACTGCTTTCAAGAGGCTAGTCAAGAAGCTCCCGTGACAAAAAAAATTGTCAAGGGATAAATTGTGTAATTCCTCATGTAGGTGCTCTAACCTGTACCTAGAAAGCATGATCATGAAGCTTCCTCATCGAAGCAAATTAACAAGACGAGAAGAAGGAGAAACGTTGAGCTGAGAGCTCAGCAAATCACCTTTGAATGACCTAACGAATAAGCAATACTATTGTCGAAAGTGAGTATTCCTACCTACAATAACTTTGAAAATCTAAAGTGGGTAAAGAGGAATAGCTCTACAAAATAAAGCGTCCTTCTAACCACAGCTCCACCACCACAGGAGATAGCAAACATTGTCTACCGGGATATATAAAGTTCTCAAAGTAAGAATAAAGGCCTAATGAAAGAAGATTTGGGTGATGGAAAAATAAGCTCCACCAAGAAAATTGTCATCTCTAGCCGGGCCTGACGCTTTGCATGGTGAGCATCGAGCGTGACACTTGGACCTCGTGCCCAAGAATCTGCTGTTGAAAGGTCTGAAAGGGTAAGCAAATATGGAGGCCAAGGCCCCATAATGAAACTTTGAGTAATAGAAGGGTGTGACAACATACATACTAAATCGCCTCAAAATCAACTCAAGTGGATACCCAAGAAGGGATATCAATGATGAAAGATATGATGGTTGACACCACGGAGAATCCTGGGATCCCATCGCCACCCCAAAGAGAAGGTTGATGTTGATCGTGGTCCTTTGATAGAAGAGTTGTTGCACATTGAACCGAGATCCACCGGAAATGATCAAATTCATGTGAAGAAAATAATGAAGAAGATTCTATGGAAGTGGAAGTCATCTATATGGTCAGAGATATAGATGAACTCCCCCACCATGTAGAACAAAGCCGGAAATCGAACGAATTTGGCTTATGAAGAAGAGTCTTCCGAAGCAAATAGAGGATGGATCTTCAATCTTTGAAGATGAAGAAGAAGAAGACCAAAATGAGAAAGAGATCATGGGTGTTGAAGTTTTATATGGTTGAACGGAAATGATCAACACACTTTTATAATCGACATCCAACAAATATGATCTCTACAAATACACAAGGAGAAGGGCAAGTTCTCCCTAAAATGAGTAAAGAGTAACAACAAGAAATAGAAGAGGAAGAACCTATCGATTGATGCCATGGCAAAGCTAGAGAACAAAGAGAAATGATCAAATGGAGGCCAAAGATAAAGAGAGATAACTTGGTACCAAGATGAATGATATGATGGTACAAATGAACATCATGATGGAGTTTTTTGAAGAATATCACATCAAGTGTAGCCTATTTTGTCGCTAATCATGTAGCTAATCATATAACTAAACCAGTCATGGAACCTCAAGCTACAAGAGTACACATGAAGCAAGAGATGAAGTTAACCAAACACCTCCGATAATTCAAAATCTAAGCACCTGGATAGAATGTAGAAATAATAATCAATGAAAAGATAAAGGTAGTAGCCTCACAGCAGTCTGAAAAGTCAGGAGTATTGTCCCACCAATCAAGATCATTGTCGCAATAATAAGGCTACTTGTGGTAACAGAGGGAACGATGCACTTTTCATCAATTAGTAACTTGACCTTAGCCGCCAATTTTATGAATTGCCAAATGTTTATTAAAATATTTCTTGGAGACCATATTTGTGAAAAGGTTCACCAGTGCAACCGAGAAAATCATAATCGCTCACCTTGCCTTATTGAAAAGAAGGAAAGATGAGTCAGTGATGAAATTCATAAGTTGTTAGCGCAACCTAAGTATGAAGTGCGAGCAATAATTTGAAGAAGAACATGCAATCCAATTGCTAATGGGAAATATGGATGATAAAATGGCACCATTTTTATGCATGGCAACATTCGGGACTTGCTCGATAGTGGCTAAATTTGAAAAGTTGAATCCCCTAAGTCTAAGTCTATACGATAAAGCAAAGAGAAACAAACCTTGACTCAAGAAGAAATGAAACTCACGCTTCTTATAGCTCAAATAGTGGGTGATATATACAAGGAAAAACAAGGTACAATGATGATAAGGGTAAAAGCATGTTTATTCTAATCCACAACCAAAATTGGTATTAGGAGGTAATGACAAACCTCAAACTTTTCCAAGTGGTAGGGAATGTCCAAAATAGCAACAAGAGAGATGATTAATGCGCATCTCTAAGGAAAAGATGAATAAAGAATATTCTTTTAGAAGGGACAAGGTGCTAAATTTTTTTGGCAAGCAGTCAAAGCTAGTTTATAGTTACCAGAAATCAAAAGGCCAGAAGAAGTTGATCAAGTCAGTAATTCAAATTAATGTCCCTATCATCGAATGATTAGTCATCCCATCAAAGATTGCTATGTCTTCAAAGATTGGCTACAAAGAAAATATCGATGAGATGAATTTACACTATCCGACAGTGTTCTAGTCAACCCTAAAAGAGAGTCTACTAGGATGATTACATCCTCTTCCGTATCATCCAGCAAAGACAAATAGAAGGAGAAATCAGTTCAGACTGAAGAATGACAAACAGTAGTCTCTAAAAAGAGAGTGAAAATGCTGAAGCAGCTAAAAGGCATCCCTAGTGTCAAGTGAAAATCACCGCTTGAACCTATATTAGACTTAAGAGAGATGCCTAAACCAAGTATTTGGGCTTCTCAATGACATTCTGATAAGGCTACTTCGTCACAGCATGAGAAGTAGTCAACCAAACATAAGCCCCATAAATCAAAGAAGCTAGCTAAGAAAAAGAAGATCAAGAAGAGAACTACCATTCAAAAGATCATTAACAATCTAGAGGAGTATCACTAGCCAAGACAACCATTTAGGCTTGCAGACTTCATGCCTAAACTTTGCATAGCTGAGTAAGATGTTGAAAATAATGATGAGTCTTAGAGACATGCCGAATCATCTACGTGATGTCAAATATTCTTCAACATCAATTACTCCGAGATGATAAGGATAGTCAGACAAAATTGACCAACCTACCAAAATTTTTATCAGGAAAGCAAGAAGAGCAGAGCTATGCGAATTTTGTTTAATGACTCAATAAGATAATATAGTTCAAATGAAGATCTATGTTTTCTTGAGAAGAGTCTGACTCATCGATATCATCATGTATGAAATGTATGATGTTGAAAAATGAGTCTAACCCTTTTGGCCAATCTTCAAGAATAAGAGGGAAATTTGAAGAAACTACCTCTTCAGAAGAATCTGAGTGAGACAAAGTTATTCAAGTTTAGTTGAGAAGTGGTAAAGTCTTACTACCTTCATCAAAGAAGGGAAATGCAAATAAAGACAAAGGCAAACAAATTGAAGTCAATGAGGATATCATTCCCAAAAATCCTAGGACAAAACCTAAATCAAGTGAGAAGATATTATAATATTCTATCACATCTGAGAAAGATCCCTACACAACTGAGTGTGTATGAGGCTCTCTTAATGTCAAAAGACCTCCGAGAAACTTTGATACAAGCTCTGAGAGTTATGAAGCTTACTTTTGAGAAATGCATGATAAGCATTGCAAACTCAAGATCTCCCAATTAATTTTTTTTTCAAGAGGATCTTATGTTGAAGCAAGATCCGCCTCTATATATCACGCATAGAGTAATGGCATCTCAATCGGCTGAATATTGATTGATCCAGTTCTTCTATCAATCTCATGAGTCTAAAGGTATTGAGAGGATTATCACTGATATCCAACATCTTGGGAGATAAATTGATGGTTCATGGATTCAATGAAAAAAGGCAAAACTCGGGTTCTTTTATTCTCTCTCAAATTCAAGGATTTATATACAGAAGCCAAGTTTCATGTAATCGATGCCGATACATCATTTAGAGCTCTCTTGGGTCAACTGTGGCTGCATGAGTATGGCATGGTCCCATCAACTATGCATCAATGTATGAAGTATCTGAAAGATGGAGAAGAATTCTGAATTCCTGGTAACATACAACCATTCTCCATCAATGAAGCAAAAATCTATGAAGATGCAAAGTACTTCATCCTCAAAGAGCCCATGCCAACAAAGCCTCTTGAAGAGCATCCACTTGAACTAAAGAGTAATTTCATAAAATGCGAAGCAAGGAGGAAGAAAGAAGGCAATACTCTCCTAAAGCACTTGATTCTATATAATAAGTCAAGAAAATCAGTTCCTCATTTGGGAAGTGACAGAAAAGAAGAAGATATTCTGTCAAACCTAAGGGAACTTATAAGCTCTCAAAAAAAGTAGAGTATGAAGTGATTGATTCGACTATGATTTTGAATCTACTTATGAAATAGAATTGCTACATCAAGGAGGATAGCTCATGTGAGTCGATGACTCACTCAAAATTATACCCATCCCTCAACAATGCTTCAAAGAAATCACTCCACTGGAGGTTCACAATATTAAAGAATTGATAACATTCTATGTGCCACCGTTGAGTGAGAGTGGTAGAACAGAAACTCTATTTTATAAATCTGAAGAGTCTCAGCCTCAAGATTTTGAACAGCCTACTCAATACAAAAATTATGATGAGATAGTGCCAACAAGAATACCAATATACTATCCACAGAAATTGCAAAAAATGATGCATAAGCATGGAGTTCATATTGGAACTACTAAACATTGGACTCAAATCTTTAACAAGATATGGAGCCAAAGAAGTCCTCAAGCATCGTGAAGAAGTGATAAGTTTATCACTAAAGGTCAAGGGTTCATCTACAAATCTCATCAAGATAGAGCCTGTTATAATATAATAGAAGCTGAGGTAGAAACTCATAGTGATGAAGAAGATGATTCCCATGAAATTCTTCTTAAAAATGATGAAGAAGTAGAAGCCAAGCCGCACCTGAAGAACTTGAAGATGCAAAATACTATGGATGAACTTAAAGAAGTCAACATAGGGCTAAGGATGATCCCAACTAACTTTCATGCCCTTCTGATGAGAAAGTTGAAGAGCTAAAAATGCTACTTTGTGAATTGGGGATTGCTTTGCTTGGACATATTCAAAATGCCGCTTATCCCAAGCAGTTCATAAAACCAGTGCAATGCAAAGCAAGCTCTAGGTGAATGAGATTGGAGATTGAAGAATAGGTAATTGCATAAACTAAGAAGCTAATCAAAGCGCTTCATCCGAGGAGAAGTATGAGATTGATAGCCAACATTGTCCTAGTTAGAAAGAAGAATGGTCAAATCCATCTTTGCATTGACTTTCGAGACCTAAATAAGGCGTGCCCAAAAGATGACTTTTTGCTTCCAATATCAAAACTATTGGTGGACAACACTTCCAACTATGACATGTTCTCATTCATGGATGGATCGTCAGGATACAACCAAATCAAAATGGCACCTGAAGATGAAAAGCATACATTGTTCAGAACACCTATTGGCATCTATTGCTACACAGTCATGCCCTTTGGCTTGAAAAAATGCTGGAACTACATACCAAAGAGCCATGACATGTATTTTCGATGAGTTGATTCATCAAAAGGTGGAATGTTATGTCGACGATTTGGTGGTGAAGAGCTTAAACCATGAAAATCACTTTGAAGACTTGAGAATCATACTGGAGAGAATCAGAAAATATGATCTCAAAATGAATCCTCTAAAATGTGCATTCGGGATATCCTGGAAAATTCTTGGGGTACATTGTACGTCACAGAGATATTGAAATTGATCCTGCTAAAATTAAGGCAATCATGGAGATGCCTCCACCGAAGAATTTACGTCAGCTCCGTTCTTTACAAGGACAACTCACATTCATCCGTCGATTTATATCAAACTTATCAGGACTCTGTCAACCATTTGTAAGGTTAATGAAGAAGGATGCTCCATTCAAATGGGACAAGGAGTGCCAAGAAGCCTTCAATAGCATTAAAAGCTACCTATTAAATCCACCAATCCTAGCAACGCCTATTCCTAGGAAGCCTCTCACACAGCTACATTAGAAGAGTCCCTTGGTGCATTATTGGCACAACATAATGAAGAAGGCAAAGAGAATGCTCTTTATTATATCGGAGGCGATTGAGAGATGAGATACTCCGATAGAAGCACTTAGCATTGATCTTTATCCAAAAGCTTCATCATTATATGTTATCTCACAAGATTACACTCATCTTAAGGATGATCCAATCAAAGTACTTGATAAGACCAATGTTGACAATTCACTTAGCAAGATGGGCAGTAATGCTTTTGCAATTTGATATCACATACGTTCTGTAGAAAGCAGTGAAGGGATAAGTCTTAGCAAATTTTTTGGTTGCACACCCTATCCCTGTGGATTCTTCTCTTAATGATGATTTACCTGATGAGCAAATTATGCTCATTCATGAAAGAAAAATTACAAATGTACTTGATGGAGCCTCATCGATCAAACAAGTCCAATCTCTAAACTTTCCAAGAGCAAGAGAAGGATTCAACATCATCTTCATAACACCAGAAGGAGGGATAATAAGATGATTGTATGGATTGACCGAGCCAAGAACTATATAAAGCTAAATATGAAGCATTAGTGGTGCGGAAGAATTTTCATAAATTTAACTTGCATATTTTTGGTGATTCTCAGCTTATTATAAATCAAGTACTTGACATCTATAGAATTAAAAAGTTTGAGTTAACTTTCTATCACAAGTGAGTTCTTGAGCTTATGAAGTGATACCAAATATCACACTAACTCAAGTCTCGATCCCAGAATAA
>JAKCPB010000314.1:0-139073 GCA_021442155.1 Cymbidium sinense | reverse complement strand
TGCATATGTTGCTTTCATATGAGAATGTTAGTCATGTTTTTGTTAATGGTGCTATGCCTCTAAAGTTTGGGGTTGGTATGAGGATTTATTTAAGTTAAATTATTTTAATGGTAATTTAACTTTAATGCAACTTTGACTCTTATTTTCTTAATAAGTTAAAGGGAATATCAAAATTGTGATGGTTTACTTTGATTTGGTTTACATAAATGATGCTAAATATCATAATGTGCCTATGAATCATAAGAGGATTATTGCTAGGACTAAAGAAAAGATTTTTTCTTTACATAAGGCTGCTCTTCTTAATGGTACTAATTTTAGAGGTTGCCAGTTTGTAGCCTCTAAATCAGCTATCTGGTTTCTTTATTGTAACTCATCACTAGATTATAAAATCATTCATTGGGTTAAGCCTTTTAATTATTGTATAAAAGTTAATACTTGTGGCTCTATTACACATAACAAGTCGGTTTGTGGTCGTATTTTTAGGAATAATCTTGAGAATATTATCTTGGCTTTTTTCCACTCCTCTCTCTACTAATTTTGTTATTTTTTTAATTGATGTTGTCATGCTCTAAGCTAAGCTTTGTTTGATAGAAATTTTCATACTATTTGGTTGGAATCTGATGGTGAGATGGTTGTTGCTATTATCAATTCTAACCATAAGGGTAATGCTGAGCTTTTTTTATTTAATTAGAAATATTAAAGCTATTATCTCTAAACTTTTTTTTTAAAATTACTCATATTTTAAGAGAAGGTAATTGCAGATTTCTTATTTGTTTGTGTAATTTCTCGACTTTACTTTGTTTACCAATATGAATATTCTTAAGCAATTAAGAGGGTTGTCTAATTTAGATAAATCTAGTTTGCCTTATGTTAGTTTTTCTTAAATTTTTTCTTCTTTTTTTTTTTTCTTTTATTTTCTTTTTTCTTGGAGCTTCGGTGGTTTTGGTTTGTTCAATTGTTCTTGGCTCCTGTTCTCTCTTGGGGGCTTTTTGTTCCTGTATTTTTCTTGTATTTTATAGGTTGGAATGCGGGCTTCTGCTATTTTGGTTGTCCAGTTATTGTCATTTGCTACTCCTACTTTTAATGTGGTATATCTTGTGGGCTTATTCATTGGTTTTTTGGTTATTTTTTTTTCTTTGGTGTCTTTGTATTGGTATCCATTCCTGATTTTGGTGCCCTCTCTAGATGAGATATGTTGTGCTTCTCTCTTCCTTCTATTTCCTTTTTAGTTGGTTATTGGTTTTTGGTACTTTCCTTTGTGGTTTGGTCCTTGTTGTTTCTTTTTTTTTGTGGTTGTTGTGGCCTATTATGGTTGCTTTAGTTGGAGTTGGTGAGCTTATTGTTTGCTTTTTCTTCCCCTTCTTGCTTTTTTTTCGGTACTTCCTCTTTGGTTGCTAGTTTTGTTTATTATTCTGCTACTCTGGGTGGTTGTGTTATTTGGATTTTTCTTTGTTGGCTCTTTTTTTTTCATTGTTGTCCCTTTGGTTGGTTCTATTATTGTTCTTACCTTTTTGGTGGCTGGTTCTAGATCTTTGCTGGTTATTGGTGTGTGCTCGGGTGCCTTTGTGAGGTTCATTGATTATGATGGCTAGGATGTTAAGTCTTTTTTGTTGGTTGGTAGCAGTATTTGTGACTATAACCCTCCTTTCAGAGTTTGTCGCCACAAATTTTGTTGCCCTTCTAATTTTTGTGATCGAGCTTGAGCCTTTTCTTTTTTCTTTCCTTTCTATTTATCTTTGTTTATTTTTTTCTTTTTTTTGTGCTTATCTCTACTTTAGTATTTTTCTTATAGGTTTCCTTCGCTTATTCTTGGGCCTCTTCAAATGGATTGTTGACCTGCTCAGCGATTATGTGCTATTGTTGTTCTTTTTTTAGTTCTTCCTTTTGCCTTTCACTATCTTTTGTATTAGTTAGGAGATTTTTCTCTTTAGGTCCTTCTGTAGCTCTTTGAGCAGTAGTCTTTGAGTTTTATCCCCTTTAAATCATTGTATATTTTCTTTTGGTAATAAAATTTCTTCTTTTTTTCCCAAAAAATGCTAAACTTTCAACCCTAAACCCCAAACCTTGAACTAACTAAACCTAAACCCTAAACTAAACCCTAAACCCTAAGAATGGGTAGAACCTGATGGAACATCACCATCAACTAGACTCCTAGATCCCGTGGAGGTGAAGGCAGAGGTACATTGTAGTGGTGGTGGGGCATTTATAGCTGTGGATATGGAGGTGGTGGTCGGGGTAGTGGTATGGAGGCGAGGAGCGATGGAGGTTATAGCCATGGTGGTGGTGAGGAGAGATGGATATGATGGCGGATCCCACTACTCGAAAGGTGGGGGTGGTTTTGATGGGAACTGGAGAAACTGAAGAACATCCTATTTGATCTACTTCATATGAAATTGTGTCTTTATAATAGAGACGGTTCTGCTTATCTAGGGTTTTGAATTTGCTCTGTGGGTGCTCATTTTTATCTATGTCATCGCTTGTGTCTTAGAAAACCTGGGGTGCTACCTGGTAGATGAAATCAAAAAGAAGAAATGTTGAATTTGAATTTGTTCTCTATTAAAAAAAACCTTAAACTCTAAACACTAAACCCTAAACCCTAAACAATAAACTAAAACTTAAACGCTAAACTTAAAAGCTAAACACCAAATCCTAAACCCTAAAAACACTAAGCCCTAAACACTAAACCCTAAACCTTATACCCAAAACCTAAAATCCTAAACCTTAAACCCTAAAACCCTAAATCCTAAATCCTAAACCATAAACCCTAAAATCCTAAACCCTAAACCCTAAAACCTACAACCCTAAACCCTAATCTTAAACCCCAAACTAAACCTAAACCCTAAAACTTAAACTAACCCTAAACCTTAAACATTAAACCCTAACATTAAGCCATAAACACTAAAACTTGAATAAAGATGTCATTAGAGCATCTAAAGAATGACCTAATCCTAACATAGTTATGGTAAAGAAAATGTCTTCAATAGACTTTCCCTTGACTTTTAGATATTTGAATACCTAAATCATATTATAATACCATATATTATAGTATAATGTAGCATCATATATTTGAGCATGTAGTGATGTGTTTTTAGATGTTATAAGTTAAAAAATGTTTTAGTATATTATGGTATTATGCCCTATAGTCTATATTAATATAAATCCTAAAAATATTGATTTAATAAATAAGATGATGAGATTTTTTTAATTTGAAGTGGGAATTAGGTTGTAGTACCAAGGGTGTGCTACGCCACTTGTAGTCTAAAAAGTAAGATTTTATGTTCAAAATAAATATTATATGTTGTAGCATAGTATGACAACATATATCATAATATATTGTTCTGCGCATTTTAAATTCTTTTAGTATTTTACAATCATTCAAGAGCCTACATTAGCATTATTTATAAAAATGTTGATTTAGACTTTAAAATGGTGGAATTTGGCCAAATTCATAACAGTAGAGCATGTCACCATAATATATTATTTCAATTTAAAATATTTAAGTGATATGACTAAAATATATAGTTTTTATTATTTAGACTAATTTTATGATTTTTATCTTAAGCAATCCCTTGTGATGTGATATGCAATATAATATAATATAATATAATATTATTGTATTATAATATAGGATGCTATAACATAGTGTAGCATCATGCATTATAGCATACTATTGTGTATTACTACTTGTTGTTTAGCATATTTTAGTTTGTTCTAGTATGATGTAGTAGAGTTTGTACTAGTATAATTCATAAAAATATTGATTTATAGGTCGAGATGATGGATTTGGCCAAATTTAAGGTAAGCTTTAGGGAACATCATTGGGTGTGCAATGGTGTTTCATTTAATCAAAAGAATGGAATTTTACCAAAATAAATGTTCATTTTTCAACCAAATTTTATAAATTTTTTTTAAAGTGATTCATTTTAAGGTCTAATGTAAGATAATATATTACATGAAAGCATATTAAAATATAATGTACATAATAATATAACTTCACATATATATGAATGTGGTGGTGTGTTACTAAATATTATTGTATAATTTAATATGTTTTACTTTCGTTATAATACATTAGGTCAAAAATCATAAAAAATGTTAATTTGAAGGTTGAGATGGAAGAATTTAGCCAAATTCATGGCACACGCCAAGAAGCAACACCAAAATTATGCTATTGTGTCCCATTTCTAATAAAAAAATAATAATTTTACATCCAAAATGAACATTATTCATATTTTTGGAAAATCTTATTATTTGTTCCATTTAAGTGATTCTAATGAGGTGTAATGTTAGACAATATATTATATTATAGCAAATTATAATATAAAATCATATATTATAATATAATATAGTGTGTTAATTCACACTATAATATGTTTAGCATGATATTGTATAGTTAGTTTGAGCTTTCACCATCATAAATCATAAAATGTTGATAACAATGTTAAGATGATGTAATTTGAATGAATACATTATTAGGCTTTTATTGAAGTATTAAAGGTGCATAAGAGAAGAAATAAGATTTGATGAGAATTCCATGTTAAGGATGGAGGGAGATCTTAGGCATCACACATTCATTGGACATGACATGAGTAGTATGTCGAGGCATAGAAGAAGAAAATCGCTAGGGATAAGGTTTAAATTTGATTTCATTATATGATTTGTGGAAAGAAGATCCTCTAGGGATAAGAATCTATAATCCATTATGGATTAAGATTGAATCACCTTTAAATTATTTTGTTTTAATTGATGTAACATGCTAGAGATATGGGCTAGACCACTAGGGATCGAGTATATGAACCTTCCACTGGAAGCTTTGAGCTATCCACTGAGATTGATTTGTGTTTAATTTCAGATTTGTTTGGGGATGTATCCGGGAATAAGAGTTTGGTTGGATTTCTGATTTAGACTCTACTGGGAGTTGTTTTAATTTGGCTCCACTGTTGAATTTGATTTATTTGTTTGACTTGTTTATATATGATTTAGGGATCCACTAGGGAGAAGGGTGTGATTTAACTCGACTCGAGAAAATCAAAATGAGTTTAATTTAATTTGAGTTAATGTATGGACCGTGTTAGTGTGCGATGGACCTACTGAGAAAGGGCTATTTTAACCTTTCAGTTTACAAATCCAAAGGGATTGCCTACCAGCTGTAGGGTAGAGCTAGCCAACCTAAGGGGTTACCTTTCGGTGTGCAACGACTGTGCTAGGGAGAAGGCATAGCAGACTTACATCTTCCAAGGCGAGGAATAACCACTGGGGTGACCTGTTGGATGCACAACAAATTGAACTTAACCTACGGAGACTACTGAGTGAATGCGGTTGGGAACTTATGTCAATTCAAAAGTAGTAAGGATTAATTTTATCTTAATTTCATGTGATTTGATATGATTTATTTGGTTTAGTTTGATTTTGAATTTAGGGCATATCCATTGGGGATTTGAGCTCTAAAATTTGATAGATTTAATTTATGGACCATGTGATGGACCTAATGAGAAGGGGCTATATCAGACTTATCCTATCTCAGATTTATAAATCTAAAGGGATAGTCTATTAGTTGTGGAGTAGAGCTGGCCAACCTAAGGGTTGCATTTTGGTGTGCAATACCTGTGCTAGGAAGAAGGCATAGCAGACTTACATCTTCTAAAGCAAGGAACACCCACTGGGGTGACCTGTTGGTAGCATAACAAATAAAACATGACTTAGGGATGACTACTGAGTGAATGCTGTTGAGGACTTATATCAACTTAAGATTAGTTAGGCCATTACTAAAGGGAGTTTTATGACACTACCCTAAAGATATGATACCTACTTCGAAAGAAATACTTCTAGGGGTGTCCTCCTAATCCATAAGTGAATATAAATTTTGTTTATATGTTTGCGTCAACCCTATTGGTGTGCGAAGGACCATAAGAAAGGGTTATGTCGGCCTTGACCTATCTCATTTATCGACCAAGGAGAATCTAGACATCCATAGGACATATTCTACAACCATAGGGGTGGTTACTAGGAAAGGGGAACTGTCCAATCTGATAGTAACCCGGGTAGTGTCTAAATGGGGTTGCAAAGGGCGTGATCCAAATATAGTGCCCATAGGGGAGGTGCTACTAGGGGCATTATCCTGAGCTCTAAAAAGGAAGGCCTATAGGTGTACGGTGGCCAACTCAAGGGGAAAGCATAGCAGACTTACATCTGCCATGAGTGGTGTATCCTAAGGTGCGAGAACCAACCAACCTAAGGTGTATCCATCAGCATAGTGAGAACCAACCAGCCTAAGGTGCCCGTCGGTGTGCAATGATCAATCTGGAATGAAAGCATGTAGGCTTACAACTTTCCAAGTGGAATTGATCATCAGGATAGTCTGTCATCGGTAGGACAGATGCTATCTAACCTAGAGCAAGTACTAAGCGAGGAGATCCAAGGAAGGATAGGACACAGACTTGAAGAAATCAGGAGGGAAGGAGCCTCTAGGAAACTTATCCTAAACCTCAAATATACTCGACCCAGTGAGTGCATGAAGGCTAATTTAAGAAGAAAGCATAGCTCTTCTTAAACAAAGCCAACATAAAGTAGCTTACTGGCCACACAGTAAGGCCTACCAAACTATCAAGGCACTAATCAGTGTGCAGTGGCCAAGTAAGGAAAGAAAGCATAGTAGACTTATATCCTCCAAAGAAAGAAGACCACTCAGGTGACACACTAGCAAGGTAGTACATCAAGCCAACCTGAGCAGCTATTGAGTGAGTGTCATTAGAGGCATTATCTCAACTTAAAGTAGTCCAAGATAAAAGACATGAGTTTGTATTATATGTTTATGTGTAATTTGTGTTTGTGTTATTTCAATGAAGGATAGGACGCACTCAGGTTCCTTACACCTATCATAAACACATTGTGGAAGATTTGCAAACAAAAATACTTTCACCATGGAAGAGATTGAATTCAAAATAGAAATTTCAAACATGATTTATCATATTTCCTTAAGTAGATCCCATTGATTGGGTGCTCTCCCTTATGATTAATAAGTTGATAAGATCTTCCTTGGTAGGCCTTCTCTAAGGAAAAAGGGCCTTCCCAAGTGGGTTCAAACTTGCCTCCCATCTTACGATGAGCAATAATCGGTCTCCTTATAAGTAAATTAAGCTCTCCTACTTGAAAAGCTCTATGATGGACTAACTTATTGTGAGCTTGAATCATTTTAGCTTTGTACAACTCGAGGTTTTGGCATGCCCATAGACATCTCTTCTCCAAACCTTCAAGCTCTTCTAACCAACTTGGCATTATGCTCTTGTGATCTATGCATAGCTATCCTTAGTGATGGAGTTGGACTTCTAATGGTAGAATGGCTTCGGACCCATACACTAAGGAGAAAGGAGTAGACTGAGTTGGAGTTCTATATGTGCAGCATAAGGCTTCAGCTAACTTCTCATGCCACTTTTGCTTGTTGTTGTTAAGTGTCTTCTTAAATATTTGGATGAGAGTTTTATTGAAGGTTTCTACTAAGCCATTTGCCCTCAGGTAGTTAATGGTAGAATATCTCCAATCCATGCTATGCCTCCGAGCAAAGTTGTCAATCTCGTTGCTCTTGAATGTAGTACCAATATTAGATATCATTCACGAGACACTCCAAACCTATATACGATATGGTTCCTAAACAATTAGAGCACATGTTGAGCTATGAACTCGATAATCACCTTTGCCCATTTGGAAAAGTAGTCGAGTAGCTAAGATGAATCGATGACCCTTGAAAGAAGGAGGATTCAATCGACCCACTATGTCGGTACCCTAACATCGAATGGCCATGAGGCCAATGTAGGATGTAGAATGTTGGTGGTTTGTAGACCACAGTATATTTGACATTGATGGCATCACCTAGCCGTATCCATGCAATCTTTGATCATTGATGGTTAGAAGTATCCTAGTCTCTTGATCTTGGCTTTCATCTTCAGATTGGATTGGTTGGCTCCACATAATGCTGAGTGTACCTCGGTCACAATCTTATGGGCTTCATGCTTATATAAAAAATGTAACCACATATGATCAAAAGACTAATGGTACAAGACACCATCCATAAGAGCATAGGAAAGTGTTCTCTACTTCATCTGATGGGCTTGGGACTTTTCTTAAGGTAGTTTGCCTTTATTTAGGTAATCTATGAATGGTTGCCTCCAATCTAACTCCCCATACTTCTTGGCAATGGCAACCTCTCCTTCAAGAGAGTACTTTTTGATGAGTTCAATATCAATAAGGGATAAGGCTTGTCTATTTTGGACCTTTATTGATGTGGACTCATCCTCTGGACATGTCAACTAATTGGCATGCTTAGCTAAAGCATACGCTATGACATTCTCTCCTCAAGGAATCTTATAAATGGTAATCTTTGACATTTGGGCCAACAACTCCATAGTGTACTTATTGTAGTGATGGAACTTGGGCTTTATAACCTTATAGGACCTACTGATTTGATTGATCACTAGCTGAGAATCCCCAAAGATATTGATGTTTTGGGTGATTAGAGTAATGACTAACTCCATACCGACAATCAGAGCCTTATATTCGACCTCATTATTGGTGCAAAGATTGGACAGATGATATGAGAATCTCATCATATTACAATCCTAAGTTAAGAGACCTATTCCTACCCCTACCTTTCTTGGAATAGTAGATTGTGGTTCTTCTCCTCTTAGAAAGGAATCCTTACCATCAAAGTACATCTCCTAGTGGTGAATGCTAGTATCTCCTTAGTTCATGATTTGTTCATTAGGGAGATCATCACTGCGAGAGTCAAGAGAAGTGGGTGTGTCTAAGAAATCCAAGCACTTATCCTTTCACCACATGGAGGGGTAAGGTAATGTCAAATTGAGAGGATCATGGACCATCGCTACAACCATCCGATAGCATCTACCGTGTCATGAGATATTGTAGTGGATTGATCCTTGAAATTAAATTCACCTTATGAGGAAGCATTGTAGTGTTGTAGCTTTTGGAATGAAAAGATTAAAGCTAGGAAATGATCATTAGTGGGTGGATAGTTAGACTCAGTAGGGATTAGATGATGATTGAGGTAGTAGAGTGCATTTTCCATCCCTTCAACATTGTCTTGGGCCAGTAAAGCACCAAGGGAGTCGTCTAACACAGCGATGTAAAGTATGAGAGGCTAGAACTAGCAATGTCATCAGGTAATGCTTGATGTCTTCGAAGGCATGCTCACACTTGTCATCACACTTGAACTTGTCATCCTTTTGACAAATGCAGAATGGTTGACATCTTCCGATATGTGATATAATGCATCTTAGATATGCCAACTGCCCTTGGAATGATTTGAGTTAAGTTAAACTTTTAGGAGGTGGCATTTCTAATATTACCTTGATCTTCTCCGGATCAATTACGATTCCTTGGTGTCGGATAATAAACCTAAAGAATTTCCTTGAAGCTGCTATGAATGCACACTTCACGGGATTCATTTTGAGGTTAAATTATCTTAACTATTTGAAAACTACTCAAGTCAAAGACATGGTCTTCCTTTTTCTACTTTTGACCGTAAGATCATCAACATAGCACTCAACTTGATGATGAATGAGTTCATCAAAGATTCAAGTCATAGTCATCGGTATGTAGCAATGAAATTTTTAAGTGAAAGGTATGACCTTATAGGCAATAAATTTTGATTGGGATTCTAAAATAGTGTTTCTTTCATCATTAGGATCCATCTATATTTGGCTATATCCAGATCGGCCATCCATGAAAGAGAAGACTGCATGAATTAAGGCAATGTCCACCATCAACTCCAGGATTGGTAGTGGAAAGTTATCTTTTGGACATGCCTTATTTAAATCCCTAAAATTGACGCATATGTAAATTTGGCCATTCTTTTTCTTAACTGGGATGATTCTAGCTAACCACGTAAGGTATGTTTCTTCCCAGATGAAGCCAACATCGATCAGTTTCTTGACTTCATAAATGATCTGTTGTTCTATGCCTAATCGCATGCATTTAGGAGCTTTCTTGATAGGTTAGCAGTAGACTCTATTGCTAGTTTATGGACTACTATATCAAGAGCCAATCCAGACATCTCTTCATAACTCCATGAAAAGTAGTCCTTAAACTCAATCAATAGTCTAACTATGTCATTGGTTTCAATTTCATTCAACAAAGAACTAATGTATGTTGGGCGTGGATCTTCTTCAGTTCCTAAGTTGATTTCTTTGAGCTCATCAATGGTTGACTTGATCTCTTCTTCAAACTATGGCGGTGCATCTTTGACTTCAAAATCATCTCGATCATTTGAAGTTTCTAAGCACAACTCCTCATATGAGTTAATGTGAATTGAAAAGAACCTATCAAATTCCAATGATTGGTGATGACTAAGAAATAATTGTCATCATTGACTGGATCCACTATACCAAATCCTAATCCCAGTCTTGATTGAGAGCTTTTGCATTTGTTCTTACATATTGTTTTGAAATAGTTTGACTTGTGTTTTGACCAAGTATGTGGATTAACCTTTCTTTGCAAAAATTATGAACATAAGGCAAGTACCAATCAAAAGGTAATTATTAAATCTTTATATAAATCATCCTCAAGTTCTACATCAACTTCTTGACTGAGGGTGATGCTTCCAAAAGAACCTCCGAAGTCTTCACACTGATGACTTAGGGTTTCCTTAACTATAAAACCCTCGCCTTTTGAGAGGAAACTAGGGTTAGAGCTAAGGTTCCAAATTGATGCCTAATTGTTTCACATATAGACTTGGATACACTTATGCTTTGCTTTGGAGCCCGCCATCGCTATCTAGCTCAAGTGTTACCTCCAAGGGAATTTTAGATGACTTGTGTGCAACCATATAAGACATCTAAACTCTAAAACCCTAAACCCTAAATGCTAAAACCCTAAACCCTAAAAAAAACCTAAACCTAAACTAAATAAAACCTAAAAATAAAATAAATAAAAACCTAAACCTAAATATAATAAAATAATAAAATAAAATAAAAACCTAAACTAAAACCTAAACTTAAACGTAAAAATAAAATAAAATAAAAAATAAACTAAAAATAATAAAAACCTAAATTAAACTAAAACATAAAATAAACCTATAAATAAAAAACTAAATAAAATAAAATCTAAATGTAAAATAAAAAAATAAACCTAAAGTAAAATAAAATAAAACAAAAGCTAAACCATAAAAAATAAACCTAAAGAAAACCTAAAAATAAATAAAATTAAAACCTAAACCCTAAACTAAAAAAACCTAAACCTAAAATAAACAAAGTAAAATAAACCTAAACTAAAATAAACTAAACTAAAATAAATAAAAACCAAACCTAAACCTAAAATAAATAAACCTAAACCCTAAAAAAACCAAAATAAAATAACTAAAATAAACCTAAACCTAAAATAAAATAAAACCTAAAAAACCTAAATTAAAAAAACCTCAAACCTAAACCTAAAATAAAAACCTAAACTTAAAATAAAAAATAAAACCTAAACCTAAAAATAAACTAAACTAAATAAAACTTAAAATAAAATAAACTAAAATAAATAAATAATAAACTAAATAAACCTTAAACCCTCCATGCTATTTAAAAAACCCTAAACTAAACCTAAATCTAAAACCCTAACCCTAAACCCAACTTAAATCCAAAACCTTAAACCCTAAAACTCTAAAATCAACACTAAACCTAAACCCTAAACTTAAACCCTAACCCTATCCTAAACTAAACCTAAAACTTAAACCCTAAAACCCTAAACTAAACCCACAAAACCTAAAACCTAATAATAAAATAAAAATAAAAAACCTAAACTTAAAAAATAAAATAAATAAAACCTAAACTAAACCTAAACCTAAACCTAAAATAAAATATAAATATAAACTAAAAATAAAAAAATGTAAGCTAAACTAAAAAAAAACCTAAGAATAAAAAACCTAAATAAAATAAAAACTAAATGTAAAATAAGAATAAAATAATGCAAAAATAAAATAAAATAAAAACTAAATAAAAATCAAAATCAAAAAAATAAACCTAAAAATATAAAAAAAATAAAACCAAAACCCTAAACTAAAAAAGTAACCTAAACATAAAATAAAAATAAAAACAAAATAAAATAAACCTAAATCTAAACTATAATAAACTAAACTATAAAAAATAAAACCTAAACCTAAACTAAATAAAATAAAATAAATTAAAATAAACCTAAACCTAAACTAAAAAAGAAATCCTAAAAATAAACCTAAAATAAAAACCATAAACCTAAACCTAAAAAAATAAAACAAAATCCTAAGCCTAAACATAAAAATAAAAAATAAAACCTAAACCTAAAATATAAAATAAAATAAAACTCAACGAAAAAGTAAACCTAAATGTAAAAAAATAAACTAAAATAATAAATCTAAACTAAAATAAATAAACCTAAAATAAATTAAATAAACTAAATAAAAATAAAAATATACTTAAATAAAAATAAAAAATCAAATAAACTCAAATAAATAGAAAATAAACTAAATAAACCAAAACTTGTCGGTTTACATAATTTTTAAAACAAATTAAACCCTAAATCCTAAATCCTAAATACTAAACCCTAAAACAAACCCTAACCCTAAACCCTAAACCCTAAACCCTAAACCCTAAACCATAAATCCTAAAACCCTAAACCACGAACCCTAAACCCTAAACCCTAAGCCCTAAAACATAAAACCTACAACCCTAAACCCAAAACCCCAAACCCCAAACCCTAAACCCTAAACCTTAAACCCTAAACTATAAACCCTAAAGAATAAACTAATGAAGTGATCAGGGATACCATGGTGGATCCCGCTACTTGAGAGGCCGGGGGAACTAGAGAAACTGAAGAAGGGTCGATCCGATCTGCTATAGATGGAATGTCTTTATGGTCGAGACGGTTCTACTTATCTCCTATTTTGATTTGCTTTATGGGTGCTCATTTTTTATCTATGTCGCCCCTTATGTCTTAGAAAATATGGGGTGTTACTTGGATGATGAAATCGAAAAAGAAGAAATGTTGAATATGAATTTATTCTCTGTCAAAGAAAGATAACCTTAAACCCTCTACCATAAACTAAAACTTAAACCCTAAACCTAAAACTTAAACCCTAAACCTGAAACCCTAAACCATAAACCTAAAATCCAAAACCCAAAATCCTAAACCCTAAACTAACGCTACACCTTAAAAAGCTAAATAACTAAACATAAACCAAATAAAACCTAAAAATAAAATAAATAAATAAAACCCTAAACCAAAATAAAATAAAAATATAAACTAAAACCTAAACCTAAACCTAAACCTAAAAGAAAAAAACTTAAAAATAAAACTAAACTAAAATAATAAATAAAACCTAAACTAAAAAACTTAAATAAAATAAAAACTAAAACTAAAATAAAAAAATAAAATAAACCTAAAATATAATAAAATAAAACTAAATAAAACCTAAAACCTAAAAAACCTAAAATAAATAAAAAATAAAACCTAAACCCTAAACTAAAAAAAACCTAAACCAAAATAAAAAAAAATAAATAAAAAAAATAATCCTAAACTAAAATAAATAAAACCTAAACTTAAACTTAAGCCTAAACCTAAACTAAATAAAAAAAAAAAAAATTAACCTAATAAACTAAAAAAATAAACCTAAAATAGAAACCTAAAATCCTAAAAAAAAAAAAATTCTAAACCTAAACTTAAAAATAAAAAATAAACCTAAACCTAAAAAGTAAAATAAAAATAAAACTCACCTAAAAAATAAGCCTAAACCTAAAAAATAAACTAAAATAAAAGACCTAATCTAAAATAAATAAACTAAGCTTAAAAAATAAACAATATACCTAAATAAAATAAAAAATAAATAAAATAAACTAAATAAACCTAAACCTACTAAATACTAATTTAACAAAAAACCATAAACCCTAAATCCTAAACCCTAAACCCTAGACCCTAAAATTATCTCTAAAACCTAAACCTTAAACTTATAACCCTAAACCTACAACCCTAAAACCCTGAACCCTAAACCCTAAACCCTAAACCTTAAACACTAAACCCTAAATTCTAAACCCTAAAACCCTAGAACCTAAGCCCAAAAACTAATAACCCTAAACCCAAAACTCTAAACCCTAAAACCTAAACCCTAAACCCTAAACTAACGTTAAACCCTAAACCCTAAATGACCCAAAGCCCTAAGAATGTGAATTGATGACAAAATCACCATCGACCAGGCTCGCCTAGATCCAATGGAGGCAAAGTCGAAATGATTATAAAGGTGGTGAGGGATTTGAATGTGTTGGTGCATTTGAAAATGTTGGTCAGAGCTGTGGTGGTTATGGAGGCGAGAGGAGCAACGAAGGTTATAGGTGTGGTGGTGGAGGGGGGGAGAGAGATCGATGATATGATTGCAGATCCTACCGAGAGGTCGTGGTGGTTCATGGGAATCAAGAAACTAAAAATCTATGACCGCTACTTATGGATGTCTTTAAGATAGAGATGGTTCTAGTTATATCATTTTTTGATTTGCTCATGCTCATTTTTATCCATTATTGATCTATGTCATAGGTCTTAGAAAACTTGTGTTACTTGGTTGATGAAATCAAAAGAAGAAATGTTGAATATGAATTTATTCTTATTAAAAAATGAAAACCTTAAACCTAAACTTGAATAAAACTAAAAAAACCTACCTAAACCCAAGAACATAAAACCTAAACCCTAAAAACTAAACTAAACCCTAAATCATAAATTAACCTAAACTAAACCTAAACCCTAAAATTCTAAACCCTAAACCTAAAACTAAACCCTAAACCTAAACCTAACCTTAACCTAAAAACCTAACCCAAACCCGACCTAAACCTAAACCCAAAACTAAACCCTAAACCTAAACCTAAAATAAACACTAAACTAACTTAAACCAAACCTACCTAAACACTAAACCTAAAACTAAACCCTAAACCCTAACCCCAAACCCTAAACCTAAAACCCTAAACCCTAAAAAAACCTCTAAACCCTAAAACTAAAACCTAAAAATAAAATATATAAGAAAACCTAAACTTAAATAAAATAAAATAAAAGAAAAGAAAATAAAAACCTAAACTAAATCGAAAACCCAAACCTAAAAATAGAAAATAAAATAAACTAATAAAAATAAATGAAAATAAAATAAATAAAAACCTAAAGTAAACTAAAAAATGAAATAAACCTAAGAATAAAACCTAAATAAATTAAAACTAAACGAAATAAAAATAAAATAAACATAAATAAAATAATAAAACTAAATAAGAACCTAAACCTAAAATAAAATCTAAAATAAATAAAAAGAAAAACTTAAACCCAAAATATTAAAAAAACTAAAATAAATAAAAATAAAATAAACAAAATAAAATAAACCTAAACCTAAAACTAAACTAAAATAAACTAAATTAAAATAAATAAAACTTAAACCTAAACCTAAAATAAACTAAACCAAAACATAAACCCAAAATAAATAAAATAAAATAAACTAAAAATAAACTTAAACCAAAACTAAAAAATAAAACCTAAACATAAACATAAAATAAAAACCTAAAACCTAAACCTAAAAAAATAAATAAAAACCAAAATAAAACCCTAAAAATAAATAATAAAACCAAATCCTTAAAAATAAAATAAAATAAAACTAAACTAAAAAATAAACTTAAACCTAAACCTAAACCAAAACCTAAACTTAAAAAATAAACTAAAATAAAAATCCTAAATTAAAAAAATAAACCTAAAATAAATAAACTAAACTAAATAAAAATAAAATAAAATAAAATAAACTAAAATAAATAAAAATATAACTAAATTAACTAAATAAATCTAAACCTACTAGACTTAATTTAAAAAATACAAACCCTAAATCCTAAAATTAAATCCTTAACCCTAAACCCTAAACCCTAAATAAACCTAAACCTAAACCCTAAACCCTAAAAAACCTAAACCATAAACCTAAAAAAGCATAAACCCTAAACCCTAAACACTAAACCCTAAACCATAAACCCTAAACCCTAAACTAAAACCTAACCCTAAACCCTCAAAACCTAAATTAAAAATAAACTAAAAAATAAACCTAAACCTAAAACCTAACAAACCTAAAAACCTAAACCATAAGAATAGAAACCTTGACGATAGGAACATCACCACCAACCTGCTAAATAGATCTATCTGGTGGAGGCAAAGGCAGGTGGTGATTATTGCAATGTAGTGGAGAGGCCGGTGGATATGAGGTAAATCATAAAGTGGTTATGGATGCAGAGGAGCTAAGAAGGTTACCATGGTGGTGGAGAGAGATCGAGATATGATGGTGGATCCACTACCACTTGAGAGGCTAGGTGGTTCTCATGGGAACAGAGAAATTGAAGAATCTGATCCGCTACTTATGGAACTGTGTCTTTACAAGAGAGAAATAGTTCTAGTTGTAAGGTTTTGATTTGCTCTATTTATGCACATTTTTATCTATGTCCGCTTGTGTCTTAGAAAACTAGTTACTTGGTTGATGAAATTGAAAACAAGAAATGTTGAATATGAATTATTCTCTATTAAAAAAAAAAACCAAAACCATAAAAACCCTAAAATAAAACATAAACCTAAACCAAAACATAAACACTAAACCTAAACTAACTTAAACCTAAAACCTAAACATAAACCCTAAAACCCAAAACCTAAACCTAAACCCTAAACCCTAAACTCATAAAATCATAAACCTATACCCAAAACCAAATTAAACCTAAACCTAAAACCTAAACCTAAACCTAAACCTAAAACTAACAAACCTAAAAACCCTAAACCCTAAACCCTAAACCCTAAACCAAAACCTAAACCTAAAATCCTAAACCTTAAACCCTAAACATAAACTAACTCTAGACCTAAACCCTAAACATACCTAAACTTAAACTAAACCTTAAAAACCCTAAACCCTAAAACATAAACACTAAACCTTAAACCTTAAACCCTAAACCCTAAACTCTAAAACCTTAAGCCCTAAAACCTTAAACCCTAAATCTTAAACAATAAACTCTAACCCTAAACCTAAACCCTAAACCCCAAACCCTAAACCTAACAAAGTACTAAAATAAAAAAATAAACTTAAACCCTAAAACCTAATAAAACTAAACTTAAACCTAAACCTAAGAATGGGAACCTATGATAAACATCATTCAACCGCTCACCTAAATCTCATGGTGGAGGCAAAGAGGCAATAAAAGGGTGGTGGGGGATCCGAGGTACTTGATATGGAGGTGGTCATAAAAGTTATGGTCATGGAGACGGAAGAGTGATGGAGCTTATAGCCATGGTGAGGGAGAGATCGGGATATGATGGTGGATCCCACTACTGAGAGGCCGTGGTGGTTCTATGGGAATTGTAGAACCAAGAACATAATTTGTCGCTATGGAACTCTTTACAAAGAGATAGTTCTAAGAAAAAAATGTGTGTTCATTTTTTATCCATTTTTTATCTATGTCGTCACTTGTGTCTTAGAGTTGTGTTACTTGGTTGATGAAATAAAAAATATATTGAATATTAATTTGCTCTTGTTAAAATAAACCAAAAACTCTAAACCTAAACTAAATAACCCTAAACTAACTTAAACCCTAAACCCCAAAAAAAGCTAAAAAACCTAAACCTAAACTATATAAAATATAAATAAAATAAACAAAAAAACCTAAAACAAAATAAATTAAAAAAAATAAAATAAAATAAAAACATAAACTAAAACCTAAACCTAAACATAAAAGAAAATAATATAAAAAATAATAAAACTAAATTAAAATAAAATAAATAAAAACCTAAACTAAACTAAAAATTAAAAACCTAAATAAAATCAAAATTAAAGCTAAAATAAAAATAAAATAAGCCTAAAATAAAATAAAATAAACATTAAATAAAAACTAAAACCTAAAAGTAAAAAAATAAATAAAAATAAACCAAAATAAACTAAATAAACCTAAACCTAAATAAAAAAAATAAAATAAAATAAATAAAATAAAATAAACCTAAACCTAAATTAAATTAAGCTAAACTAAAATAAATAAAACCTAAACCTAAAATAAACTAAACCTAAACTTAGACTAAATAAAATAAAATAAACTAAAAATAAACCTAAACCTAAACCTAAACCTAAACCTAAAAAATTAACTAAAATAAAATGTCTAAATAACAATAAATAAACCTAAAATAAATAAACTAAACTAAAAATAAAAAATAAACCTAAATAAAAAAAATAAAAATAAATAAATTAAATAAACCTAAACCTGAGTTTACTTAAATAAAAACACTTATAAAATAAACCCTAAAACTACTAAACCCTAAACCCTAAACCCTAAACACTAAACCCTAAACCCTAAAACCCTAAACCTAAACCTAAAACCCTAACTTAAAACCCTAAACCAAACCTAAACCTAAACCCTAAACCCTAAACCCTAAACCCTAAACCCTAAACCTAAACCCTAAACCCTAAACCTAAACCCTAAACCCAACCCTAAACCCTAAACCCTAAACCCTAAACCCTAAACCTAAAACCTAAAACCTAAACCTAAACTAAATTAAACATATAAGAAAAACCTAAACCTAAATAAAATATAAAATAAACCTAACTAAAACCTAAACCTAAACTTAAACCTAAAATAAAATAAATAAAAATAAAACCAAACTAAAATTAAATAAATAAAACCAAAACTAAACTAAAATATAAAATAAACCTAAAATTAAAATACCTAAATAAAATAAAGCCTAAACATAAAATAAAATAAACCTAAAGTAAAATAAAATAAAAAATGAATAAAAACCTAAACCTAAAATATAAACCTAAAAATAAAACTAAATAAATAAATAAAACTTGAACCCTAAACTAAAAAAATAAAAATATTAACCTAAAATAAACAAAATAAAATAAACCTAAACTACATTAAACTAAACTAAAATAAATAAAACCTAAACCTAAACCTAAAATAAAATAAGCCTAAACCCTAAATTAAATAAAATAAAATAAACTAAAATTATCCTAAACCTAAACTAAAAATAAACCTAAAAATAAACCTAAAATAAAAACTTAAACCTAAACCAATAAAATAAAATAAAACCTAAACCTAAACCTAAAATAAAAAAATAAAATCTAAACTTAAAAAAAATAAAATAAAAATAAAACAAAACTTAAAAATAAATATATACCTAAACCTAAACCAAAAAATAAACTAAAATTAAAAACTTAAACTAAACAAAATTAACATATAATAAATAAACTAAATAAAAAATAAACCTTATTAAAAATATAAAATATACTAAATAAACCTAAATATACCAATTTAGATAATTTTTTTTGAAAAAACACTAAACCCTTAACCCTTAACCTTAAACACTAAATCCTAAACCCTAAACCCTAAACCTTAAATCTAACCTTAAACCCTAAACCCTAAAGCTACAAGTCTAAACCATAAATGGTAAACCCTAAATGCTAAAAAATCCTAAACCTTAAACCCTAAACTAGCCCTAAATCCTAAACCCTAAACCCTAACCCTAACCCTAAACACTAAACCCTAACCCTAAAACCTAAAAGTAACCCTAAACCATTATAATCATAAACCCTAAAGCCTAAACCCTAAACCCTAAACTCTAAACGCTAAACCATAAAGACATACACTAAACCCTAATCACTAAACCCTAAACCCTAACCCTAAACCCTAAACCATAACAGCCTAAACTCTAAACCCTAAACTCTAAACCATAACCCTAAACCCTAATAACCTAAAAACCTAAATCTACATTAATTAAAATCAAAGATAAAATAATCAAAAAAACCTAAACCTAAATAAAATAAAAAATAAAATAAAATAAAAAATAAACTAAAACTTAAACCTAAAACTAAAAATAAAATAAAAAATTAAACTAAACTTAACTAAATAAAAACCTAAACTAAACTAAAATAAAATAAACCAAAAATAAAACTAAATAAAATAAAATAAACTAAAATAAACCTAAACCTAAAAAAATAAACTAAAATAAACCTAAACCTAAAACTAAAAAATAAAATAAAACCTAAACCTAAACCTAAAAAATAAAATAAAATAAAAAATAAAATAAACCTAAACTAAAAATAAACTAAAAAAATAAATAAGCTAAAATAAAAATAAAAAATAAACCAAAATAAAAAAATAAAACCTAAAAATAAAAAATAAATTTCAATAAACCCTAATAAAAATAACCTAAACCTAAACATCCCTAAAAAATTTAAACCTAAACCTAAACCTAAACTAAACCTAAACTATAAACCCTAAACCTAAACCCTAAACCCTAAACCCTAAACTTATACCTAAACCCCAAACCCTAAAGAACCCTAAACTCTAAAAAACCCTAAACTCTAAAAAAACCCTAAACCCAAAACCCTAAACTAAACAAAATAAACCCTAAACTAAATAAACCTAAAATAAAATAAAAAACTAAACCTAAATAAAGTAAAAAAAATAAAATAAAATAAAACCTAAACATACCTAAAATAAAATAAAAAAAAATTAAAATAAATTAAAATAAAATATATAAACATAACCTAAACTAAAAATAATATAAAATAAAATACATAAAAATAAACATAAATAAAAATAAAAAATAAAATAAACTAAATATAAACTTAAACTAAAATTTTCTAAAAGCCAAACCCTATGCTAACCCTAAACCCTAAACTATAAAAACCATAAATCCAAAAGCCCAAATTCTAAACCATAAATCCTAAACCCTAAACCCTAACCCTAAACTATAAACCATAAAACCCTAAAATCTAAAACCCTAAACCCTAAACCCTAAAAAACCTAAATCTAAACTATAAACCTAATAAACCCTAAACCCTAGACCCTAAACCCTAAACCCTAAACCCTAATCGTAAACCCTAAACCCTAAACACTAAAAACATAAAACCTAAAACCCTAAACCCTAAACCCTAAATTCTAAATCCCAAACCCTAAACCCTAAAAACCTAAGAATAAAAAACCCTAAAAAAATAAAAATAAACATGAACTTAAACCTAAGAATAAAAAACCTAAATAAATAACACTAAGCCCTAAACCCTAAAAAATAAAATAAACCTAAGAATAAAACACCTAAATAAAATAAAATAAATAAAAAATTATCCTAAACCTAAACTAAAAAATTAAACCTAAAATAAACCTAAACCTAAACATAAAAAAAATTAAAATAAAACCTAAACCTAACCTAAAAAATATAAAATAAATAAACCTAAACCTTAAAAAATAAAATAAAAATAAACTCAACTAAAATAAACCTAAACTTAAACCTAAACCTAAAAAATCAACTAAAATAAAAGACCTAAACTAAAATAAATAAACATAAAATAAATAAACTAAACTAAATAAAAAAAATAAAGATAAATAAAACCAAAAAAACTAAAATAAATATAAAATAAACTAAAAAAACCTACAACACTAAACCCTAAACCTTAAGCCTATAACCCTAAACCCCAAACACTAAACCATAATCCTAAAACCTAAACCCTAAAACCCTAAACTCTAAATTCTAAACACTAAACCCTAAACCCTAAACCCTAAACCCTAACCCTAAGCCCTAAACCATAAACCTAAACCTAAACACTAAACCCTAAACCCTAAACCTAAAACTAAAAAACTAATCCCAAAACCCTAAACTAACATTAAACCCTAAAACCCTAAACCCTAAAACATAAATCTTAAACTCTAAACCCAAATCCCGAAACCCTGAAATCCTAAACACTAAACCCTAACCCTAAACCCTAAACCCTAAAAACATAAACCTAAAATAAACCTAAACTTAAACCTAAACTAAACCTAAAAATAAAACTAAAAAATTTAATAAACCTAAACTTAAACTAAAATAAACCTAAATAAAACCAAAAATAAACATAAAAAGTAAAATAAAATCATAAACCTAAACCTAAAATAAAACCTAAACCTTAAAATAAACTAAAAGTAAAAAACCTAAAAAAACTAAACTAAAATAAAAAACCTAAATTAAAATAAATAAACCTAAAATAAATAAACTAAACTAAATTAAAATAATTAATAAACCTAAATGAAAAATAAACTAAAATAAATAAAAAATAAACTAAATAAAACTTAACCTATTAGTTTACTCTTTTTTTAAGAAAAAAATCATAAACCCTAAATCATAAACCCTAAACCCTAAACTTACAACCCTAAACATTAAACCCTAAGCCCTAAAACCTTAAAAACCTAAAAATAAAATAAACAAAAAACCTAAATAATAATAAAATAAAAAATAAAATAAAATAAAAACTTAAACTTAAACATAAAATTGAAATAAAATAAAAAAGTTAAAATAAATTAAAATAAAATAAATAAAACCTAACCTAAACCAAAATAAAAATAAAACCTAAATAAAATGAAATAAAAATAAACATAAATTAAATAAAAATAATAAAAATTAAAATAAATAAAAAATAAACTAAATAAATTAAATAAACCAAAACCTACTTGTTTATTTAGTTTTTAAAAAAGCCCAAAACCTTATGCTAACCCAAAACCCTAAACCCTAAAAACCCTAAAGCCCAAAGCCTAAACACTAAACCCTAAACCCCTAAACCCTAAACCTTAACCCTCAATCCTAAGCATTAAAAATCTAAACCCGACAGCCTAAACCCTAAACCCTAAACACTAAAAACCTAAAATCCTAAACCTAGTCTAAATAAAACTTAAAAATAAAATATATGAAAAAACTTAAACCCAAATAAAATAATAAAATAAGATAAAAAACCTAAACTAAAACTTAAACCTAAACTTAAAAATAAAATAAAATAATCTAATCAAAAACTAAAAAAAATAAATAAAAACCTAAATTAAACTTAAAAATAAAATAAACCTAAGAATAAATAACAAATAAAATAAAACTATACATAAAATAAAAAATAAAATAAACCTAAAATAAGATAAAATAAAATAAAAACTAAATAAAAACCTAAACTTAAAAATAAATCTAAAAATATATCCAAATAATAAATAAATAATAAACCTAAACCCTAAACTAAAAGAAACATAAACCTAAAATAAAATAAAATAAATAAAATAAAATAAACCTAAACCTAAATTAAAATAAACTAAACTAAAATAAATAAAACCTAAACCTAAACCTAAAATAAATTAAACCTAAACCTAAACTAAATAAATAAAATTATCTAAAAATATACCTAAACCTAAACTAAAATAAAACCTAAAAAATAACTTAAAATAAAACTTAAATCCTAAACCTAAGAAAATAAAATAAAACCTAAACCTAAACCTAAAATAAAAAAATAAACCTAAACCTAAAATAAAATAAAAAAAATAAACTTAAAAATAAATCTAATCATAAACCTAAACATAAAAAATAAACTAAAACATAAAACTAAACTAAAATAAATAAACATAAAATAAATAAACTAAACTAAATAAAAATAAAAAAAATAAACCTAAAAAAATAAATAAATAAAATAAAATAAATAAACTAAATAAACTAAATAAACTAAATACCTAACCTAAATCTTTAAAAAAAAATCATAAACCCTAATAATAAACCTAAAATAACTAAACCTACAACCTAAACCCTAAAACATAAACCATAAAACTTAAACCCTAAACCATGAACCATAAACCCTAAAAATCAAAAACCCTAATGCTTAAATACTAAACCCTAACTCTAAACATTAAACCCTAAAACCCTAAACTATAAAACCCTAAAACCTTAACCCTAAACCCTAAACCCTAAAACCTACAACCACAAACCCTAAATCCCAAATCCTAAACCCTAAATCCTAAACCGTAAAACCCTAAACCATAAACCCTAAACCCTAAACCCTAAAACCCTAAACTCTAAACCTTAAACCCATCCCTCTCTCAATTTCTGCTCTACCATTTTGGGCCACCCTGATTGTGTTCCCGTGCAATTCTCTAGCTAAAGATTTTGCTACTGATCGTTTTCTTGGTTTGGCCTCATTTTGGGCCACCCCGATCGTGATCACTATTTTATTGCTTGTTTGCGCTTCTTTTGGTTGCTTATGTGATTCTCACCAGATCGTTCTATATGGAAGCTTCCTCTCCGCAACTCAACTCATCGCCCTAGATGCTTTAACCTCCGACCTAAAGGTATCTAGATCGATTGCATCCAGAATGCTCATCAAGTCCTTTAAGGATGCTCTTCGTAAGATCCCTAACTCTAATGCCTCGGTTAACTTAATTTCAACCTCTTTTTGTGGATTGCCGACTGTCATGTGTTCTGACCAAGATGTGGAGAAATTAGCTA
Organism: Cymbidium sinense; assembly: GCA_021442155.1. NCBI lineage: Eukaryota > Viridiplantae > Streptophyta > Magnoliopsida > Asparagales > Orchidaceae > Cymbidium > Cymbidium sinense. Next base: position 114,794 of record JAKCPB010000314.1, on the reverse strand, counting down.
AGCCTTTTGAATTCTCTTTGGTTGGTAAATTCTCTTTATGTCACCCTACTCTAGATAATATCTGATCTTTCTTCCATAGCTTAAAGCTTTCGGGAGTCTTCACTATCGATTGATCCTCGACATATCCTCATTCATAATCAAATGATTTAGATTATTCTCGTGTCTTTACTGCCGCCCTATTTTGTGTATAATTGTCAAATGCGGCTCTTGAAATGGTCACCCCTTTTGATGTCAAAGAAGAATCCCCTATTGTTCCTTTATGGTTTGCTTTTCCCCAACATGAGAATTCACTATGTTACTCATCATGTTTTGTTGGGGCTCTATTTGGTAGACCCCTTCAAATTGATCAAGCCATCACGCTAGATCTCATCCATCTCATCATCTTGGTTGAGATTGACATTACCAAAAAATACCCCAAAGAAGTTTAGATTGGTTCGAAAAAATTTGGATATAACCAAAAAGTTGAATTTGAAAATTTCTCTATCTTTTGCTCTCACTGTAAGATCAATGGCCATGATCACTCTGAATGCTTTGTGCACCTAACCCAAAAAAAAGAATATATCACAGGACACTAATACCTCTCTTGGAACTAGGAAAACCAATAAGTTAGCTTATGTGCCTAAAGCTACTCATAATGGAATTCATCCTCCTACATCTACCCCTTTATTACCTACTAATTTGTCTAATGAAAAATATTCTGAGCTTGGTATAAATACTACTATTGAGGTGTGTGCTAAAACTAATGATAACTTACCTAGCACTACTCCTACTTGCAATAATTTGGCTTCTCATGATAAACCATTGCTTCATTTGAATCTTAATGACAATCTGAATGAAAATCTTATATTGGATCAAAATAATGTTGATCCTTTGATGTCGCCAAAAAATCAATAATATGCATCATGGAAATGAAAATGTTATTTGTATTATTAATGGTACAAGAACCTCCTTCTACTTCTCTATAGAGTGATACTCGCTATCCAAATTTCAATTCTAACTCGATAAGAAGGAGAAATCACCACTACTAAAACATTGACGATACTATTCCTATGATACCAAAAAACCAATCCCTTTCGATGGAGATACTTTGATTCGATAGACCTTTCCAAACCGTTATTAAAAAAAATCTTATAAAGCCAAAATGACTAATAATAACTTCACTAGAACCACACGCTTCTTCTCTACACCTCACAAATAATTATGTCCTCTCTCTTCCTTTTTTCTTTTTTTTTATCTTTTCTTTTGACTTTTATTATGATAAATTTTCTTATTTGGAATATCGTTGTGGGACACTCGTCCGCAAACTGTTAGAGCTCTCACTCATAACATCAAACTACTTGTTATTATTGAGCCTTTCATTAACTCTTCCAAAATTGCCCATGTTGCTAGATCGCTTGGATTTCAAAATTTCTTCTTCAATCTTAATAATAAAATTTGGTGTTTTGGAATAATTCAATCACCATTTCCATCATTGATGATCTTGATCAATTGGTTAATGTCAAAATCTCTTTAGGTGAGTTTTGGTTCCTTTATCTATGCTTCTTGTAATAGAGCCGTAGGAACATCCTTTGGAATCATTTAAGAACCTTGCCTCCTCGCTAACCTTCCCCGGTTGGTGATTTCAACACTATCATTGCTTCTAAAGGAGGGAGGATGTTCCCTAACCTCCATTCCATGGAAGACTTCTAATATGATCCTAGATTGCAACTGATTGACATTGGTTTTTCGGTCTGACATAAACGCACAACTTTGGCAGATCTAGACCCTCTTAATTCTCTTGGATCAATCAATGGCCTCTACTTCTGAGAACATTTGAGCAAACTTTGTCTGATCATGCTCCTCTTGATCTCTATCAAAACTCCCCTAACCCTTCTACTCCTCACCTTTTCATTTCCAAAATATGTGGACCCAACATGGAGATTTCACTAATGTTGTTTTCACTAATTGGATGGCTCCTGCTCACCCGATAATTCCTTAAAGGCATGATTCTTTTTGGCTTAAGCTCAAGAGGCTTAAACAAAACCTCAATTGGTGGAACAAGCATATTTTTAAAAATCTTTTTACCAATCTTAAAGCTATGGAACAAGTGGTTTGTTCTCTTGAAGAGGTTGTCTTAACTGACCCCAGTAAGCTTGATGAGTTGAGCATTGCCAAAGATAGTTTGATTAATTACCAAAATATGGAGGAAACCTATTGGCATCAAAAAGCCGCTAGCAAACATATTGTCGATGGCAATAAAACACTAGGTACTTCCATGCTATTTGCAAACGAAAGCTCTAAACTCGATTAAGAAAATTAAGAACCCTAATGATGGTTGGATAACTGATAACAATGAAATTAAGGAATCTGTCATTCATCACTTTCAAAATTTATTAAATTCTAATCCTTCGTTAGATATGCCCTCCAACACCCATCTAATCTCTCTTCTATGATTAAGAATGAGGATAAGCATTTGCTCATTTATCGTCCCTCGAGCGGAGATTAGTAGTACTCTCAATAGCATGAACGATTCATTGCTACGATGGTTTTTCACTCATTTCTTTCAACATTGTTGGCCTTTTATTAAATCTGATCTTGTTAATATTGTTATTGATTTCTTTGATGGCAGCTCTATTCCCAGATATTTTTCAAGTACTTCTATTGTCCTTATTCCCAAAACCATCAATCCTGAATCTTGGGGTGATTTTAGACCTATTAGTCTTTGTACCTTTTTCCAAAAACTCATTGCTAAATTAATTAATAATAGGATTAGCCCCCTGCTCCATAAAATCATCTCCCTAACCAAACTGGTTTCATTAAAAATAGAGCCATATCTGATAATATTCTTCTCGCTCAAGATGGTTCATGACATTGATGTTTCTTCCGGAGGTAATATGCTTTTCAAAGCTGGACATCTCTAAAGCCTTTGACAACCTCTCGTGGGATTTCCTATTTCAAATCTTACATTTGTTTGGTTTCTCTAATAATTTTATCCAGCTTATAAAAAGTTGTATCACTAACGTTTGGTTTTCTGTCATCTTAAATGGTGAGTCCCTTGGTTTCTTTTCTTCGAGCCATGGTTTGCGTCAAGGTGACCCTCTTTCTCCTTCTCTTTTTATCATTGCTGTTGAATATCTTTCAAGAAGCCTCAATGATCTTTTCATTAAAAAACCTAACATGGTTTTTAAAACTCATGGTGGTTTCCCTGTTTCTCATCTTAGCTTTGCTGATGATTTTATAATCTTCTGCAATGCCTCTCTTCAACATGTTAAAACTATTAAGAATCTCTTAAATAATTTTGGCAAAGTTAGTGGTCTCTTCCTTAATGAAAAAAAAATGCTTTTATTCCCTCGCCTAAGATTCCTACCAATAGACTAAATCAAATCTCTAGAATTACTAATTTTAAGCAAAGTCAACTTCCCATTAATTATATCTGCTCCACTTTTAAATAAAAGATCTCATCTTTTGATGACCTTATTCATTTCTAATAAAATTTCAGTTTGGGAATTTCATTTACTCTCTTTGGTGGTAGGTTAACCTTGATTAAGAGCACTCTTAATTCCATGCCTTTATATCTCATCCAAACCATTGTGTCAACCATTTCTAGCATCAAGTAATTGAGCTCCTAAATAAATTTTTCCGGGCTCAATACCTCTAAAAATGCACCGGACCTCTTGGTTTAAAAGTTGTGGTAATTTTGAAGGTGGTCTTGGTTGTAAATCCATAAAAGAAGCTATCAATGCCTTTTCCTATAAACTATGGTGGAATTTTAGAGTAATCATATCTTTGGCTAATTTCATGATAAATATTGTGGTAAGCACCCCTCATTTGTCCCTTGACTCCGGTGGAAAAGACTTTGTTCACAAATGGGATGAATCCCTAATTTTTGGGGCATTAACTCGACACCTCTTTTTTTGGCAAGATAACTGAGTGGAGGTGGATCCATTGATGACTTCTCCACCCATTCCACTTCCACTATTAGAGTAAACTCTTTCCGCATAACAATAAGTGGAACAATAGTAAGCTTGTGATTTTATCCCTTTACTTTCTTGAATATGGTTACTACTTCCTATCACTCCACACAATCAAGATCATTCTCTTTAAGCTCTCTCATAATGGTAATTTCAACCTCAAAAATGTGTGACTCCACATTAAAGATACTCATGATTCCTCCTATGTATTCTCCAAACTTTGGAATAACAATATCCCTATTTCTTATTATGTTCTTACGGCATTCTAAAAATTTTATCCTGATTCCTTATGGGGTAAAGGGTTCATTTACCCTCTAAATGTCAATGTTGTTTCCATATTGAGAATGTTAATCATGTATTTTGTTAATGGGGTCATTGCTTCTAAACTTTGGATTTGGTATGATGATCTTTTAACACTATCAATTTCAATGGCTCTCTTACTTTATATCAACTTCTTGAAATCTATTTTGATAATACTATTAAAGGTCACATTAAAGTCATTATTTTCACTTTATCTCGTTCATATGGATGGACCAATGATGCAAAACATCGGGATCCCTATGAACCATGTGAGGATTATTGCTAGAACTAAAACAAAATTTGTGACTTGTTTAAAGCCAATCTCATTCAGTACAGACAATTCAAAGGCTGTAAATTTGTGGCCAATAAACTGGCATTAACCCCGATCAACCCATCAAAATGACAAGATTGTATTGGAAAACCTCTTGATCATATTAAAATCAATACCGATGGCTCTTCTCATAATGGCTCGTTGTGGTGGCATTTTAGGAACTCTAAGGGTATACTATGTGATTTTGCTTATCCCCTTATTTCTCTATTCCATTTTCCGAGCTTATGGCGCCTTTCAAAGCTCTTGAGATTTGCCTCCAAAATGGTCGGCTCAATATTTGGATTGAGGTGGATGCTATTCTTGATGATCTTTGACTTCCACCAAGATGAGCAAAGACCGAATTGTACTACCTCCTCAAGCAAACTAGAGCTCTTCTTTCCCAATAATTTTAACATCACTCATGTTTCGTGAAGGAAATGCTTCAGGCCGACTACCTTGCCAATCTGGTGCTAGATCCGATGGTATCATCTTCTTTGATCAACTCACCTTACCCAAACACTTGCGTGGGCTAGTTAACTTGGACAATTTTAGGTTTCCTTATCTTAGAACTTAATCTAACCTTTTGATGTATACTGTCCATTCATCTTATATCTCAGATGCTTTTTATTTTTTGGCTTTCTATTTTTTGTGCCTTTGTGGATGCTTCACATGAATACTACTTGTTGTCTTGATCTTTGTGTCATGATTTGTGTTTTAATAGCTTCTCCTTCATTTGGAGGCTCATTGCTTGCATTTACAGATAAAGTTGAGCTATGTGCATACGATACTGAAATTATGTTGAGTTATGTGTCACCGCTATTGGTTTTATAACACCAATTATTTGGGATTTTAATACCAATGTCGGCCATTCCTAATTAGGGGCTTAATCATTGTCGATGGAGATATTTATTTTGATGGGTTTAGCTATTGCCATTAATTTGCAACCGCTATTTCTCAAAGATACCTTGGAGCATCTTAGTTATCTATGTTATTTCATTGTATTATTGTTCACTATCTGGTTGCAATATTTATTTTGATGATTTATTGTTAGTTGTTGGATTTTAGATAATGATTGGCTTTTGACATGCCGCTTGTCTCCCTATTAGATCTTTGCCGATATTCTCTTTGACTCTAGCTTTGAGTGACATTTTCTTTATTGGTTATCTTTATTTTATTTTTCATGAAGAGGTTTTGGCCTTTTTGATATTTATCTTCTAGTTGTTGTCTACTAGAATCTAATACATGCTCTCTTTGAATCCATTTTCTGATTCAGGTCCCTTTGGTCTGATTTGTTTCTTTTTCTTCCACGCCATGTTGTTTTTTTGCGTTTTCTTATAGTCACCTCTCCTTACCCCTTATGAGACTTATTATTGTGCAACTTTGATATTATTTGGTTATCTTTATGCTTCTTTACTTGCTTTGGAATCTCCTGCATTCTATTGTTCTTTCATTATTTATTTTGACCTAAATGGAGTTTCTTTAGATTCTGGATTATTCTGAGAGACCCTTTGTGGATGTTTCAGATTGGGGCTTTGGTCTTTCTTCTTTTTTATCAGATTATTTATTTTTTTGGTTGTCTTCTTGCTCTAGAATGGATTTTCTTGTTGGCCTCTTTTGGTTTTACTGTTTTACCCTCTTCTTTTGTTTTTCTTTCTCTTGTGCTAACATTTGGGATGTTGATCTTCCCCGCAGCTTGTTTTCACTCTATGCTATGAAACATGCAAATCTTGAAGATCATTCTTCTCGCTTGAATTTAATCAATGGTTTATCTTATATGCATAATTGTATTGGCCAACCTATCTATTATCCTTTTGATTAATGTGCAATTGCTCAATGTCTTATGATTGGTTTGTGGTGGCACTGCTCATTACCTATCCCTCCCTATCTGCTACCTTCTCCTCATTCCTACTATTTTTTCAGTTGAGTTTTATTGACTTTCTTGCACTTGCTTATTTTTTTACCCAAAGTAGACATTGAGCATCAATTGGTTGCAACCTTCCTTATTGCTTATTTTGTATTTGTGATATCCCATGTCTTCTAATATCTCTTTATGAATGGAATTGTGTTATTCCTTTCAATGCTAGTCATTGGCTTTTTGGGTCCTCTTTACAAATTATTGTCTTTGTGATTTATGGTTTTTTTTATTCTCGATTTTCCAATTATTTGTGTTATTATCAGCTGGGCTATTTTTGATCACACATGTTGTTGTTTTATCCGGTTCTATTTCCCATATAATTCTTCTTTTATTATGGGATCCATTTTATGTCTTTTACTCTTAATGGCTTATCCTATGGTCAACTTGTTGATATCTTCTCTTCTTAGTTGTTGGTTGATATGGCCCCTTGAGGTTGTCAATCTTGTTGTTTCGGTCTGTTCCCATGCTCGCAGGTTTGAGTTACTTAATGGATTATCATTCATTGTTGGTATTTTATTTACTGTGGAATTACTTGAACTCATACATTTTCTACTTTATATCCTTTTCTTAAAATTTGCTTTTCCTAATGGTGTAATAACTGTCAATGTCCCCATTGTTGGTTTTTGAATTGTGTCCTTGTCCAAAGAAAAGTTTTTTTTTTCTTTCTCTTTTGCCGCTAACATCCGGGATGCCGTATCTTCCTCGTTGTTTTCCTCTCTATGCTATGATGGGAACATGCAAATCTTGAAGATCATTCTTTGTTCTTCTTGAAATTAATCAATGGTTTATCTTATATGCATAATTGGGTTAACCAACCACTGTTATGTCATTATCCGCGTAATTGGATTAATGTGACTAAGCATCCTCGCTATTGAACTGCTTTGCACCAAATGTCTCTACCGATTATTTGTGGTGGGAGCGCTCATTATCTATCCCTCCCTATCTTTATATATGCTTTTGGGTGACTCTGCCAAGCTTGTTTTATTAACTTCCTTGGTTGCTGAACTGATTAATACTCTTCATGCTATCTCTGGGTTTTATTTATTTTGTTCGAAGTTTCTGAAGTTGTTGATTGCTTGGTGGATTTTGCTTTGAACCCCTTATTGGTTTTTTTATATACCATCTAATTCATTGGTCTATCTTATCTAATTTTCTCATCTTCTTAAACTTGTATCTATTGCATTTATATTGATGGGTGGTTTTTGGCAAGCTATGGTTTTGTTGTCTTGGTTGTTCTTATCTTGAGATTGTTGTCTTGGTTTTTCGTGACTCCTATGTTGGCTCCATCTTTGTTGGTTGTAGACTCGGTCCCATGTTCAAAGATGTTTCTACATTGCGCTCTAATGGTGATGGTTTTTGGTGATTACTGCCCTGTCGCTTCTATACCTATTTTATGCTCTATCTATTTGGTTATTAACTATTGCCATGTCTACTCTGATTGAGAGGTTTTATGGCCAACTTGCTGTCCCTTCCTGCCTTTGGATGTTGTTGTCTTAACTGCTATCTTGCTAGTTTTGCCTTGGTTCTCTGTCAGTTACTTTTCTGATTCTAATGTTATACTCATTTGAATCCACTTGTTGATTTTTCTTCTGGTGGGTTCCAATGTTGCATTAGCTATTTTGCTAGTTGGCTTTTCTCAATGCCCATTTATGTCTGGGTCATCTCTCGATTATTGTGATCTCAGACACCGCTTGTCTCTATTCCCATCTCAACATTAGGTTTGTGTAGTCATTTTCTATGGTGGTATTATGCGCTATCGCCATTTGTGTCTAGCTCTTGGTTGTTTGCTGATCTGGATTATCTAATTCTTGGTCCTGAATGCTGCTATTAGAGCTGTAGCTCTAACTACCTTTACTTGGTGCTATTTTTGGTCGTATTTCCTGTTGTTTATGCCGCCTTCCTTTACAATTGTTTTTTCCACCATCGATATGGATATTTTAACCAATTCATTCATATATATATCATTTGTTTGGGATGGTGTTAATTATAGCTCATTGACTTGATTAGCGTGATTTGAGTTCTCCTCATTTTCTTGTGAGGGATTATATGTCTTTTTTCTTTCTGATATGCCTTTCATGAGGTTCGCAAAGATGACTCATTCTTTATGTTTATGTATTCTCATGCGTGACTATATTAATGATACTTTTCTTAAATGGGACACCTATCCTGTACCTCTCTATATTGGGATTTTGTTTATTTGCTGTAATAAAGCCTAAGACTATCAACAACCTGGTGTTATCTCCTCACAGTTTGTTGGCTTGTGATGATGATCTCCCTTTGTAGTAACTCTTGTGATGTAACCCTTCCTAAGTTTGATGCTCAAATCCGCCTCCCTAACTTGGTGACTGAGCCTCCTCTATCACAATTCCTTACTATCATTCTCTATGTTGTTTTCATTTAACCTTTTGTTCAGATACCTTAACTCTAATCTTTCTCTTATTATAATTTGGTGATTCTCTTGTTCTCTTGCGTTTCCCATATTATCATGCATTCTCACATCCTAGCATTCCTAATCTTCCTTTGGCTTATGTTAATCAACTTGTATCTTTGATTGCTTTAATGTCTTCTTTTGATGTACTTAGATAGGGATTTACCTTAGGTGATTGTAGCTCTTGAGCAAGTTCTGAGTTTATCCCTTAAGGACCTTGTAACCCCTTTTGTGGCAATAAAATACTACCTGGTTTCCTAAAAAAAAAAAAAAAAAAGAAATAACCTAAACCCTAAACCTTAAACCCTAAACCCTAAAACCTAAACCCTAAACCCTAAACTAAAACCTAAACTCTAAACCTAAAACTAAAACCCTAAACCCTAAACCCTAAACCCTAAAACCCTAAACACCTAAACCTAAATGAAATAAAACTTTAAAATAAAATAAATAAAAAACTTTATCCTAAATAAAATATAAAATAAAATAAAATAAAAACCTAAACCTAAACCTTAAAATAAATAAAATTAAAAATAATAAAATAAAAAATAAAAATCCTAAATAAAAAAATAAATAAACCTAAAAAATTAAAAACCTAAATAAAATAATTAAAAATAAACTTAAATAAAATAAAAAAAATAAAATAAACTAAAAAAATAAAATAAATAAAAATTTACTTAATTTAAAACCCTAAACCTATCCTTAATAAACCCTAAAAAATCCTAAAAAAACCCTAAACCCCAAAGCCTAAACAAAAACACTAAACCCTAAACCCTAAACCAAACCCTAACCTAAACCTAAAACCTAAACTAAAACCTAAACACTAAACCTAAGCATTAAACCCTAAAACCTAAAACCTAAAATAAACTAAACTAAATAAAACCTAAAAATAAAAATTATAAGAAAACCTAAACCCAAATAAAATAAAAATAAAATAAAATAAAACCTAAATTTAAATCTAAAAGTAAAATGAAATAAACTAATAAAAATAAACTAAGATAAAATAAATAAAAAACCAAAATAAACCTAAAATAAAAACTAAGAATAAAAAAACCAAAATAAAATAAAAACTAAAGGTAAAATAAAAAATAAATGAACCTAAAATAAAATAAAACTAAATAAAACCTAAAACTAAAATAAAATTAAAGATAACTAATAAAGAGAAAATAAAACATAAACCATAAACCTAAAAAAAACCTAAACCTACAATAAAAATAAAATAAGCAAAATAAATTAAATTAAAATAAATTAAACCTTAAATAAACCTAAATAAACTAAACCTAAACCTGAACTAAATAAAATAAAATAAACTAAAAATATACCTAAACCTAAACTAAAAAATAAAACCTAAAAATATACCTAAAATAAAAACCTAAAACTTAAATCTAAAATCTAAAATAAAAACCTAAATCTAAACCTAAAAATTAAAAATAAAACTTAATTTTAAAAAATAAAGTAAAAATAAAAGTCAATTGAAAAATAAACCTAAACCTAAACCTAAACTTAAAAAATAAATTAAAATATAAAATCAAAAAAACTAAATAAAAATAAATAAACTAAATAAAATAAATATAAAAAATTAAAATAAAAAAAAAAAATAAACTAAAATAAATAAAAAAAAGTAAATAAACTAAATCAACTAAACCTATCGCTACTCAATTTTTTTTAAAACCTTAAACCTAAATTAAACCTAAACTTAAATAAACTCTAAACATACTAAATCTAAATCTAAAATAAACCTAAAACCTAAACCCTAAACCCTAAAACTATAAACCTAAGCTAAATACTAAACCTAAATAAACCAAATTTAACTAAAACTAAACCCTAAAACCTAAACCTAAAACCCTAAACTAATCATAAACCAAAACCTAAAACCTAACCCTAAACTTAAACCCTAAACTATACCCAAACCTAAACCTAAACCTAAACTATAAACTAAATCAAACTTAAACCTAAACCTAAACTATAAAACTAAACCTAAACTAAACCCTAAACCCTAAATCTAAATACCTAAACCTTAAAACCTACCCTAAACCCTAAACCCTAAACCATAAAAACCTAAAAACCTAAACCTAAAAAAAATAAAACCTAAAAATAAATTAAATAAATAAACTTAAACTTAAGTAAAATTGAAAAAATAAAATAAAATATAAACCTAAACCTAAAATTTAAAATAAAATAAATATAAACCTAACCTAAGCTAAAAAAAAATTAAATAAATCTAAAATAAAAACTCCTGAATAAAATAATTAAATAAACTAAATAAACCTAAACATTTTATAAATAAAGCCCTAAATAAACCCTAAACCCTAAACCCTAAAATCCCTAAACCCTAAAGCTTAACACTAAACCCTAAACCCTAAACCCTAACCCTAAACCTTAAACCCTAAAACCCTAAACCCTAAACCCTACAAACCTAAACTTAAAAAGACTAAAAATAAACTAAACTTAAACTAAAAAAACTAAATAAATAAATAAACCTTAAAAAAATAAAATAAACCTAAGAATAAAAAATAAATAAAATAAAATAAACAAAAAAGTAAACCTAAACCTAAATAATAAAATAAAACCTAAAAGTAAACCTAAATTAAAAAAACTAAAACATAAACCTAATCCTAAACATAAAAATAAAAAATAAAAGCTAAACCTTAAAATAAAATAAAAATAAAACTCAACCAAAAAATAAACTTAAAATTAAACCTAAAACTAAAAAATAAACTAAAATAAAAATAAATTAACCTAAAATAAATAAACTAAACTAAATAGAAATATAAAATAAACTCAAATAAAAAAATAAAATAAACTAAATAAACCTAAACCTACTAGTTTACTCAATTTAAAAAAAACCATTAACCCTAAAAGCTAAACACTAAAACTAACCCTAAACCCTAAACCTACAACACTAAACCTTAAACCCTAAACCATAAACCCTAAACACCCTAAACCCTAAACCCTAAACTCTAAAAACCCCAAACCCCAAAGCCTAAACACTAAACCTTAAACCCTAAACTAAACCCTAACCCTAAACCCTAAACCCTAAAACCCTAAACCCTAAAACCCTAAACCCTAAACCCTAAACTAAACCTTCAAACTTGTAACCCTAAACTTTAAACCCTAAACCCCAAACCCTAAACCCTAAACCCTAAACCATAAAACCCTAAACCCTAAACCCTAAACCCCATACCCTAAACCATAAACCCTAAAACCTACAAATTTAAACCCTAAATCCTAATCTATAAAAACCTAAAAACTTAAACCAAAACTAAATAAAAAATTAAAAGAAAACCTAAACTTAAATAAAATAACATAAAAGAAAATTAAAACCTAAACCTGAACCTAAAAATAAAATAAAATAAAAAATTAAAATTGCCAAAATAAAATAAATAAAAACCTAAATTAAACAAAATAATAAAATAAACCTCAGAATTAAAAAACATAAAGAAATAAAAAAATAAAATTAACTAAAATAAAAAATAAACTAAATAAACCTAAACCTACTGGTTTACTTAATTTAACAAAAAAGCACTAAACACTATACTATCCCTAAACCCTAAACCCAAAAAACCATAAACCCTAAAGCCAAAACACTAAACCCTAAACCCTAAACCCGAAACCCTAACCCTAATTCTTAAACCCTAAACCCTATCCCTAAACCCTAAACCTTAAATCCTAAAAACCTAGACCCTAAAACCCTAAAACCTTCAACCCTAAACCCTGAACCCTAAAAACCTAAAAACTTAAAAACTTAAACATAAACAAAATAAACTTAAAAATAAAATATATATTAAAAAACCTAAACATAAATAAAATGAATAAATAAAATAAAAAAAACCTAAACTAAAACCTAAACCTAAACCTAAAAATAAAATAAAATAACTATAATAAAATAAATAAAAACCTTAACTAATAAAAAATGAAATAAACTGAAGAATAAAAATTCTAAATAGGAGAAAAACTAAATGGAAAATAAAAATAAAATAAACCTAAAATAAAATAAAAAAAATAAAAACTTAAACCTAAAGATTAAAAACTTAAACCTAAAAAATAAACCTAAAATAAAACCATATAATAAATTAAAATAAAACCTAAACCCTAAACTAAAAAAATAGCTAAACCTAAAATAAAAAAATAATCAAATTAAAATAAACATAAAGCTAAATTAAAATAAACTAAACCAAAATAAATAAAACTTAAACCTAAACCTAAAATAAACTTTACCTAAACCCAAACCTAAACTAAATAAAATAAAATAAACTAAAAAAAACCTAAACCTAAAAATAAACACAAAATAAAAACATAAAACTTAAACCCACAAAAAAAAATCCTAAACCAAAACCTCAAAATAAAAATTAAAACATATACCTTAGAATTAAAATAAAAATAAAGCTCAATTGAAAAATGAACCTAAACCTAAACCTAAACTTAAAAAATAAACTAAAATAAAAAACCTAAATTAAAATAAATGAAACTAAAATAAAGAAACTAAACTAAATAAAAGTAAAAAAAATAAACCTAAATAAAAAATAAAATAAATTAAAATAAATGAAAAATAAACTAAATAAACTAAATAATCCTAAATCTACAGGTTTACTTAATTTAAAAAAATAAAAAACCATAAACCCTAAATCTTAAACCTTAAACTCTAAACCTACAACCCTAAACTGTAAACCATAAACCTTATAAAATCCTAAACACTAAACCCTAAACCATAAACCCTAAACCTTAACCCTAAACCCTAAACCTTAAAACCCTAAACTATAAAACCCAAAACACTGAACCCAAAACCCTAAACTCTAAAACCTATAACCCTAAACCCTAAATGCTAAACCCCAAACCCTAAACCCAAAACCCTAAACCCTGAACCCTAAAACCCGAAACCATAAACCCTAAACCCTAAAACATAAACCCTAAACCATAAACCCTAAAACCTAAAACCCTAAACCCCAAACCCTAAACCCTAATCCCTAAACCCTAAAACCAACAACCCTAAACCTTAAAACCTAAAGTCTAGACCTTAAACCCTAAACCCTAAAAATTGAAAAAACTAAACCTAAACTAAATAAAATCTAAAAATAAAATTAATAAATAAATCTAAACCTAAATAAAATAAAAGAATAAAAAATAAAAACCTAAAGTAAACTAATAAAAACAAACTAAAATAAAATAAATAAAAACTCAAATTAAACAATAAAAAATGCACCTAAGAATAAAAACTTAAACAACATAAACCAAATAGTACATGTAACTGAACGAAGTATTAAAATAAATTATAATAAAACTAAATAAAACCTAAACCTAAAATAAATAAAAATAAAACCTAAATAACAAACTAAAAAAAAAACTAAACTTAAAATAAAAAATAAACAAAATAAAAGAATCCTAAACCTAAAAAAAAATAAACTAAACCTAAACTTAAACCTAAACTAAATAAAATAAAATAAACTAAAATTAAACCAAACCTAAAGTAAAAAATATAAAACCTTAAAATAAACTTAAAATAAAAACCTTAAACCTAAACATAAAACACTAAAATGAAAACCTAAACTTAAACCTAAACCTAAAAATAAAAAATAAAACCTAAACCTAAAAAAATAAAATTAAAAATAAAACTCAATCAAAAATTAAACCAAAACAAAAAACTAAACCTAAAAAATAAAGTAAAGTAAAAAAGCTAAACTAAAATAAATAAACCTAAAATAAATAAACTAAACAAAAATAATAACAAACATAAATAAAAATAAAAAATAAAATAAACTAAAATAAAAAAATAAACTAAATAAACCTAAACATACTGATTTACTTAATTTATAGAAATAAAAAATAAAATCCCTAGGCTAACCCTAAACCTAAACCCTAAACCCTAAACCTTAAAACCCTAAACCCTAAACCCAAAACCCAAAACCCAAAACCCTAAACCCGAAAAACCTAAACCTAAACTAAATAAAACCTAAAAATAAAATATATATGATAACCTAAACCTAAATAAAATAAAAACCCAAACTTAAAAATAAAATAAAATAAACTAGACAAAATAAAATAAACTAAACAAAATAAAATAAAATAAACTAAATAAAACCTAAATCTAAACTAAACAAATAAAAAACCTAAATAAAACAAAAACTAAACATAAAATAAAAATAAAATAAAATAAAATAAACATAAAATAAAATAAAATAAAACTAAATAAAAACCAATAAATAAATAAACCTATAAAAAAAACTAAATCCTAAACTAAAAAAAAAACTAAAACAAAAATAAAAATTAAATAATCAAAATAAAATAAACCAAAACCTAAACTAAAAATAAATAAATTAAAATAAACAAAACCTAAATCTAAACATAAAATAAACTAAACATAAACCTAAACTAAATAAAATAAATTAAATTAAATTAAAAATAAACTAAACAATAAAACCTAAAAATAAACCTAAAATAAAAATCTATAACCTAATCCTAAAAAAATAAAATAAAAACCTAAACTTAAACCTAAAAATAAAAAATAAAACTTAAACTTAAAAAATAAAATAATAATAAAACTAAAGTAAAAAAAACATAATCTGAAATATAAACTTAAAAAATAAAATAAAAAACCTAAGCTAAAATAAATACACCTAAAATAAATAAATGAAACTAAATAACAATAAAAAATAAACCTAAATAAAAATAAAAAATAAAATAAACTAATTAAACCTAAGCCTATAGGTTTACTTAATTAAAAAAACAAAACCTTAAGCTCTAATTCCTAAACCTTAAACCCTAAACCCTAAACCCTAAACAATTTAAACCCTAAACCTTAAGCCCTAACCCTAAACCCTAAATCCTATACCCTAAAAGCATAAACCCAAAAACCCTAAACCCTAAACCCTGAACCCTAAACCCTAAACCATCACCCTAAAGCCCAAACCCTAAACCTAAACCTAAAGTAAGTAAATAAATTAAAAAATAAATATAAACCCTAAAACCTAATCAACCTCAACCTAAACCCTATGAATGGGCAGAACCTTGATGGTCGGAACTTCACCGTCAAGGAGGCTCAGTCTAGATCTAGTGGTGGATGTGAAGGTGGAGGCGGCAGTTATCATAGTGGTAGTGGGGATCTCGTGGTGCTGGTGGATATGGAGGTGGTGATCAGAGTAGTGGTGGTTATATAGGTGAGAAGAGCGACGGAGGTTATAGTGGTGGTGGGGTCGGAGGGAGAGATCGGAGATATGATGGTAGATCCTGGTACTCGAGAGGCTAGGGTGGTTCTAATGGGAATTGGAGAAACTAAAAAATGACCAATCCGATCTATTGCTTATGAAACTATGCCTTTATAGTAGAGACGGTTCTAGTTATCTAGGGTTTTTGAATTGCTTAATACATGCTCATTTTTTTATCAATGACATCGCTTGTGTCATAAAAAACTTGGTGTGTTACTTGGTTGATGAAATCTAACAGAGGAAAAGATGATTCTTAATTTGTTTATGATAAATAAAGATCAAAAACATTAAACCCTAAACTAAAACCTTAGCCTTAAACTTAAAACCTAAACCCGAAACCCTAAACTCTAAACCCTAAACCCCAAACTCTAAACCCTAAACCCTAAATACTAAACCCTAAACTAACACTAACCCATAAACCCTAAACACTAGAAAGCTAAAAATCTAAATCTAAATAAAACAAAACCTAAAAAAAATAAATAAATAAACTTAAAGCGAAATAAAAAATAAAAATATAAACTAAAACCTAAACCTACACCTAAAAATAAAATAAATTAAAAATTAAAAATAAACTAGAATACAATATATAAAATCCTAAATTAAACTAAAAAATAAAATAAACCTAAAAATAGAAAAATAAAATAATAACTAAAATGTAAAATAAAATAAAATCAAACTAAAAATATAAAATAAAAAAAAACTAAATAAACCTAAAAAAATAAACCTAAAAAAAAATAAAAATAAAATTTAAACCCTAAACCTAAAATAAAATAATATAAAACACAATATAAACCTAAACCTAAACTAAAACTAAACTAAAATAAATAAAACCTACCACAAAATAAACTAAAACTAAACCAATCCTAAACCTAAACTAAATAAAATAAAATAAACTATAAATAAACCTAAACAAAATTAAAAAAATACAATGTAAAATAAACCTAAAATAAAACCTAAAATGTAAACCTAAAAAAAATAAATAAAACCTAAACTAAAACCTAAAAATAAAATTAAAACCTAAACCTAAAAATCAAATAAAATAAAACTCTAAAATAAAAAAAATAAAACTAAATTAATAAAATAAAACCTAATAAAGAAATAAAATTAATAAACTAAAATAAAAAAATAAACTAAAAATAAAAAAAATAAAATAAAAATAAATATAAAACTAAATAAACTAAACCTATTTGCTTAATTTAAAAAAAACCATAAAACCTAAATCCACAAAACCCAAAACTGAACTAAACCATAAAACCCTACCATAAACCACAACCCTAACCCTAAACACTAAACCCTAAAGCATAAACCCTCCACAAACCCTAAACCTACCTAAACCCTAACCTAAACCCTAAACCCTAAAAGCCCAAATGTAAACACAGTAACTAAATATATTAAAAATAAAGCTAAACCCCAAAACATAATAAACTAAACCTAAACCTAAACCCAAGAATAGGAAAAACCTTTATGGAACATCACCATCAACCAAAAGCTAGATCTAAGGGTGGGTGAGTGGCGATTATAGTGGTGGTGGGGATCTGAGGTCCAATGGATATGGAGGTGGTGGTGGTGGTGGTTATGGAATGATAGAGGTTACAATCGTGATGGTCGAGGAGGGAAAGATCTGGAAAATGATGGTACATCCACTACTGAGTAGGGTGGTTCATCGAACTAAAGAATAACATAGATCGATCTCGCTTATGGAACTATGTCTTTATAGTAGATGGTTAGTTATCTATTGCTCTATATGTGCTCATTTTTTATCTATGTTCACTTGTCAAACTTGGTGTGTTACTTAGTTGATGAAATTAAAGAAGAAATGTTGAATCAATTTGTTCTCGTTAAAAAAAAAAAAAACCTAAACCTCATAAAACTTGAACCCAAACCTAAAACCTAAACCTAAAACCTAAACCTAAACCCTAAACACTAAACCTAAAACCCTAAACCCAAAACCTAAACTAAACCAAAAAAAAAACTTAAACTATTTCCCCACCTAAAAACAACCACAAGCCCCAAAAATAAACCCTAAACCTAAACCCAAAACCTAAAACTAAATAAATCCTAAAAATAAAATAAATAAAAACCTAAACCATAAATAAAATAATAAAATAAAAATAAAACATAAACTAAACTTAAAATAAAATAATTAAGAAAATAAAATAAATAAAACCTAACTAAAAATAATAAACATAAAATTAAAACCTAAAATAAATAAAATAAAATAATAAAATAAAATATAATTAAAATAAACTAAAATAAAATAAAATGAACTAAATAAATAAATCTAAAACCTGCTACTCAGTAAAGCCTAAACCCTATCGACCCTACCCTAAACCCTAAACCTAAACTAAAACCCTAAAATAAAAACCCTAAATAAACATAAACCCTAAACCCAAAAATAAAATATAAATAAAAATAAAGATCTAAAATAAAATAAACCTAAAATAACCTAATAAAAAAATAAATAATAACCTTAACACTAAAAACAAAATAAACTAAGCTAAATAAAATAAAATAAACTAAAAATAAATCTAAACCAAACTAAAATAAAACCTAAAATAAAAATAAAACCTAAAACCTAAAAAAAATTAAAAATAAAACCAAAAATAAAATAAAAAATAAATCAACCAAAAATAAACAAAAGTTAAACCTAAACTTAAAAAATAAACTAAAATAAAAACCTAAAAAAAAATAAATAAAATAAATAAAATTAAAAATAAAATAAAATATTAACTAAATAAACTAAACTACTAGTTTACTCATTTAAAGAAAATATACCTAAACCTCTAAACTATAAACCCAAACCATAATCCTAAAACCTAACTAAACCCAAAACTAAAACTAAAATAAAACCTAAAAACCAAACCCTAAACCTAAACCACAAACTAACCCTAAACCCAGGCCAAAACCCACAAACCCACAAACTACCCTAAAACTTAGGCCTAAAACAAACCACAAACCCTACTAAAACTAAACCACAAACCACAACTAAAGCACAAACCCTAAAACCTAAACCCAAATCCAAGCTTAAAACCCTAAATCCTAAATAAAAACTTAAAAAAATAAAAATATAAATAAAAATAAAATAAAATAAAACCAATATAAATAAATAATAAAATAAACTAAAATAAAAACATAAATAAAATAAAATAAAATAAATAATAAAATATTAATAAAAGAAATAAAAATAAAAAATAAATAAATAAACTTAAAATTTATAAAATAAATAAACTAAAAACCTAACCCTAAAAAAACCAAAACCTAAAAAATAAACAAAAACTAAACCAAAACCTAAAACATAAACCTAAACTAAATAAAACCTAAAATAAATATATATATAAAAAAAATATAAAACCTAAATAAATAAAATAAAATAAAATAAAATAAAATAAAATAAAAATAAAACCTAAATTAAAACATAAACATAAACTTAAAATAAATAAAATAAACTATAAAATAATAATAAAATAAAAAAATAAAATATACTAAGAATAAAAAAAATAAAATAAATACCTAAACATAATAAAATAAAACAAATAAAATAAAATAAACCTAAACCTAAACTAAATAAACTAAACTATAAATAAAACCTAAACCTAAACTAAATAAACTAAACCTAAACTAAACTAAATTAAATAAAATAAATAAACTAAAATAAACTAAACTTAAAATAAAACCTAAAAATAAACCTAAAATAAACATAAAACCTAAAATAAAAAATAAAATAAAACCTAGACCTAAACAAAATAAAATAAAACTATGCTTTAAAAATAAAATAAACATAAAACTCATTAAAATAAACTAAAAACTAACTAAAAAATAAATAAAAAAAACCTAAACTAAAATAAATAAACTTAAAATAAAATAAACTAAAATAAATAAAATAAAAATAATAAAATAAAATAAAAATAAAAATAAACTAAAATAAAATAAAAATAATAAATAAACCAAAATTATGGGTTTGTTTTTTAAAAAAACATAAACCCTTTCCTAAACCCTAAACCTAAACCCTAAACCTAAACTTACCCCAACCACAAATATAAACTAAACTAAACCACACCCTACCCTGACCCTAAAAAACCACAGGCCCAAGCTGGAAAGACCTAAATCTGAGCTAATCATGACATTACCCTAAACCACAAACCCTGAGCTCTTAATGCCTAAACTCTAAAAACTTGTTAACCACACCTAAACCCAAAACCACTAAAAACCACACCCTGAGCCTAAACTGACCCTAAACCCTAACCCCAGACCCAAACATAAACCCAAAACTTAACCTATCTAAAAAACTAAACTCTAAGGAAACCTAAAATAATTAAACCACAAAACTAAACTAAGAGATAAAATAAAAATAAAATAAATAAATAATTTAAAGCTAAAATAAAATAATAAAATAAAAATAAAACTAAATAAAATAAACTAAAGAAAAAATAATAAATAAACTAAAATAAAATAAATAAAACATATAAATAAAAAAAATAAATAAACCTAAAATAAAAAAACCTAAATAAAATAAAAAACTAAACATAAATAAAAAAAAATAAACCTAAAATAAAATATAAAATAAAATAAAAATTAAATAAAAACTAACCTAAAAATTAAAAATAATAAATAAAAACCTAAAAAAAACTAAAACTAAAATAAAAAATAAAATAAACAAAATAAAATAACCCAAACCTAAACTAAAATAAACTAAAATAAATAAATAAACTAAAATAAAAACTAAACCTAAACCTATATAAATAAAATAAAATAAAGTGGTAAACTAAACTAAATAAAATGAAAATAAATCTAAAATAAAACCTAAAATAAACTAAAAAATAAAATAAACTAAACCTAAATCTAAAATAAAATAAAACTAAACCCAAAATAAATTTAAAATAAAACTCAATTAAATTAAAAAATAAACCTAAAATAAAAAATAAATTAAATAAAATATAAATAAAATAAATAAATAAACAAATAAAATGAAATAAATATTCATAAATAAAAATAAAATAAAATAACTAAAATAAATAAAATAAACTAATAAACTAAATACTAAACATAATTTACTTAATTTAGAAAAAAGAAAAAAACCCTCAATCTTATGCACTAAACAAACCTAAAGCCAACACTATACCCTAAACCTTAACCCAACAAACCTAAACTCACAAAGCCAACCCTAAACCTAAACCCAAAACCTGAGCCACCCAACCTAAAACCTAAAACCAAACTAATAAAAAAAACCTAAAAAAATATAAAAGATAACCTAAATGCAATTAAAATAAGAAAATAAAATCAAAACCTAAACTTAAAAATAAAATGAATTAAACTAAAATAAACTAAATAAAAACCTAAATCTAAATTAAAAAAAATAAAATAATCCTAAGATTAAAAAACCAAAAAAAAAACTAAACATAAAATAAAAAATGAATAAAAACCAAAATAAAAAAAAAACCTAAAAATAAAGTAAAAAAAAAAACTAAACTCTAAACTAAAAAAAACTAAATTTAAAATAAAAAGAAAATGAATAAAATAAAATAAACTAAAATATATAAAACCTAAACCTAAACCAAAAAATAAACTAAATAAAGTAATATAAACTAAAAAATAAAATCTAAAAGTAAACCAAAAATAAAAACCTAAAACCTAAACCTAAAATAAAATAAAAATAAAACCTAAACCTAAAATAAAAAATAAATAAAACTAAACTAAAAAAAAAATAAAACATAATCTAATGCTAAACAAAAAAAAAAACTAAAATAAAAAAACCTAAACTAAGATAAATAAACCTAAAAAATAATTAAAATAAAATAATAATAATAAAATAACCCTAAATAAAAATAAAAAATAAAATAAATTAAAATAAATTATATATGTAAACTAATTAATCCTAAACTTATATGTTTACTTAATTTAAAAAAATAGATCCTTAAACCCTAAACCATAAACCAACCTAACCCTAAACCTAAACCACAAAACTAAACCCCAACCCTAAAAGCATAAAAATCCTAAACCACAAAATAAAAACCCTAACTAAACACCAAACCCTCCTAAACTTAAAGTAAGTAAATAAATTAAAAAATAAACTTAAACCCTAAAACTAATACAAAACCAAAATGTAAACCACGATAATGAACAGAACCTTGATAGAACATCTCGTCAAACTCAATCTAGATCTGGTGGATGAAGGTAGAAGCTGAGGTTATAAGTAGTGGTGGGATCTAGGGTCGGTGGATATGGAGGGAGGTGGTGGGCGTGGTGGTTATGTAGGCGGGAAGAGCGACGGAGGTTACAGCTGTGGTGGTGGTGGAGGGAGAGATCAGATATGATGGTGGATCTCGCTACTCAAGAGGCTGGGGTGGTTCTGATGGGAACTAGAAAGCGAAGAAACTGATTCGATCTACTTATGGAACTGTGTCTTTACTGGAGATGATTCTATTTAGTTTTATTTTCTCTATGCTCATTTTTTATTTATGTCATTGCTTTTCTTAGAAAACTTGGTGTGTTACTTGGTTGAAGAAATCAAAAGAAGAAATGATGATTCTTAATTTTTCTACAAAAATAAAAAACCAAAAACATTAAACCCTAAACTAAAACTGAACCCTAAACTAAAACCTAAACCCAAAAGTAAACCAAATCAAAATTAAAACTTAAACCACAAACCCTAAACCAACAACTAAACCCTAAATCCTAAAAAAGCTAAAAACCTAAACCGAAACTAAACAAAACCTAAAACATAAATAAATAAAAAACCTAAAGCAAAATAAAATAATAAAATAAAATAAAATAAATAAAAATATAAACTAAACCTAAACCTAAACTTAAACTAAAATAAATAAATTAATAAAATAATAAAACTAAAAAATAAATAAAACCTAAACTAAACTAAAAATAAAATAAACTTATGAATAAAAATTAAAATAAAATGAACTAAACTTAAAATAAAATTAAATTAACCTAAAATAAAATAAAATAAAAACTAATTAAAAAAAAACTAAAATAAACTAAAAATAAACCAAAATAAAATAAAAAATAAAAAACCTAAATGAAAAAAAACCTAAAATAAAATAAAACTAAATTAAATTAAATTAAATAATCCTAAACCTAAGGTAAATTATACTAAATTAAAATAAATTAAACCTAAACTTAAAACTAAAATAAACTAAACCTAAACCATAAATTAAATAAAATAAAATAAACTAAAAATAAACCTAAACCTAAACTAAAAAATAAAACCTAGAAATATACCTAAAATAAGAACCTAAAACCTAAACTTAAAAAAAAAGTAAAAACTGAAACCTAAACCTAGAAATAAAAAATAAAACAAAAACCTAAAAAATAAAATAAAAATAAAACTATACTATAAAATAAACATAAACCAAAACCTAAACCTAAAAAATAAACTATTAAAACCAATTAAAATAAATGAACATAAATAATAAAACTAAACTAAATAAAATAAAATAAAACCTAAATAAAGTAAAATAAAATAAAATAAATAAAATAAACTAAATAAACTAAATAAACTAAACTTATGGGTTTTTAATTTTTTTAAAAAAAAATCTAAACCCAAACCCAAAATCTAAATCCTAAACTCATGCCTAAACCTAAACCACAAACCCAACCCCCAAACCTGACCCCAAACCACAACCACTTAAACCCTAAAACCCTAAAACCCACAAACCCTAACTAACCCCAAACCCTAAACTACCTAAACCCAAACCTAAATCACAGAAACTCACTGAAACCACAAACCACATTATTAAAATAAACCCTAAACCTAAACCCTAAACCTAAAATAAAACCTAAACCTAAACACAAACCACAAGCCAAATAAACCCAAAACTAAAGCTAAAACCCTAAACCCCAAAACAAAAAAATAAAAGCAAAAACATAAACCTAAACTAAATAAAACTTAAAATAAATAATAAATATAATAAAACATAAAAAATAAAATAAATAAATAAAAACCAAATAAAAACTTAAACCTAAACCTAAAATAAACTAAAATAAAATAAACAAATACCTAAACTAAACTAAATAAATAAATAAACCTATGAATAAAAAGCCTAAATAAAATAAAAAACTATACATAATAAAATAAAATAAACAAAAAAATAAAATAAAGTAAACATAATAAAACCTAAACCTCAAAAATAAACTAAAAATAAAATAAATAAAAAAAACTAAAAAAACCTAAAAAAAACTTAAACCTAAATAAAAAAAAATAAACAAAAAATAAAATAAACTTAAACCTAAATAAAATAAACTAAAATAAATAAAAAGCTAAACCTAAAATAAACTAAACTAAACATAAACCTAAATTAAAAAAATAATAAAATAAAAATAAACTTAAACTAAAAATAAAACCTAAAATAAACCAAAATAAAACCTAAAACCTAAATAAAAAAAATAATATAAAAATAAACCTAAAAATAAAATAAAACTATAAAAAAATAAACCTTCTAAAAAAAAAATAAATAAAATAAAACCTAAACTAAAATAAATAAACCAAAAATAAATAAACTAAACTAAATAAAATTAAACATAAATAAAAAAATAAATCTAAAATAAATAAAAAAAACAAACTAAATATAAAATAAAATAAACTTACTGGTTTACTTAATTTAAAAAAAAAACTAAACCTAAATCCTAAACCCTAAACCTACAACCCTACCATAAACCTACAACCCCAAACCCTAAACATAAACTTAAAGTAAATAAATTAATTAAAAAAAAAAAATTAACCTAAGAATGGGCAAAACCTGACGAACATCACCAGATCAACCAGCTCAGTGATGGTGGTGGCTAAGGTGGGTGATGGAAAAGTGGGGGGATCTAGAGATCTTCTGGATATGGAGGTGGTGGTCAGGGCAGTGGTGGTTATGGAGGCGGGAGGAGTTGTGGTGGGGGATCTGGAGGTGTTGGTGAATATGCATTCTCATTTTTTATCTATGATGTCACTTGTGTCTTAGAAAACTTGGTGTGTTACTTGGTTGATTAAATTAAAAAGAAGAAATGTTAAATCTAAATTTGTTCTCTGTTTAAAAAAACCTAAAAACCTTAAACCCTAAACTAAAACTTGAGCCCTAAACCTAAAACCTAAACCCTAAACCCTAAACCCTAAACCATAAACCCTAAACGCTAATTCATAAAACTAGAGAAAACTTGGTGAGTTACTAGGTTGATGAATTTGAAAAGAAGAAATGTTGAATCTGAATTTGTTCTTTACTAAAAAAAAACCTAAACACTAAACTAAACCTATAAAACCTAAACATAAAACCAACCCTTACCACAAAAATAAAAAAATAATAAAGATCACTCTAAACCCTAAACCTAAACTACTACCATGACCTGCACACTAAACCTACCCTGACCCTAAACCTAAACCCTAAACTAAACTCCCTACCCACCCTCCACACCCAGCATACACTATAAATCTTATAAATAACCTGGGCTTTTTAAACCTAAAAGAAAACCTGACCCTATTCTTTAACCTTAAACCTCCACCCCACCCAAACTATCAAAACCCTAAACCCTGACCTAAATCTAAACCCTAAACTCTCCCTCCTCCCAAACCCTAACACTCCTAAACTTTTCCAAACCCTAAACCTAAACCTAAAGTAACTAAATAAATTAAAAAATAAATATATAAACACAAATGTAAACCAGAATGGGCATAACCTTGATGGTAGGAACATCATGATCAACTAGGGTTAGTCTAGATGTGGCGGTGGATGCGAAGGCAGAGGCGGTGGTTATCATAGTGGTGGTGGGGGATATGGAGGTGCTAGTGGATATGGAGGTGGTGGTTAGAGTAGTGGTGGTTATGGAAGTGGGAGAAGCGATGGAGGTTACAGTGGTGGTGGCGGGGAGAGATCGGGGATATGATGGTGGATCCTACTATTCAAGAGGCCTAGGTGGTTCTAATGGGCGAGAAGAAGCTGATCTAATCTGCTTATAGAGCTATTTCTGATAGAGAAGTTCTAGTTATCTAAGGTTTTGATTTTCTTTAAGCATGCAAATTTTATTTATGTCGTTGCTCTTGTACAGGTGTGTTACTTGTTGAAATCAAAAAAAGAAATGTTGAATACAAATTTGCTCTCTATTAAAAAAAAATAAAAAACCTAAAATAAAACAGACCTAAACCTAAAAAACACCTAAACCCTACACCCAAAAAAATAATAAAAAAAACCCAACCCTAAACACTACCCTAAACCTAAACCCTAAACCATAAACTCTAAACCCTAAACCCTTACATAAAAAACTAAAATCCTAAACCAAACTAAATAAAAAAAATAAAATAAATAAAAAAAACCTAAATAAAATAAAATCTAAACTAAAACCTAAACCTAATCTAAAAACCTAAACTCTAAACCAACCTAAAATAAAATAAAATAAAATGAAACTAAACTAAAATAAAATAAATAAAACCTAAACTAAACTAAATAAAATAAAATAAACCTAAAATAGAAACTAAAATAAAAAACTAAAGAAAAAATAAAATAAACCTAAAATAAATTAAATACTTAAAATAAAACTAAAAATAAATAAAAATAAACCTAAACTAAAAATAAATAAAATAAATAACAAACTAAGTAAAACTAAATTAAAATAAAATAAACTAAACCTAAACCTAAAATAAACTAAACCTAAACAAACTAAAAAATAAAATAAACTAAAAAAAATAAAACCTAAATTAAAATAAATCAAAAAAAATAAACCTAAAATAATGGCTAAAACCTAAACATAAAATAAAATAAAAAAAACTTAAACCTAAAAAAAATAAACCAACCCAAAAATAAAATAAAAATAAAACTAAACTAAAGAATAAACATAAACCTAAAATAAACCAAACTAAAAAAAAACTAAAATAAAACCTAAACTAAATAAAATAAAATAAACTAAAATAAAAATAAAAAAAATAATAAAATAAAATAAATAATAAACTAAAATAAATAAAAGATAAACTAAATAAAACAAAAAAACATAAACTTAATTGTTTAATCAAATAAACTACTAAACCCAAACCTAAACCTAAAACCCTAGGCCCTAAACCCTAAAGAAAAAAGATAAACTAACCAAAACACTAAAATTAAACCCCCAGATAAACCTTAAACCTAAACTCTAAACCATGAGCCCTAACCCAGGCCACAAACCCTACCCCAGGCCCAAACTGTGCCCTAGGCCACAGGCCCTCTCTAAACAACCCTAAACCTGAGACCTGGGCCTGACTGACCCCCCTAACCCACAGGCCTCCCTGGGCCACAGACTGGGCCCTGAGCCCTCCAACTATCTGGCCCAGGCCCTGGGCCCTACACTTGACTACTAAAGATAAAGATAAAATAAAACTCTAAAATGGGCTACTAAATAAATAAAACCATAAGATAGATAACAAATTAAATAAAATAATATAAAATAAAATAAATAAAATAGGCTTTAAAATTTTTTAAAAATCCCTATCTGACTAAATCCTGACCCTGAAGACCACTAACCTCCTACCACATCCTAGGCCCTGATCCCTAAATCCTGCTTCTACCCTGATCCTAAACAAACTAAGAACCTAAAATCCACAAACCTAAACCCAAACTGCCCTGAGCCCTAACCCTAGGCCTAAACCTTGGCCCCTAATCCAAACCCCATCTTAACTAAACCTACCCTAAAATCCCTTGGCCTAAATCACTGACCTAAACCCTCCCAAACCCAAATAAAACTTAACTAAACTAAAATTAAGTAACTAATAAATTAAAACTAACCCATAACCTAAATTCTTAGTAAGCCAGTCATCTTGTTGACTATGTCCTTGCCCTTGTACACACACATACCTTTCAATGCTCGTGATTCCCCTTTTCCCCTCTCATTTTTTTTTGGTTTGATTGGTTTGGCATGATTCTCACAAGATTCCTTAATTGGTGATGCCACTTTCATGCTTTAGAGATTTGCTTTGCATCATCCTGATGATTCCATGGGAAAGATCAATGGATCTAATAGGGAATCAATTACCTTGGCACTACTTTGAAATTATTCAAAATCCTTACTAATAAGAATAGCTATTCGGTGAGTCCTTAACTTATTTTGACTTCTTTTCAAGGCAATTCTTTGATTATGTGCACTAATCTGATTGTAGAAAAGCTTGCTAAGCCATTTGAATTCACTTTGGTTAGAAATTTTACTCTTCGTAGGCCAAATCTAGAAAACATTCGCTCTTTATTTCATAGTCAAAAATTTCATTAGCTTTTATGATAGGTTTAAAATGTCCTCGCAACATTTTGAATCATTTAACAAATGATTTGGATTACTCATGTGTTTTTTCTCATCGTTCTTTTTTTTTTTCAACTTCCAAATGAGGTTGCTGAAATGAACTCCACTATTTGATATTAGGGAAAAATCCCCAATCATTATGGTTTGTATTTTTTTCCCTAATATACAAATTTATTTCATTAATCATCAATTCCTTTTTGTTATGGGTGGTTTATTTGGTCAGCCATTATAAACCGATCAGGAAATAGCTACAAAATCTCGACCTTCTGTGGCTAGAATCCTTATTGAAATGGACATTACCAAGAAACACCACAAAGAAATCTAGTTGGGATCTAAAAATTATGATTATATGCAAAGTTGATTTTAAAATTTCCCATCTTTTGTTCACTTTAAAATCACAGACACGATAATTCTATATGTTTCATTTGCATCCTCACCAAAAGAAAATTCCTATTAAGAAAATTATTCTAACCCTAGATCAATATGTTAAATATTAAAAAGTTAATTTAGAAAAAAAAGGATTCATTGAATGTTCCTAATAATATTTACCTCTTATTTCTTCTATCCAATTGAAGGCTTGTAATGTGGAAAATAATAATTTCTCTAAACTATTGGATGATGATTCTTTTTTTTTCTAGTTAATCCTCACATCCTTATTTGTTTTGATTGATAAAAATGATGCTTTAATTTAAAATATTAATGAGGATATCAATGTTATGCATCATTCAAATTCAATGTAAAATATGGCTTTGGTTTCTCATGATATTCAATTTGATAAATTTGACTTTACTTTAGTTTAGGATGATTTAAATTCTCAAAAAGATTCAATTTTTGTCAAATAATTTGGGTACTAAAGAAGAAGGGTTGCATGTTCACACTTGCCTTCTTAATAAATTTATTTCAACTCCCTCGCTTGCTATATCCGATGCTCATTTTCCTCTAATAAATTCTAATAACTTGGAAGAAAGAGAACTCACTTCTATATAAGAGACTTTCCCTAAATCTATGACTAATGTTGCTAAATCCTTCACGAATGATGATTCTATGGGAAAAGGAAATTGTTCCCTAACTTATCCTGTTAAAAAAAAATGTTAAAAACATCCCTCATAAATTGTGCAAAACATTACATCTACTGTGAACTCCCTCTCCTCTCTTAATTAACCTTTTCTTAACCCCTTTTTTATTTCCTTATGTTTAATTTTCTTGTTTGGAATGTTAGAGGGATCTATACCTATCTATTTATTAGAAACCTTTATCATTATTTATAATATTTCTTTACTTATTATTTTGGAGCCTCTTATTCATGCAAAACAAAATTAACCATGTTGTAGAATGATCGGTTTCAATAAATTTTTCTCTAATGTTAGTAATAAATTTGGTGTTTTTTGGAATAATTTTGAGGTTTCTATTCTTGATGATTTTCAACAAGTTGTCAATGCTCAAATATCTTATGGTGACTATTGTGTTTTGGGCTCTTTGTTTATGCATCTTGTAAGATCTGGTAGAAATTTTCTTTGAGAAAATTTGAGGAATTTTCTACCTCTTAATAAACCTTGGTTTGTTCATGGGAATTTCAACATTATTTTATTCTCTTCTAGATGAAGCAGTGGTTTCTCTCCTCATATTTATTCCATGGATAAACATTCCATTATGATTCTTGATAGCAATTAGATTAATATTGTCTTTAAGAGTTCAAATTTTACTTGGTAAAACTCTAGACTTTGGCAAAGGTTGGACCAGATTCTTTTTAATACTCATTGGATTACTTAATCGCTGATTACTTCTTTTGATCATTTAAGCAGAACCTTATCGGATCATGATCCTCTATTTTTATTTCTATTAAAGCTAACTCTAATATATTAAAGAATTTCTCTCATTTTTTATTTCAAAACATGTCGATTTAGCATATTGATTTCTTTAATGTTGCGGCTAACAATTGGAAAACTCCCTTACATCCGGACAATTCAATTATGGGGATGAATAAATTTTGGTTTAAGCTTAAAGACTTAAACAAAATGGGTTTTGGAATAAACATTGTGTTAAAAAACCTTTTCTAATATCAAAGAAATGGAAAAATTGGTTTGTTTGAAGTCTCTATTATGTCATCCTACTAAGATTAAGGACTTGGTGAAAGATAGACATATTAATTTTCAAAATATGAAAGAGACTTATTAGTGCTAAAAAGTTGCTAGTAAACATATTATGGATGGTGACATAAATACTAGAAATTTCCATGCTTTAGTTAATAAAAAGAGAGCTTTACATAATGTTCAAAAAATTAAAGATGATAATGGAGAATGGATTACAAAGAATAATGATATTAAGGATTTGACCATTAATTACTTTAGAAATATGCTTAATAAGAGTTGCTCTTATGAAGTTATTTCTAAATCACACTTGATTCCTTCTATTATAACAAATAATGATAATAAATTGCTTACTATTGTACTTAATGAAGAGGAAATTTTTAAAGTTCTTAATCACATAAACATAGATTATGTTGTGGTGGAGGGTTTCACTACCCAATTTTTTTAAAAATGCTGGTCCATTATTAAAAATGATTTGGTTGAGGTTGTGGTTGATTTTTTTTAATAGTAATCCTTTTCCTACATATTTTTCTAGTACTTTTATTGTTCTCATACCTAAGAAAGATAATCCATACTATTGGGTGATATTAGACCTATTAGTCTTTGCACCTTCTTAAATAAGCTGATTTCCAAAATTCTAATTAACAGGCTCAGTCCTTTACTTCATAGGATTATCTTTCTAAACCAAACTAGTTTTGTTAGAGCTACATCTATTTCTGATAATATTCTGTTTGCCCACCAATTAATTCATGATTTAAATTTTAAGACAAAAGGTTGCAACATTCTGTTCAAATTATATATTACCAAATCTTTTGGCAATATCTCTTGTGATTTCCTTACCCATATTCTAAATTTATTTAGGTTTTCTGATAAATTTACCTTTCTTATTAGAAATTATATTAATAATGCTTGGTTTTCTATTTTACTTAATGGGGAAGCCTTGGGCTTCTTTCCTTCTTCCCATGGCCTAAGACTAGAGGATCCTCTATTTCCTTCCTTATTTAATATTGTTGTTGAGTACTTATCTAAGAGCATCAATGATTTATTCTTAAACAGTCCTAATATGTATTACAAAACTCTTGGTGGCCTTTTTATTTCTCATTAAGCTTTGTAGATGATTTCATTATTTTCTGCAATGCTTCTATTCATCATATCAAGAATCTCAAGATTTTTTAAAATAAATTTGGTAGAGAAAGTAGTCTATCTATCAATGATAACAAAATCTACTTTATTACTTTTTCAAGCATCTCCAATAATAAAATTAATCAAATTCTGTATATCACTAACTTTAAACATCAACACCTTCTTGTTAAGTATTTGTGTGCTCCTCTTTTTAATGGTCCGAAATGATCCCATCTTTCTGATAAGTTAATTCAAAGAATTTTAAATAAAATATTTATTTGGGAAATTCATTTACTTTCCTTTGGTGACAGGCTCACTATTCTTAAAAGCACTCTCAATTCAATGCTTCTTTATTTGATTCAAACTATTATCCCCACTAATTCTCTTATCGAATTGATCCCTTGCTTAATAAATTTTTTTGTGGATCCAATAATTCTACTAAAAGGATGCAAAGGACTTCTTGGCATAAATGTTATGGTCCCTTGGGTGAAGGTGGTCTCAGTTGCAAACCGATTCATTAAGCTATTACTACCTTCTCTCATAAGCTTTGGTGAAATTTTAGAAAGAATGATAGCCTTTGGACTAATTTTATGATGAACAAATATTTCCAAGGTAAACACCCTCTTATCATGCTTATAAAGTTGGTGACTCTCCGGTTTGGAAAAGGCTTTGCTCCATTAAATGTTGCTAAACCCTTAATATCTTGGGGTATTCATTGGGTTCTTCTTTCTTTTAGCAAGACAATTGGATTGGCAATGGCTCTATTGACTTCCTTTTTTACCACTCAACTATCAAAGTTAACTCTTTGTAGCATAATAACACTTAGAATTAGAACAAAATTGAGAATTATATCCCTATTTCTCTTTTAGATAACTTTAGAAATATCCTATTTTCTCTAACAAACTGACTAAATTCTCTTTAAGCTTTCTTACAATGGTGATTTTGTTCTTAAAGAGTTTGGACTTTTATTAGAGATAAGCAACTCCTCTAATGTTTTCATTAAACTTTGGAACAATATCATTCCCATTTCTTATTCAATTTTAGCTTGGAGGATTTTGAATAACTTAATCCACTGGACTCTTTGCTAAAATAAAGGGTTTTATTTGCCTTCAAAGTGCTATTGTTGCTTTCATATTGAAAATGTTAATCATGTTTTTTGTCAATTGTTGTGCTTCTAAATTATGGTTATGGTGTGATGATTTATTTAATGCCAACTACTTTTATGGCTCTCTTTCCATATATCAACTTCTTGAAGCCTATTTCCAAAAAATTATGAAAGGTCATATCAAAGTTCTAGTTGCTATTACCCTTATTTGGTTCATCTAGATGGACAAAAATGATGCTAAATATTGTGGTATTCCTATGAGCCTTAAAAGGATCCTTGCTAGAACCAAAGAACAAATTCATGCTCTATTAAATGCCAATCTTGTTAGTAAAATTCATTTTAGAGGCTATAAATTTGTGGCTAAAAAAATGTGTGTCATTCTACCTGATGTTGACTCTTATAAAAGAACTAGGATTATCCATTAGATCAAACCCAAAGAAAATTTGATTAAAGTGAATACTGATGGTTCTATTGCTTCCAATAAATATGGCTGTGGTGGTATTCTTAGGGATTATAAAGGTACTATCATTTGTGCTTTTGCGTATCCTCTCAAAGCCTGCTCTGTTATCTATGTTGAGCTTATGCCTATCAATAAAGCTATTGAAATTTTTTTGAATAAAGGTTTCCTTAACATGATTGAAATTGATGTGCTCTTGCTTCTTGACATGCTAAACTCTAACAGAATAAAAAAATGTTGATTTATTTTATCTTCTCAATCATACCAAAAACCTTCTTTCTCAAGTTTATTATAAAATTTTTATATCCTTTGTGAAGGTAATGCTTGTGTTGATTTCTTGGCTACTTTAGGTGCCAACTTAACCGATTTCACTTTAATTGACAATCAAAATTTGCCTAAACTATTAAGGGATTTGGTCAATCTAGATAACACTAGATTACCTTATCTCAGATTATAATTTTCTTGGCTTGGTTTTTTCAGTTGGTTTTTGATGAGCCATTGCTTTTGGTTCCCCTTTGTTAAAACCTCTTTGGGTTGTGGCCATTTGCTTATTTTCACTCTTGTGTCTATGCTGAGTTTTGTTTTTAAGCTCTTACTTTTGGGTTGGCCTAGTGGTTGCTACCTAATGGTTCTTATTTTTTATGCCTGGGTTGTTTTGGTTTTTTTATCCTAGTAGTTACTGTTTGCTTAGCTGGGTGATTATTATTGCTTGGTTATTTTTGGCGACCTTCATTTTTGTGGTGGCTTTGTCTGCTATTTTTGTATGGGGTTTGCCATATTTCTAGGCTAGTGGCTTCCTTAACTGAGTTGGATTTTTTTCTACTGTGGTGGTTGGCTGGGTGGCCTTGTTGGCTGGCTGGGTGGGCTGGCTATGTTGGCTGGCTAGGTTGGTCGGCTGGCTGGCTATGTTGGCTAGTTTCTATGCTTCTGTTGGTGGTAGATCAGAGGGGCTATTGGTGGTCTAATTTTGGATTGGATTTGGCATGGTGGAGGTTATTTATTGACTATTATTTCTTATTTTCTATTGATTGGGTTTTGGTTGATTTTCTGGTTTGTTTTCTTTGTTTATGGTTTTAGCCTCTTCTATAATGTCTTCTCTCTTGGTAGCTGCTTTTGTTTTTATTGTTATTTTGGTTGTTGGTTAATATTTATTTAGTGGTTGTTGTTTTTCTTTGGGATCTGGTGACATGGTTTGGTGTATTGGTGCCTAACTTGGCTGTGATTATGATGCTTGCACTCATTGATATTTCTCTTCCTTTTTTCTATTAGCTTTGGTGGTGTTCCTCTTGTATTGCAACTACTCCTCATGGAAGGCTTTTAGTCTGTCTTATTATCCTAGCTTAATTTTGTTTTTGTCTAACTATTTACCTCACCAGGATCAAAATTTCCACAGCTTTGGTTGGGTTTGGTGGATGTTGTTGTTTGCTTCTACCCTTTCCCTAATTGTCTTGGGTTGTTTTGGCATGATGGATGTTAATGGTCTTTTCACTGATTTGGATTTTCTGCTATTATGGTGGTTGGCTAGGAGGCCATATTGGCTGGTTGGGTTGGTTGGTTGTTTTGGCTGGCTGGGTTGGTTGGATGGGTGGCTATTTTGGCCTTTCTTTCATGTTCTATTGGTGACATGCTGGTTGGCCTACTCCTGCTATGGTTCTCCTTTCTTGCCTACTACTGCTTCCCTTCTTTTGGTTTGGGTGATAGCCTTACTGCCTTTTTTATTTTCTAGTGGAGGATATGAGCTCTTGTGTTTTTTTCTTTTTGGTCTTGGTTTTTTTTTGTTTTTGTTATTAAGGTCATGATGCTTGCTCTTTTTGATGTTGACATTCTTCTTTGGTGGTATTCCTACTATACTATTGTTGTCCCTAATGGTTGGTTGATTTTCTACCTTATTGGATCTTATTTGTTTTGGTGGCTTTGTTTTTGGCTATTATGTCTGCTGCTTGGAGGATTTTGCAGCATTGCAGGATGATGGACTTGGGATGATGGACTTGGGATGATGGTCTACTAGAGGTATGCTGGCAATGATGTCCTTGATGTTTCCCTTTCTATCTTCTTTTGGCTGGTAGCACTATATGTAATTGTAACCCTTCATTGGAAGTTTGGATGCTTACATATAGTGTTGCTCCTTGAGATGATTATAACTGAGCCTGAGCCTTTTTTTTACTTTGCTCCTTTTCTTTGCTCATACTTTTTTTGCTTGCTTAAATTTGCTGATCCTTTCATTTGTATGTGCAGATTTCTTTTATAAATTGGGAGAATCTTGTTGGTAGATCTTGTTGGTAAAGGACCTAGGATGTTACTATTGCATAGATATGTTGTTGTTCGATTTGGTTTTGATTTTGTTTTTCTCTTATATTATTGTAATAGTTAGGGGTTTATCTCTTTAGGACTTATTATGTCTCTTTGAGCATTAGTTTAGAGATTTACCTCCTCTAAGGACTTTGTAGTTTTTCTTTTTGGTAATAAAATTCCCCAAATTTCTTTTAAAAAAAATCTAAACCCTAATAATAGGCAGAACCTTGATGGCAGGAACATCACTGTCAACCAGGCTCAATCTAGATCTGGCGGTGGAGGCGAAGGCAGAGGTAATGGTTATCTTAGTGGTGGTGGGGGATCTGGAGGTGCTGGTGGAAATGGAGGTGGTGGTCGGAGCATTGGTGGCTATGGAGCAGGAGGAGGAGGTTATAGCCATGGTGGTGGCGAAGGAGAGATCGAGATATGATGGTAGATCTCCTTTTCGAGGTGGTTTGATGGAACTAGAAAGAAGAATCGATCAATCACCACTTATGGAGCCTGTCTGAGCTAATTATCTAGGGTTTTTGATTTTCTCTATGCGTGCTCATTTTTTATTTATGTCATCACTTGTGTCTTAGTAAATTTGGTGTGTTACTTGGTTGATAAAATCAAAGAAGAAATGTTGATATGAATTTCTTCTCTATAAAATAATAAAAAAACCAAAACCCTAAACCCTAAACTAAAACCTGAACCCTAAACCTAAAACCTAAACCTAAACCCCAAACCATAAAAAAACCTAAACTTGAAACCCTAAACCATAAACTAAACTAAACTAAAACCATAAACCTTAAACCATAAACTAAACTAAAGACCAAACCACAAATAAAACCCAAATCTTAAACCTTAAACCCAAAAAAATAAATAAAAATAAAATAAACTAAATGAACCCTAAACTAAACCTAAAACCCAAAATAAAATAAAATAAAACTTAAACCAAAACTAACTAAACTAGAACCTTAAACTAAATAAAATCAAAATGTTAAAATACTAAATAAAATACCTAAAAAAACTAAATAAAATAACTAAACTCTACCCTATGAGCCTAAAACTAAATAAAAACCTAAACCCAAACTAAACTAAAATAAAAAGATAAATATAAAACAAAATAAATAAAATATAAAAAAATAAGAAACTAAACTACTAAACTAAAAAATAAAATAATAATCTAATAAAATAATCTAAATAAAATAAAATAAATATAAACTAAACTAAAAATAAAATAAACCTAAATAAAAATAAATAAAATAAAAACTAAACATAAATTAAAATAAAATATAAAATAATTTAAAATAAAAGAAAATGCTAAACCTAAAACATAAACCTTAAAATAAAACCTAAAATAAATAAAATAAACCT
This sequence comes from Cymbidium sinense, assembly GCA_021442155.1. Taxonomy (NCBI): domain Eukaryota; kingdom Viridiplantae; phylum Streptophyta; class Magnoliopsida; order Asparagales; family Orchidaceae; genus Cymbidium; species Cymbidium sinense. The sequence goes on along the minus strand of JAKCPB010000314.1, from coordinate 78,030 downwards.
AAACTAATCAAATACACTAAACCTAAACCTAAACCTAAACCTAAAACTAAATAAAATAAAATAAACTAAAATAAACCCAAAAAAAAAAATAAATCCTAAAATAAACCTAAAATAAAAGATAAACCTAAAATACATAATTAAAACCTAAACATGAACTTAAAATAAAATAAAATAAAACCTAAACATAAAAAATAAAATAAAAAAAATAAAACTCAATAAAAAAATAAACTTAAACCTAAAAAAATATATAATAAAAAAAATAAATAAATAAACCTAAATAAATAAATTAAACTAAATAAAAATAAAATAAACCTAAATAAAATAAAATTATAATAAACTATAAATAAAATAGTTAAATAAACTTAAACTCTAGTTTACTTAATTAAATAATAATAATAAATCCAAAATCCTAAAACCAAACTAAACCCTAAACCCAAATCTGACCTTAAACCCACAAACCCTAAAAAAAACCTACTCTACCCTAAACTCTAAACCATAAAATACAACCTTAAACCCTAAACCCTAAACCTTAAACCACAAACCCAAAAATTGAAACCAGCTCTGTCTAGCGATTCTCAGATTTTGTGTTCCCATGCTTCTTCCTAGTTTTGGCCGCATTTTGGGTTGCTCCGATCATGATTGCTGATTTTTTGCTTGGTTGCGCATTATCGCTCGGCTCGCTGCTTATGTGACTCCCACTGGATCATTCAATGGTGGAGACTTCGCTCTCAGCGCTGACTGGATGGACTTTGCTCGATCTAAAGGTATTCTCGATCGAATCCATCCGATGTCTTTGTTGTCAAGTCCTTTAAGGATGCTCTTTCTGGTAAGATCCCTACCTCTAATGCCTCGATTAATTTAGTTTCCATGACATTTCGTGGAATGCCGGCTGTCATGTGCTCTGACCAGGATGTGGAGATGTTAGCTAAGCCTTTTGAGTTCGCTTTGGTTAGTAAATTTTCTCTACCGCGCCCTACTCTAGATAATATCTGCTCTTTCTTCCATAGGTTAAAGCTTTCGGGAGTCTTCACTATTGGGCTGATTGATCCTCGTCATATCCTTATTCAATTATCCTATGATTTAGATTGTTCTTGAGTCTTTTTGGCTCTATTTTGTGTATAATTGTCAAATCGGCTCTTGAAATGGTCACCTTTTGATGTCAAGAGAATCCCCTATTGTTCCTTTATGGCTTGCTTTTCCCTGAGAATTCACATGTTACTCACCAAGTTTTGTTTACGGTTGGGGCTCTATTTGGTAGACCCCTTCAAATTGATCAAAACCCTTTGTTGCTAGATCTGCCATCTATTGCATTATCTTGGTTGAGATTGACATTACAAAAAATACCCAAGAAGTTTGGATTGGTTAAAAAATTGGATATAATCAGAAAGTGGAATTTGAAAATTTCCTCATCTTTTGCACTCATTGTAAGATCCATGGCCATGACCATTCTGAATGCTTTGTATTACATCTAACCTCAAAAGACATACCAGATCTAATACCTCTCTTGGAGGAAAACCAATAAGTTAGTTTATGTGCCTAAAGCTTCTCATAAGGAACTCATCCCACTACTACCCCTTTATTACCCCATGTGTCCAATGACACTGAGCTTGGAAAAAAATACTACTCTTGGTGTGTGAAGAAACTAATAAGCATTTACCTAGCACTACTCTCACTTGTAATAATTTGGCCTCTCATGACAATCATTTGCTTCAGTTGAATCTTAATGACAATTTGAATGAGGATCTTATATTGGATCAAAATAATGTTAATCCTTTGGTGTCAGATCAAAATCATATTATGCATCATGGTATTGAGAATGATATTGTACATTGAATGTGCAAGAACCTCTCCTTCTACTTCTCTGAGTGATACTCAATATTCCCATTTCCCATTCTTACTCTGATACTAAAGAAGGAGAAATCACCACTAATAAAACATTGCCTGATATTGTTACTATTGGATACCAAAACCAATCCCTCGATGGAGATACTTTGGATCTGATAGACCCTTCCAAAGCATTATTAAAAAAATCTTTAAAGCCAAAATGGCTAATAATAACTTCACTAGAATCACACGTTCTTCCCAACACCATAAATAACTATGTCCTCCTCTCTTCTTTTTTACATTTCCTTTTCCTTTTCTTGGATTCCTTATGATCAATTTTCTTATGGAATATCAGGGGTTGTGGGACTCTTCACTCATCAGGTGTTAGGAGCCTCACACTCATAACATCAAATTACTTATTATTATTGCCTTTCATTCACTCTTCCAAGATTGCCCATGTTGCTAGATCAATTGGTTTTCAAAATTTCCTCTTCAACCTTAATAATAAAATATGGTGTTTTTGGAATAATTCCATCACCATTTCCATCATTGCTGATCTCGAATAATTGGTAAATGTCAAAATCTCTTTAGGTGAGTTTTACTTTTGGTTCCTTTATCTATGCTTCTTGTAATAGATAGGAACATACTTTGGAATCACTTAAGAACCTTAGCCTCCTCGGTTAACCTTCCACAGTTGGTTGGGGTGATTTCAACACTATCATTGCTTCTTGGAAGGAGGGAGGATGTTCTCTAACCTCCATTCCATGGAAGACTTCTAATATGATCCTTGGTTGTAATCGATTGACATTGGTTTTAAGGTCGATTACATGGCAAACTCTAGACTTTGGCGGCGTCTTGGAGATCCTCTTTAATTCTCTTTGGATCAATCAATGGCCTCTTACTTGTTGAGCATTTGAGTAGAACTTTGTCTGATCATGCTCCTCTTTTAATCTCTATCAAAACTCCCCCTCTTAACCCTTCTACTCTCTCACCTTTTAGATTCCAAAATATGTGGATCCAATATGGTGATTTCACTAATGTTGTTTTCACTAATTGGATGGCTCTATTCACCACGATAATTAGTTAAAGGCATGCGAGGCTTAAGCTCAAGAGGCTTAAACAAAATCTCAATTGGTGGAACAAGCATATTTTTTAAAATCTTTTTACCAATCTTAAAGCTATGGAATAAGTGGTTTGCTCTCTTGAAGTGTCTTAAGCGATCGGTAAGCTTGATGAGTTGAGCATTGCCAAAGATAGTTTGATTAATTATCAAAATATGGAAACCTATTGGCGTCAAAAAACTAGCAAACATATTCGATGGCGGCAGAAACACTAGGTATTTCCATGCTACAATAAGCGAAAAGCTTTAAACTTCATTAAGAAAATTAAGAACTATAATGGGATGGCGATAGCAATGAAATTAAGAATCATCATACATCACTTTCAAAATTTATTAAATTCTAATCCTTAATTAGAACCTCCAACACCCATATCCCTTCTATGATTTAGCAAGGATAACCATTTGCTCACTATCGTCCCTCAGCGGAGATTAGTAGTACTCTCAATATGAACATTACATTGCAGATGGTTTTATGACTCATTTCTTTCATTGTTGGCCTTTTATTAATCGATCGATCTTGTTAATTTTTTTGATAGCTTATTCGAATATTTTTCAAGTACTTCTATTGTCCTTATTCCCAAAACATCCAAATCTTGGGGCAATTTTGACCTGTGATTCTTAATAACCTTAAAAACTCATTGCCATTAGAAATATTTCCTTGAAATGATGTCTCTTCAGAGGAGGTAATATGCTTTTCAAGCTGGACATCTCTAAAGCCTTTGACAATCTCTTAATTTCCTCTTTCAAATCTTACATTTGTTTGGTTTCTCGATAATTTTATCGACTTATAAAAGTTGTATCACTCTGGTTTTATTATCTTAAATGGTGAATCCCTTGGTTTCTTTACTTGATCCATGGTTTGTGTCAGGTGACCCTCTTTCTCCTTCACTTTTATCATTCTTTATTTGAATATCTTTCAAGGAGCCTTAATGATCTTTTCATTAAAAAACCTAATATGGCTTTTAAAACTCATGGTGGTTTCCCTGTTTCTAATCTTAGCTTTGTTGATGATTTTATAATCTTAATTTAAGATTAAAGCTAATAGTTTTAAAAACATGTTAGGATAAAGATCGTAAACTAAAACAATAAAAAGTAAGTATAAAATAAAGAAACCATATTCCCTCTAAGATTCCTATCAATAGACTAAATCAAATCTCCAAAGAATTACTAATTTTAAGCAAAGTCAATTTCTTATTCTCTCGCTTTTTAAAGGCCAAAAGATCTCATCTTTTGATGACCTTATTCAAAAAAATTTTAATAATAATTTTCATTTACTATCTTTTGGTGGTAGGCTAACCTTGATTAAGAGCACTCTTAATTCCATGCCTTTATATCTCATCAAAACCATTGTGTCACCATTTCTAGCATCAAAATTGAGCGCCTTCTAAATAAATTTTTGGGCTAACACCTCTTCTAAAAAAATGCACTGGACCTCTTGGTTTAAAAGTTGTGCACTTTTGATGAAGGTGGTCTTGGTTGTAAATCCATAAAAGAAGCTATCAATGCCTTTTCCTATAAACTCGGTGGAATTTTAGAGTAATCATAATCTTTGGGCTAATTTCATGACCGCCAAATATTGCTGTGGTAAGCACCCCTCATTTGTCCCTTTAAGCGGGTGACTCTCCTATGTGGAAAAGACTTTGTTCTATCAAATGGGATGTAATCCTTAATTTTGGGGCATTAACTCTTTCTTTCTTTTGGCAAGATAACTAGTGGATGTGGATCGATGACTTACTCTCCACCCATTCCACCGCTATTAGAGTAAACTCTTTCGCATAACAATAAGTGGAACAGTAAGTTTGCTGATTTTATCCCTTTTACTTTCTTGAATATGGTTACTACTCTTCCTATCACTCCTCACAATCAAGATCTTTAAGCTCTCTCATAATGGTGATTTCAACCTCAAAAATGTGTGGCTCCACATTAAAGATACTCATGATTCCTCCTATGTATTCTCCAAACTTTGGAATAACAATATCCCTACTTCTTATTCTGTTCTTACTTGGCGTATTCTGAAAAATTTTATCCCTCTAAATGCCAATGTTGTTTTCATATTGAGAATGTTAATCATGTTTTTGTTAATGGGGACATTGCTTCTAAACTTTGGATTTGGTATGATGATCTTTTAACACTATCAATTTCAATGGCTCTTTACTTTATATCAACTTCTTGAAATCTATTTTGATAATACTATTAAAGGTCACATTAAAGTTATCATTGCTATCCGTTCATATGGATGGACGTAATGATGCAAAACATCGTGGATCCCTATGAACCATGTGAGGACTAGAACTAAAAAAAAAATTGTGACTTGTTTAAAGCCAATCTCATTCATTACATATTCAAAGGTAAATTTGTCGCCAATAAACTAGGCATTAACACGGATGAACCTTACTATCAAATGACAAGATTGTCTATTGGAAAACCTCTTGACCATATTATTAAAATCATCTCTTCTATAATGGCTCTAGTTGTGGTGGCATTTTAGAACTCTAAGGATATAGTATGTGTTTTTTTGCTTACCCCTTACTTTCGCTGTCCCATTTTCTCGAGCTTATGTTCTTCAAAGCTCTTGAGATTTGCCTCCAAAATGGCTCAATATTTGGATTGAGGTGGATGCTCACGATTGATCTTTTGACCTCCACTAAGATGAGCAGCACTGAATTGTACTACCTCCTCAAACAAACTAGAGCTCTTCTTTCCCAATTGAATGTTAACATCACTCATGTTTGGCATGAAGGAATGCTTGTGTCGACTACCTTGCCAATCTGGGTAGATCCGATGGTATCATCTTCTTTAATCAACTCACCTTACCCAAACACTTGTGTGGGCTGGTTAACTTGGACAACTCTGGGTTTCCTTATCTCAAAACTTAATCTACCTTTTGTTGTTTCGTCCATTCATCCTTTATGTATGCCTCTTTACTTTATGGCTTTTTTTTGGTCTTTTCTGTACGTTTCACATGGATATTATTTGTTGGCTCACCGCTTTTGGCATTTACACCGACAAAGGGTCTATGAGCTATGTGCACTAATATCCTCCATTAGAATTTTGTTGAGTGCTACTTTTGGTTTTATAACAATCATTACTAGAGGCGATATTTATCATGATGGGTTTATGCTATTACTTATCGAATGCTATTTTTCAAAGATCCGCTTGGAGCATCTTAGTTACTTATGTTGTTTCTATGCATTATATTAGTGTTCATTATCTGGTTGCAATATTTATTTTGAAGATTTACTTTAGGTTGTTGGATTTTAATAATGATTGGTGGTGGACTTTGAAGCCGCTTATCTCCTATTAGATCTAGCTGATATTCTCTTTGTCTCCTTTTGCGATGATTTCCTTTATTTCGAGTTATTTTTTATTTTATTTTTCTGTATGAAGAGGTTTTGGGGTCTTGCTATTTCTGCCTCTCCTATACTTCATAACCTTACCTTGACATCCTGTAATAATAATAGATGCAACATCCTGGTTAAAAATCTTTCTATGCAGATTTGGAATTATTTCCTGATTTTCAATATTCCTGATGCTATGGGTCTTGATGCTGGTCTGTTTCTTTGTGCTCCTTTGTTCTTTAATGGCTTATCCTATGTTTGGAATTGTTTATTAATCTTCACTATGTATAATTTCTCTAAGGATGATATTTCTGCTGCTAACCTACTCTTTATTGTCTTAGAGGATCTCATTGATGAGACTCTTTTGAACCCTATGGTGGCTCTTTTTCTCTTTTTATTGGCTTACCCTATGGTTGCAATCATTGTAGTGTTGTTTTAAGCTATGACTGTTGGATTTCTGGATTCACTATTCTGCAGGCTAATCTTATTTTAAACTATGGTTGTTGGATCTCATGTTATTATGTGTCCTGCAAGCTATTGGATCATCTGCCTTTATATATTTTTTGTGCTACTAACAATTGGGATGATGCTGTTTTCACTTGCATTTATTTCTGTTCAGTTAGTACCATCTCATTAACTATCTGGGAATTTACTTATGCACTGTATAATTTGAATGGTTGGTTTTATGCCTTGCTATTTTTTTATTTCTTTTGTTGGATGGTCTTATCTTGTTTATATCCAGAAGTCCGGGGTTGTCTATCTATTTCAGGTGATTTTGGTATTATCTTCTCGCTTTGTCTGCCAACCTTTTTTTTCCCAACCTATCAAGCGATTTTGGTATTTGTTCTATTTTATTATTTCCTTGTGTTTGGATTCCCTTAATGGCTTCTCTTAGCCTTTATGGTTGTAGGTTTTTACTACCGCTTTATCTGAAGGTTTTGTTTTTATTATCCTTTGAACCCTTTTGCTAACATTGTTGGCTTTTGGTCTTTAGGGCCCTTTGACTAGTTGGTGGACTTTGTGATTAATATATGTTCTAATTTTTTATTCTCTGTTTTATCAATTAGGTTACTACTATTTTTTCCCGTTCTTTTCCCACTTGATTATGTTTACTATGAGCAAGGATTGTCCATCTGATTATTTGGATCTTTCATATGTTTTGGGTGGACTCTTGGCCGCTTGTTGGTTTTAACGCCTTTGTTTTGAACTGATTAATACTCTTCATGCTATCTTTGGGGTTTTGGTTTGTTTTGCTCAACTTATATATTGTAGTTGATTGCTTGTTGGTTTCTACCTTGATCCCCTTAATGGTTTATTATATGCATATCACCTTAATGCTTTGGTTTACCGCTACTATTTTCTCCATCTTCTTCGTTAACCTATTTATTGCAATGTTTATCTTGGATGGGTGGCTTTATGGCAAGCTAGTCGGTTTCTCTCTAGCTAGTTGTTCCTTGTCTTGGATATTTCTTGTCTTGGCTTTTCGTGCTCCTATGTTGGCTCCATCGGTTGTAAGACTTCGGGTCTTATGTTCGCAGTTGTCGACATTGATTCGATGGTTTTGTGATTGCTATCTGGGTTGCTACCTTTCAGATACTTATTTTTATACTCTATCTAATTGGTTATTAAATATGCCAATGTCTTCACTGATGGAGAAGTTTTATGGCCAACTTGTTGTCCCTTCCTATCTTGGATGTTGTTGTCTTAAGTGTTACTGTCTTGGCTGGTTTTTGCCTTGGATACCTGCTATCTTGCTTTTTCTAGATTCTAAGGTTGATACTCATTTGAATCCATTTTTTGATTTTTCTTCTGGTGGGTTCCAATGTTGCATTATCTTCTTTGCTATTGGGGTTGGCTTTTGGAATGCTCTGTTTACATCCGGATGTTCATCTCCATTCATGATCTACATTATCTCACGTTGTCTCTATTCCCATCTCTCGTTAGGTTGGTGCGATGTCCTCTACCGGTGGTACTATGGACGCTTGCTATCTTTTCTTTGCTCTGGTTGTTTGTTGATCTGATTATCCAATTTTTGGTTCGATTTAACCTGAGTTGTAGCTCAATGTGTGGTTGTAGGTTTCGCTACATGCTTTATCTGAAGGTTTTTCTTTTATTATCCATTGAACCCTTTTGCTACCATTGTTGGCTTTTGGACTTTAGGGCCCTTTGTCCACTATGGACTTTGGATTATTATATGTTCTTTGATTTTTATATTTTTGTTATCAATTGGCTATATTGTTTTTCGCTTCTATTTTTCCCACTTGGTTCTGTTAACATCGAGCATCCTGTGATTTTCCATCTGATTATTTGGATCTTTATCTATGCTTCTGGGTGGACTCTTGGCCGCTTTGTTAACCGCTTTGGTTGTTGTCAACGGATTAATACTCTACATCTCTCGGGGTTTTGGTTTGTTTTACTCAGCAACTCTCTATTAAAGTTGTTGATTGCTTGGTGGACTTTGTCTTCAACCCCCTTATTGGTTTATTATATGCATATCATCTTAATTCAGTGGTTATCTGTTGTTGTTTTCTCCAACTTCGCAGTTAAATTTGTATCTATTTAACATTTATCCTGATGGGTGGTTATGGCAAGCTTGCTAGTTTTTGTTCTCTAGCTGGTTGCTTCTTGTCTTGGATATTTGCTATTTTGGTTCTTCAGGACTCCTATGTTGGCTCCATCCTGGTTGGCTGTAGGATTTTTGGGTCCTATGTTCGCTAGTTTTCGCATTCTGTTCTAATGGTTTTGGTGATTCGTCTGGGTTCGCCTTCCAGATACCTTTTATGCCCCTACCTACTTGGTTATTAATGATGCCAATGTCTACTCATGGAGAGAGGTTTTATGGCCAACTTGTCCCCTTCCGACTTATGCATCTGTGATCAATTGGGCTGGGGGTTTGCTGACCTTCTGGTTTCCTGCAGATTACTTAATTCCCCTGGCTGGCAATGTGGTGTTGATTATCTATTGTTTGCTGCTTATGGGCTTTGTAGCTGGTCTGAAAACCATTTTAACTCTTGCATCTCTTATCTTTTCACTACCATTGTTAGACTTATGCAGAACACTGTTAAGATGCTCTTAACTAATTTATATTCCAACCCTATCATGCTCTATCTGAATGGGTTGTCTTATAATGAGCTTGCTGCCTAATTTTGTATATGATGTACTTCTTGCATTGGTGTTACTAAATTCATGGTGTCTGTCGTCTTATTTTCAAGATGGGAACCTCTTTCTCATTCTGACTTTTGCTGATTATCTATCTACCCTGTATTTGATTAAAATTGCAGGTACTAAGGATATCAAGACTTTTATCAAATGGATGCAATACAGGTGATTCTCTCTTGTCCTCTTGTAGGTTTGCTCCAGAGTGTCATGCATTCTCCCATCAGAGCATTGGCCCTAATCTTCCACTGGCTTATTATGTTAATCAATTTGTATCTTTTGATTGCTTTATTATTTTCTTTTGCTTGGATAGGATTTACTCCCTAGGTAGATTGTAGCTCTTTGAGCAATAGTTCTGTAGTTTATCCCCTTTAAGGACCTTGTAACCCTCTTTTTGTGGCAATAAAATTCCCCTATATGGGGTTCCCCTTAAAAAAAAAAAAAAAAAAACCTAAACCCTAAACCCTAAAAAAACCTTAAACCCTAAATCATAAACCCAAAATCCCAAACCCTAAACCTAAACCTAAAGTAACTAAATAAATTAAAAAATAAACAAAAATAATAAAAAAATAACTTAATTAAAAATCCAAAATCCTAAACCCTAAACCTACAACCTTAAACCCTAGCCCCTAAACCCTAAACCCTAAAAACCTTAAACCCTAAACTCTAAACATTAAACCCTAAACCCAAACCCTAAATCGTAAACCCTAAATCCCAAATCCTAAACCTAAACCTAAAGTAACTAAATAAATTAAAAAACAAACAAAAATAATAAAACCTAATAAATGTAAACCTAAACCTAAACTCTAAGAATGGGCGTAACTTTGAATAGGAACTTCACTAACTAGCTAATCTAGATTTATATAAAGGTGAAGGAGGCTGCTATCGAAGCATACTAGGTGTGGGTGTAGGTGGTGGTTGAGAGTGGGGTTATAAAGGGAGGAGTGAAGCAAAATGGTGGTGGCTGAGGGAGAGATAAATGATGGTGGATCCCACTACTTGAGAACGGGTGGTTCTAATGGGAACTAGAAATTGAAGAACTATCCAACTAATGGAATTGTGTCTTTGAGAGATGAACAGCTTTGTGGTTTTATTTTTTCTATACGTGTTTTCATTTTGATCTATGTCATTGCTTGTCTCTAGAAACCTCTTTGATGAAATAAAAAAAAGAAATGTTTAAAAAAAACCCTAAACCCTAAACTAAACCCTAAACCCTAAACCTTAAACCTGAAACCTAAACCCTAAACTTTAAATCATAAACCCTAAACCCTAAACCTTAAAACCCTAAACAAACCTAAAATGTTAAACCTTAAAACTATAAAACCCTAAACCAAAACTAAACCCTAAAACCTAAATAAATAAAACCTAAAACCAAACCATAACCCTAAAACCCCTAAAAAACCTAAATCCTAAACTAAACAAACCTAAACCTAAAAAAAACTAAACCCTAACCTTAACCTAAACCCTAAACCTAAACACTAAAAATCCCTAAACCCTATATAAATAAAAAAAATAAAAACTAAATAAAACCTAACCCTAACCCTAAACCATAAACCCTAAACACTAAACCCAAAAACCCTAAACACTAAACCCTAAACCCTAAACCCTAAACCCTAAAACATACAACCTTAAAACCTAAACCCTAAACTCTAAACCCTAAACCCTAAACCCTGAAAACCTAATAACCAAAACCTAAATAAAATAAAAAATAAAAAATAAATTAAATAAGAAAAAAAATCTTAAATAAAATAAAAAAATGATATAATAAATACCTAAACTAAAACATCAACCTAAACCTAAACCTAAAAATAAAATAAAATAAAAAATGTAAACTAAACTAAAATAAAATAAATAAAAACCTAAAATAAACTAAAAAATAAAATAAACCTTAAAATAAAAAACTTAAATAAAATAAAATCAAAATAAAATAAAAAAAAAATAAAATAAACCTAAAATAAAATAAAATAAAAAACTAAATAAAATAAACTAAACTTAAAAAAAGAAAACCTAAAGATAAATAAAAAATAGAGCCTAAACCCTAAAATAAATAAATAACTAACTAAACTTAAAATAAACAAAATAAAATAAACATAAACCTAAACTAAATTAAATCAAGCTAAAAAAATAAAACATAAACCTAAACCTGAACCTAAACTAAATAAATTAAAACAAACTAAAAATAAACCTAGACCTAAACTAATAAAAAAAAAATAAAATAAAACCTAAAATCTAAACTAAAAAAATAAAATTAAACCTAACCTAAACCTAAAATCAAAAAATAAACCTAAACCAAAAAAATAAAATAAAAATAAAACTAAACAAAAAATAAACATAACTTAAACCTAAAACTAAAAAATAAATTAAAACAAATAAACTTAAATAAAATAAACTAAACTAAATAAAAATAAAAAAATGAACCTAAATAAAAATTGAAAATAAAATAAACTAAAATAAATAAAAAATAAACCAAAATAAACTAAATAAAACTTAACCTAATAAAAATATAAAACCCTAAATCCTAAACTCAAACCTACAACCATAAACATAAACCCTAAACCCTAAAACCATAAAACCCTATAAAACCCTAAATCAAAACCTAAACCCTATACCTAATTCTATAAACCCTAAACCTAAACCCTACTAACCTAAACCTAAACCCTAAAGTAAAAACCTAAACCTTAAACCCTAAACTCTAAACTCTAAACTCTAAACCCTCCTAAAACCTTATACCCTAAAACCCTAAACCCTAAAGCCTAAACACTAAACCCTAAACAATTTTAAACCCAACCCTAAACCCTAAACCTAAACTTAAACCCTAAACCCTAAAACCCTAAACCCTAAAATAAAACCTAAAACCTAAACCTAAACTAAATAAAACCTAAAAATAAATAAATAAAAAATAAAACCTAAAAAATAAAATAAAATCTAAACAAATTAAACCTAAACCTAAAATAATATAAAGAAAAATAAAATAAATTAAAGTAAAATAAATAAAACCTAAACTAAATTAAAAAATAAAATAAACCTAAGAATACAAAACCTAACTAAAATAAAAAATAAACTTTAAAAAAAAATAAATCTAAAATAGAATATAAATAAATAACCTAAAATAAAATAATATTAAAATTAAGTAAAAACTTAAACCTAAAAAATAAACCTAAAAATAAAACTTAAACCCTAAACAAAAAAAACTAAACCTAAAATAAAAATAAAATAAACAAAATAAAATAAACCTAAACCTAAAGCTAAACTAAATAAAATAAAATAAATAAAGAATAAACCTAAACCTAAACTAAATAATAAAACTTAAAAATAAACCTAAAATAAAAGCCTAAAACTTAACCTTAAAAAAATAAAATGAGAACCTAAACCTAAACCAAAAAATAAAAAATAAACCTAAACCTAAAAAATAAAATAAAAATAAAACTAAACTAAAAAGTAAACCTAAACCTAAACTAAACCTAAAAAATAAACAAAAATAAAAAAATCTAAACTAAAATAAATAAACCAAAAATAAATAAGCTAAACTAAATAAAAATAAAAAATAAACCTAATAAAAATAAATTAAACTAAAATAAATAAAACTAAACTAAATATACTAAATAAACCTAAACCTACTACTTAATTTTAAAACCCTAAACTCTAAATCCTAAACTAAAACCCTAAACCCTAAACCTACATAAACCCTAAACCCTAAACCCTACACCCTAAAAAAATAACCTAAACCCTAAAACCTAAAAGAATAAACCTAAAATCAAAACCCTAAACCCTAAATACTAAACCCTAAAACCCTAAACCCTAAACCCTAAATACTAAACCCTAAACCTAAATCCTAACACGAAACCATAAACTCTAAGCCCCACACTCTAAAATTAAACCTAAAGTAATTAAATAACTTAAAAATGAAACATAAACCCTAAAACCTAATAAACCTAAGCTAAACCCAAAAGTGGGTAACCTTGATGGCATGAACATCACCAACAAGCCACCTAGATCTAAGGAGGCAAAAATAACTAAAATAATATGAGGGATTTCCTGTGGGATATGGAGGTAAGCAATCATTATGATGGAAAAAAATCTGATGTGTTGGATATGCATGCTCATTTTTTATCTATGTCATCACTTGTGTCTTGGTAAACTTGGTGCATTACTCGGTTGATGAAATAAAAAAAATGTTGAATTTGAATTTATTCTTTATTAAAAAAACCAGAAACCCTAAACCCAAAACTAAAACTTGAATCCAAAACCTAAAACCTAAACCCTAAACCCTAAACCCTAAACCCTAAACCCAAAGCCCTAAAATCCAAACCCTAAAACCTAAACCTTAAACCCTAAACCCTAAACACTAAACACAAAACCCAAAACCCCAAACCATAAACCCTATACACTAAAGTCTAAATTAACCTTAAACCCTAAACCTTAAACTGTAAACCCTAAAAATCTAAAAACCTAAACCTAAACTAAATAAAACCTAAAAAGAAAATTACTAAATAAAACCTAAACCAAAATAAAATAATAAAATAAAATAAAATAAAAACATAAACTAAAACCTTAACCTAAACCTACCTAAACCTAAACTATAAAAATAAAAAAAAAAATAAAAATAAACTAAAATAAAATAAATAAAACTTAAACTAAACTAAAAATTAAATACCTAATAAAAAAAAAAAACCAAAATAAAATAAAACTAAACTTAAAATAAAATAAATAAATAAACTAAAATAAACTAAAATAAAACTAAATAAAAACCTAAACCAAAATAATAAACCTAAAAATAAAATCATAAAAGAAATAAAAAATAAAATCGCAAAAGAAATAAAAACTAAAACCTAAACACTAAACAAAAAAAACTTAAACCTAAAATAAAACTGAAATTAATAAAATAAAATAAACCTGAACCAAAGCTAAATTAAACTAACTAAAAGATATAAAACCTAAACTTAAAACTAAAATAAACTAAACCTAAACTAAATAAAATAAACTAAAAATAAACTTAAACCTAAACTAAAAAATAAAACATACAAATATACCCTAAACCTTACTATACCCTATACCCTAAACCCTAAACCTTACTATACCCTATACCCTAAACCCTAAACCCTAAACTGTAAACCCTAAACTCTAAAACTAACCCTAAACCTATAAACCTAAATCAATCCTAAACTAAACCTAAACCCTAAACTAAACTAAAACTAAACCCTATAACCTAAACCCTAAACCTACCCTAAACCTAAAACCCTAAAACCCTAAACCTAAACTCAAACTCTAAACCCTAAACTAAATCCAAACCTAAACTTAAACATTAAACTTAAACCATAAACTAAACTCTAAAACTCTAAACCTAAAGCTAAACCTAAAGCCTAAACCATAAACATAATTAACCCTAAACTAACCTTAAAGCTAAACTAAATCTAAACCTAAACCTAAACCTAAACCCTAACTCTAAACCCTAAACTCTAAACTTGAAACCCTAACCCTAAACCCTAAAAGCCAAAACCCTAAATCCTAAAGCCTAAACCCTAAACCTTAAATCATAAACTCTAAAATGCCAAAAACATAAACCTAAACTAAATAAAACCTAAAAATAAAATAAATACAAAAAACTAAACCAAAACCAAACCCTAAACCTAAAAATAAAATAAAATAAAATTAAATAAACTAAATAAAATAAATAAAAACCTAAACTAAACTAAAAAATAAATAAACCTAAGAATAAAAAACATAAATAAAATAAAAACTAAATCTAAAATAAAAATAAAATAAACCAAAAATAAAATAAAATAAAAACATAATAAAAACCTAAACCTAAAAAATAAACCAAAAAAATAAAGAATAAAACCTAAACCCTAAACTAAAAAAACCAAAATTAAAAAAACCAAAACTAAAAAAAAAACTTAAACCTAAAATGTAAATAAAATAAACAAAATAAAATAAACTTAAACCTAAACTAAAATAAATAAAACCTAAACCTAAACCTAAACTAACTAAAATAGAATAAACTAAAAATAAACCCAAACCTAAACTAAAAAATAAAACCAAAAATATACCTAAAATAAAAACCTAAAACTAACCTAAAAAAAATAAAATAAAACCTAAACCTAAACCTAAAATAAAAAAATAAACCTAAACTAAAAAATAAAAATAAACTCAACTAAAAATAAACCAAATAAAACCTAAAATAAAATAAATAAATCTAAATTAAATAAACTAAACTAAATAAAAATAAAAAATAAACCTATATAAAAATAAAAAATAAAGTAAACTAAAATAAATAAAAAATAAACTAAATGTACTAAATAAAACTAAACCAACAGGTTTACTTAATTTAAAAAAAACCTTAAGCCTTAAATCCTAAACCCTAAACCCTAAACCCTAAACCCCAAACCCTAAACATAAACCTGAAATAACTAAATAAATAAAAAATAACCTTAAACCCTAAACCTAGTAAACCTAAGCCGTAAGAATGGGCAGAACCTTGACGACATGAACATCACTATCAACTAGATTTGGTGCAAGAGGTTACACAATGGTGGTATCTAGACCGGTGGATATGGACGTGGTGGTTGGAGCAATTATTATGGAAATGAGCAACATCCTGATCTAGGTCCTGAATATGCTATCTCATTTTATCTATGATGTCACTTGAGTCTAAAAACTTGTAACTTGGATGATGAAATAAAAATAAAGAAAAGTTGAATCTTAATTTGCTCTCTATTTAAAAAAACCAAAAATTGTAAACCCTAAACTAAAACCTAAGCCCTAAACCTAAAACCTAAACTCTAAAACCTAAACCCTAAACCCTAAAAACCTTAAACCCTAAACCCTAAACATTAAACCCTAAACTAAACTCTACACCTAAACCTAAATGCTAAACCCTAAACCCTAAACCCCAAACCCTAAACCCTATATCCTAAACCATAAACCCTATACTTATCCTAAACCATAAATCCTAAAAGCTAAACACCTAAACCTAAATTAAATAAAACCTAAAAATTACTTAAAATAAAATCAAATAAAATAAAAACATAAACTAAAACCTAAACCTATTCTTTTAAAAAATTAACTAAAAATTAAAAAAACCTAAACTTAAAAATAAAACCTAAACCCTATACTAAAAAAGACCCCTAAGCTTAAAAAAAATTAAAATAAACCTAAACATAAACTAAAAATAAATAAATAAATAAAACCTAAACCTACACCTAAAAAACTTAAACTTAAACCTAAACTAAATAAAATTGAATGGACTTAAAATAAACCTAAACATAAAGTAAAAATATAACTTAAAAATAAACCTAAAAAAAATCTAAAACCTTAACCTAAAAAAATAAAATAAAAACCTAAACTTAAACCTAAAAATAAAAAATAAAACCTAAATTAAAAAATAAAATAAAAATAAAACTAAACTAAAAAATAAACCTAAACTTAAACCTAAAGCTAAAAAATAAACTAAAATAAAAAAACCTAAACTAAAATAAATAAACCTAAAATAAATAAGCTAAACTAAATAAAATTAAAAATAAACTTAAATAAAAATAAAAAATAAACTAAACTAAAGTAATAAAAAATCAACTAAATAAACTAAAAAACATAAACTACTTTACTTAATTAAAAAAAAAAAAAAAAATAAAATAAAATAAAAAATAAAATCATAAACCTAAATTAACTCTAAACCCTAAACCATAAACCCAAACCCTAAACCTTAAACCTCAAACATAAAACCCAAGTCTAAACTAAATAAACCTACAAATAAAATAAATAGAAAACTTAAACCTGAATTAAATAAAAAATGAAATAAAATAAAACCTAAAATAAAACAAACCTAAAAAAGAAATAAAAAAAATAAAAACTAAACCCTAAACTAAGAAAAACTTAAAACTAAAATAAATAAAATAAAATAAACCTAAAGCTAAACTAAAATAAATTAAACTGAAATAAATAAAACCTAAACCTAAACCTAAACTTTAAACAAACTAAACCTAAACCTAAACTAAATAAAATAATAAAGTAAAAATAAACCTAAACCTAACCAAAAAATAAACCTAAAAAAATAAACCTAAAATATAAACCTAAAACCTAAACCTAAAAAAAAAAAACCTAAACCTAAACCTAAAAAATAAAAGAATAAAACCTAAACCTAAAAAAATAAAATGAAAATAGCAATACGTAATAAAAAAAACCTAAACCTAAAACTAAACCTAAAAAATAAATTAAAATAAAAACCTAAACTAAAATAAATAAACCTAGAATAATTAAACTAAATTAAATAAAAATAAAAAATAAACCTAAATAAAAATAAAAAATAAAAAAATAGAAAATAAACTAAGTAAACTAAATAAACATAAACGTACTTGTTTACTTAATTTTTTTTTAAAACAAACACTAAACTTTAAACCCTAAAAATCCTAAACCTTGAACCCTAAACCCTAAACTTACAACCCATAACCCTTAACCCTAAACCCTAAAATATAAACCCTAAACCCTAAAACCCTAAACCCTAAACCTTAAACCCTAAATCCTAAACCCTAAACCCTAAAGCCTAAAGCCTAAACCCAGAACTTAAACCTAAAGTAACTAAATAAATTAAAAAATAAACTTAAACTGTAAAACATTGATGGTAGGAACATCACCATCAAATAGATTTAGTCTAGATCCGTGATGGAGGCGCGAGGTGGTTATCTAGGGTGGTGGGGGGATCCAGTAGTGGATATGGAGGTGGTGGTCAAAGCATTGATGGTTATGGAGGCGGGAGGAATGACGGAGGTTACAGGAGTGGTGGTGATGGAGGGACAGATTGGTGATATGATGGTGGATCCCGCTACTCGAGAGGTCATTGTGGTTTTGATGGATACTAGAGAAACTGAAGAAAAACCAATTCAATCTACTACTTATGGATTGTGTCTTAAAGATAGTGACTATTCTAATTATCTAGGGTTTTTGATTTGCTCTATGTTTGCTCATTTTTTATTTATGTCATCGCTTATGTCTTAGGAAATTAGGTTTGTTACTAGGTTGATGAAATTGAAAAAAAGAAATGTTGAATCTGAATTTATTCTTTATTAAATAAATAAATAAAACCTAAACACTAAATTAAAACTTGAACCCTAAACCTAAAACCTAAACCCTAAACCCTAAAAATAAAAATAAAATAAAAAAATAAAAAAAATATAAACCTAAACCTAAAACCTAAAACTAACCCTAAACCCTAAAACCATAAACCTAACACTAAACATATAATAAACCTTAAACCCTAAACATAAACCCTAAACCCTAAAGCCATAAAACCCTAAAATCTAAACCTCTATAATTTATACATACCCTATACCTTAATATAAACCCTAAAACTCTAAACCCTAAAATAAACTAAATACACCTAAAACTATTTGCCTAATTTAAAAAAAAAACCCTAAATCTTAAATCCTAAACCCTAAACCTTAAACTAAAAACATTAAACCTTAAACCCTAAAACTAACCCTAAACCTACAACACTAAACCTACAACCTATAATGCTAAACCCAAAACCCAAAACCCTAAAAAACCATAAAACCTAAATCCAAAACCCTAAATCTTAAACGCTAACCCTAAACCTTAAACCCTAAAATCATAAACACTAAAACCATAAATCCTAAACACTAAACCATAAACTCTAAATCCCAAACCCTAAACCTATACCTAAAGTAACTAAATTAATTAAAAAATAAACCTAAACACTAAAACTTAATAAACCTAAACCTAACACTAAACCCTAACAATGGGCAGAACCTTGTTGGCAGGAACATCACGGTCAACTAGGGTCAATCTGGATCTGGTGGTTGAGGCGAAGGTGCAGGCAGTGGTTATCCTAGTGGTGGTGGGGGATATGGAGGTGTTTGTGGATATGGAGGTGGTGGTCGGAGCAATGGTGGTTATGGAGGTGGGAGGAGGGATGGAGGTTACAGCCATGGTGGTGGCTGAGGGAGAGATCAGAGATATGATGGTGGATCTGGCTACTCCAAAGGCGGGGTGGTTCTAATAAAAATAAAAGAAATTGATGAACGGCCAATCCGATTAGCTTCTTATGGAAGTGTGTCTTTACAGTAGAGATGGTTCTAGTTATTTAAGGTTTTTGATTTATTTTATGCACGCTCATTATTGATCTATGTCATCACTTGTGTCTTAGAAAACCTAGTGTGTTACTTAGTTGTTGAAATCAAAAAGAAGAAATGTTGAATATGAATTTGTTCTATGTTAAAAAAAACCAAAAACTAAAAACCCTAAATTAAAACCTAAACCCTAAACCTAAAACATAAACCCTAAGCCCTGAACCCTAAAAATAAAAATGAAAATAAAAATAAACCTTAACCCTAAACCCTAAGCCCTAAACCCTAAAACCTATAACCCTAAACCACGAACACTAAACCCTAAACCCTAAACCCCAAACCCCTAAACCATAAACCCTTAAACCCTAAACCTAAAACCTAAACTAAATTAAATAAAACTTAAAAATAAAATAAAAGAAAACCTAAACCTAAAAAATAAAATAAAATAAAAATAAAAAAAGTAAACTAAAATAAAATTAATAAAACCTAAACTAAACTAAAAAAATAAAATAAACCTAAACATAAAAAACCTAAATAAAATAAAAACTAAATGAAAAATAAAAATAAAATAAACCTAAAATAAAAACTAAATAAAAACCTGGACTAAAAAATAAATCTAAAAATAAATAAAAAATATAACCTAAACCAAAAATAAACAAAATAAAATAAACCTGAACCTAAACAAAAATAAAAACTAAAATAAATAAACCTAAACTTAAACCTAAACCCTAAAATAAATAAAATAAAATAAAATAAAAATAAACTTAAACCTAAACTAAAAAAATAAAACCTCATAATAACCTAAAATAATAACCTAAAAAAATAGAATAAAAATCTAAACCTAAACCTAAAAAAAAATAAAACATTAACCTAAAAAATAAAATAATAATAAAATTAAACTAAGAAATAAACATAAACCTAAACCTAAACCTAAAAAATAAACTAAAATAAAATACCAAAATTAAAAGAAATAAACTTAAAATAAATTAAATAAAAATAAAAAATAAACCTAAATAAAAAATGAAATTAAATAAATTAAAATAAATAAAAAATAAACCAAATAAACAAAAAAACCTAAACCTAATACTTAATTTAAAAATAAATAAACTTAAACTAAACCAACCCTAAACTTAAAACCTAAACCCTAAACCCTAAAAAAGAAAATTAAAAAAAAATACTAACCATAAATCCTAAACCCTAAAACTAACCCTAAACCCAAAACCCAAAACCCAAAACCTAAAACCCTAAACCATAAACCCTAAACCCTAAACCCTAAAACCCTAAAACTAAAATCCTAAACCCAAAACACTAAACTCTAAACCCTAAACCCTAAACCCTAAATCCTAAAACCCTAAAACCCTAAAGCCTAAACACTAAAACCTAAACCCTAAACACTAACCCTAAAACCTAAACCCTAAAACCCTAAACCTTAAATCCTTAAACCCTAAATCCTAAATCCTAAGCCCTAAACCCTAAACCCTAAATATCTAAAAACTTAAACCTAAAAATTAATCCTACAACTAAACTTAAGCCTAAAAATAAACAAAAATGATAAACCATAACTTAAATAAATAAACAAAACTAAATAAAACTAAATAAAAATAAAAAATAAACCTAAATAATAATAAAAAAGAAACTAAACTAAAATAAATAAAAAATAAACTCAAAAAATAAAATAAACTAAATAAACCTAAACCTACCGATTTGCTTAATTTAAAAAACCCTAAACCTTAAATCCTAAACCCTAAACCCTAAACCCTGGACCCAAAAACTAACCATAAACCCTAAACCCTAAACCCTAAAAGTCTCTAAACCCTAAATCCTAAATGCATAATCCCTAAAGCCATAAACCCTAAACCTTAATCCTTACACCTAAACCCTAAAACCTAAACCCTAAACCCTAACCCTAAATCCTAAATGCCAAACCCCAAATCTGAACATAAAGTAACTAAATAAATTAAAAAATAAACATAAACCCTAAAACCTAATAAATCTAAACCTAAACCTAAATTTATAGTAAGCATGAGTCATTTGTTCGCATTGACTACATCCCTGCCCTTTGTACACATCACCAAACCCACCCACTGCTCGAGCCCTCAACCTCATGCTTTGGTGATTCCCATTTTCCCCTCTCATTTTTGGCTTTCTGGTCACTGCTTGATGTTTAGCATGATTCTCAATGGATTCCAAAATGTTTTACTTGGTGTGACACTATGGCTTGGCATCATTCCTGATGATTCTGTGGGGGACACTAACGACTCCAATGGATCCTACTAGGGAATCAACTTCCTTGGCTTTGGATTCTTTAAAATCATTCAAAGACATCTTTACTGGTAAGGATAGCTATTCATGTGAGTCCCTAAAACATAGTTTGACTTCTTTTCAAGGCATGCCTACGGTTATGTGCTCTGATCTAATTGTGGAAAAGCTTGCTAAGCCATTTGAATTCACTTTGATTGGAAAGTTTACTCTTCATAGGCCAAATTTGGAAAACATTCACTATTTCTTTCATAGTCTGAAAATTTTGGGTGCTTTTCCTAGATATTTTTTTTGGTACTTCTATCATTATCATACCTAAGAAAGATAATCTAAACTATTGGAGTGATTTTAGACCTATTAGTCTTTGCCCCTTCTTCAATAAGTTGATTTCCAAAATTCTAACCAACAAGCTTAGTCCTTTACTTAATAAAATTATCTCTCTTAACCAAACTTGTTCTGTTAGAGGTAGATCTATTTTTGATAATATTTTACTAGCCCATGAGTTAATTCATGATCTTAATGCTAAGATTAGAGGTGGAAACATTCTTTTCAAATTAGATATTACCAAAGCCTTTGATAACATTTCTTGGGACTTTGTTTTCCATATTCTAAATTTATTTGGGTTTTCTAATAAATTTATTTTTCTTATTAAAAATTGTATTAATAATGTCTGGTTTTCGATTTTGCTTAATGGGGAAGCCTTGGTTTTCTTTTCCTCTTCATATGGCTTAATACAAGGGGATGCATTATCACCTGCTTTATTTATTTATTGTTGAGTACTTATCTAGGAGCATCAATGATTTATTCTTTAACAATCCTAGTATGTACTACATAACTCTTGGTGGTCTTCATGTTTCCCATTTAAGCTTTGCAGATGATTTCATTATCTTTTGCAATGCTTCTATTCATCATATCAAGCATCTCAAGTATTTTCTAAATAAATTTGGTAGAGAAAGTGGCCTTTCTATCAATGATAACAAAAGTTTTTTTATCACTTCCTCTCATATCTCCAATAATTAAACCAATCAAATCCTGCATATCACTAATTTTAAGCATCAACACTTACCTCTAAAGTACATGGGCGTTCCTCTCTTTAAAGGCTCAAAATGATCCCATCTCTTTGACGAGTTAATTAAAAAAATTTTAAGTAAAATTTCAATTTGGGAATTCTATTTACTTTCCTTTGGTGGCAGGCTCACCATTCTTAAAGGCACTCTCAATTCAATGCCTTTTTATTTGATTCAAACTATTATCCCCATTAATACTACTCTCATCACAATTGATCGCTTCCTTAATACAAATTTTTTGCGGCTTCAATAACTCTTCCAAAAGAATGCATTGGACATCTTAGCATAAATGTTGTGGTCCTTTGGGTGAAGGTGCTCTAGGTTGCAAACCTATTCGTGAAGCTATCATCGCTTTCTCTCATAAGCTTTGGTAGAATTTTAGAAAGAATGATAGCCTTAGGGCTAATTTTATGCTGGAAAATATTTCCAAGGTCAACACCCTCTTATCTGTGCTATAAAGTTGGTGACTCTCTAGTTTGGAAAAGGTTTTGCTCCATTAAATGGGTTGCTGAATCTTTAATATATTGGGGTATTCATTCATGTACTTCTTTCTTTTGATAAGATAATTGGACTGGTAGCAGCTCCATTGACACCCTTTTATCTACCCAGTATACTTCATTATCAAAGTTAACTCTTTTTGGCTTAATGATAATTTGAATGAAAGTAAACTTGAGAATTATATCACTTTTTTTATTTTTGACAATTTTAGAAATATCCCCATTTCTTCTAACAGACCTAATCAAATTCTTTTAAGCTTTGTTATAATGCTGATTTTATTCTTAAAGAGGTTCATAATTTTATTAAAGTTTGGAACAATATCATTCCCATTTCCTATTCAATTTTTTTGCTTGGAGGATTTTGAATAACTTTATTCTATGGACTCTTTGCTCGGACTAGGTTTTATTTACTATCAAAATGCTATTATTGCTTTCATATTGAAAATATAAATCATGTTTTTTGTCAATGGTGCTATTGCTTCTAAATTATGGCTTTGGAATGATGATTTATTTAATACCAACTATCTTCATGGTTCTCTTTCTTTATATCAACATCTTGAAGTTTGTTTCAAAAAAACTGTGAAAGGTCGTATAAAAGTTTTAATTATGATTACCCTTCTCTGGTT
The DNA here is from genome assembly GCA_021442155.1 of Cymbidium sinense. Taxonomy (NCBI): domain Eukaryota; kingdom Viridiplantae; phylum Streptophyta; class Magnoliopsida; order Asparagales; family Orchidaceae; genus Cymbidium; species Cymbidium sinense. Next base: position 54,067 of record JAKCPB010000314.1, on the reverse strand, counting down.
CATCTGGATGGATATAAATGATGCTAAATATTGTGGCACTCCTATGAACCATAAAAGGATTCTGGCTAGAACTAAAGAAAAAAAAATTCATGCTCTGTTTAATGCTAACCTTATTAGTAACATTCATTTTAGAGGCTATAAATTTGTGGCTAAAAAATTGGGTATCATTCTGCCTGACTTGGACCCATATAAAGGTGCTAGGATTATCCATTGGATGAAAATTAAGACAACTTGATTAAAATGAATACTGATGCTTCTGTAGTTTCCAATAAATATGGCTGTGGTGGTATCCTTAGGGATTCTAAAGGTACTATCATTTGTGCTTTTTCTTATCCTCTCAAACCCTATTCTGTTATTTTTTGCTATGCTTATGGCTGTTAATAAAGCTATTGAAACTTGTTTGAATAGAGGTTTTCTCAACAGAAATGGGAATCCTGAATTATTTTATCTTCTTAATCATACAAAAATCTTATTTTTAAAGTTTATTTTAAAATTTCCCACATCCTTCATGAAGGTAATGCTTGTGCTAATTTCTTGGCTTATTTAGGTGCCAACTTAACTGAGTTCACTTTATTTGACAAGCAATCATTGCCTAAACTAATAAGAGGCTTGGTTAATCTGGATAATACTGGATAGCCTTATTCAGATTATAATTTCTTGGCTTGGTTTCTTTTGTGTTATTTTTTTATGAGCCTTTGCTTTTATTTGCCCTTTCTTAAACCCTCTTTGGGTTGTGGTTATTTGCTTATTTTCACTCTTTGGCTGAAGCTAGTTATTACTTTTGACCTTTTACTTTTGGGTTGGCCTGGTGTTTACTCCCTGGTAGTTATTATCATTGTAGCCTTAGTTGATTTGGTTTTTTTTTTGGTTTACTGCTTTGTTGGGTTTTACCACATTTTTTCTTTAGTTGTTTTTGATAACCTCCTATTAGGTTGTGGCTTTGCCTGCTATTGGGCTTTCCTCTTGTATAGGTTTTTCCTCATTTTGGGGCTGGTTTCTCACTTACTTGTTTTGGATCTCCTACTATGGTGGTTGAATGGGTTGTTTGTTTGCTGGCTGGGTTGACTGGTAGTGATTGCTAGTTAGGTTAGCTAGCTAGTTGGTTATTTTGGCTATCTTTTCCTTTTCTGTTGGTGACATATCTCGGGGACTATTGGTGGTTTAACTGTAGCTTCATTTTAGAATGGTGGAGGCTTTTGTTTGGCTCTTACTTTCTCTGTCTTGTTGACTAGGCCTTGGTGGTCAATTTTTCTTATTCTATTTTGTTTCTTTTGGTTTTGGTTTTGTCCTCCACCTATTTTAGCCTTACTCTCTAAGGTTGCAATGACTTTTGGTTTGGTTATAGTTCTAGCTTGGCTGGTTGTGGACTTTTTAGTGGCTATTATTTTCCTGGATGTCTTGGGTGATTTTGGCTTAATGCATGCTATTGGCCTTTACATTGACTTGGGTTTTCTGCTGCTATGGTGGTTGGCTAGGAGGCTATGTTGCTAGTCGTATTGGTTTGTTGTCTCTCTATTGTGTGGTGTTTTGCAATTTTTTTTCATTTTCCTTGGCTGATGGGGATCTTTCCTTTGTTGGTTATTAATGATGGGCTATTCTCTGGTGGCCGCCTTATGGATGTTCAACTTAGCTGGTTTGGTGGGAGGACTTTTAGTTATCCGTGGAATCTTAGTTAGCTACCTTTGTCTTTGTTCATTATTTTTCTTCTTCTTCTTGTCCAATTTATTGTAGCCTTTTGTTGTGCTAGCCGAACCTTTGCTAATCCTTCTAAATTGGGATTTTTGGTTTTTGGTGGTTGGTGGCTGCCTTTGGCTTCCTTTTGTGTGTGCTGGTCTTGGTTGTTGGCTTGTTCATGTGTGATGGTGGTGGTTTTTGTCGTGTTATTGCTTGGTTTCATTAGATTGGCCAATGATGCTGCAATAACTTTTGGGTTGCTGGCTTTATGTGATTGGCCTATTGTGGGTTTTAGTTTGTGGGTTGGCTGCTTAATGGCTACTGGATAGTTGTTTTCTCTATTTATTTTTTGTAGGACTGGATCACTATGGACTGCTTGCCTTGGATGGCAGCAGGTATCAGGTATGCTAGTTATGATGGCTTTGATGTTACTCACCTCTTCTCTTTGGTTGCTAGCTTTAGATATGATTGTAACCCTTCTTATGAAGTTGGGATGCTCATATGTATTATTTCCCCTTGAGATGATCTTAAATGAGCCTGAGCGTTTTCATTCCCAGTCTCTCCTTTTACTCTCTTTATCCTTATCCTTTTAGCTATGACTTTTTCCTTGGTAGTGTATTTTGCATAATTCTTTCATAGGTTGGAACTTTACCGAAGGCCTGGCCGTTTCTTAGTCATCCCTACTACTGCTGCTGTGGAGCTTACTTGTTTTTCTTTCTTAAAAGAATCTTGAACTGCTGCTGACTCAACCTTTTTCTATTTCCATGCTTTGTTTTGTTTTACTTTGGGACATTTTTCTCTCATGCTTTATAGTTGTGTTTTTGCCCATTTGTTTTCTTTTCTTCTGCTAATGTACTTAGATGGGGGTTTAGCCCTTTAAGTTTTTTGTAGCTTTATGATCGGTAGAATTCTGATCTTTACCCCTTTTAAGGACATTATATCTTTTCCTTTTATGGTAATAAAATTATAACTTTTTTCAAAAAAAAAAAAAAAAAACCTAAACCCTAAACCCTATCCCTAACCCTAAACCCTAAAACCCTAAACCCTAAATCATTAAACTAACCTAAAAACCTACTAAAACTAACAAACCACAAACCCTAAACTAACCCTAAACCTTAACCTAAACCCTAAACTATTAAAAAACCCTACCTTAAACTAACTAAACACTAAACCCTAAACCCTAAACTCCTAAACCCAAACCCAAAATGTACTCTACCAAAAACCCTAAACCTGGGCTTTAAACCTAAACTAAAACAAACCCAAAATCCTAAAATAACCTAAACCTAAACATTAAATCTTAAACCCAGAACCCTCTAACAAACAATAAACTGAAATCTGCACCCTGTAACAAATTCTAAACCCAAACCCTAAAACTCTAAACCCTAAAGCTCTAAACCCTGTAAACTAACCCTAATCAAACCTACCAATCCCAAACCCAAACCCTAAACATAAATCATAAACCCAAAAAACTATAAAACCTAAAACCTAAACTTGAACTAAATAAAACATAAAAAGAAAATAAAATAAAATAATATGAAACCTAAACTAAAACCCAAAAATAAAATAAAATAAACTAATAAAAATAAACTAAAATAAAATAAATAAAAACTTAAACTAAACTAAAAAATAAAATAAACTTAAGAATTAAAAACCTAAATAAATTAAAAATTATATTTAAAATAAAAATAAAATAAACCTAAAAGAAAATAAAATAAAAACTAAATATAAACCTAAACCTAAAAAATAAACCTAAAAATAAATTAAAAAAACCTAAACCATAAAACTTAATAAACCTAAACCTAAACCTTAAGTATTGAGAACAAAACATCACCAGCTCATCTAGATCTGATGGTGGAGGCAAAGGTGAGCACCATTGATAGTGGTGGGAGATCTTGAGGTGCTTGGTCTGTGGAGGTGGTTGAGCGGTGGTTGTTATGGAAGTAGATGTAACAGAGAGGTTATGTGGTGGTGTGAAGGGAGATCGGGATATAATGGTGATCTCGCTACTCGAGAGGCCAGAGTGGTTCTGATGGGAACTAGAGAAGCTGAAGAATAGCCCCCAAAAATCCTAAACCCTAAAACCCTAAACCTAAGCCCTAAACCCTAAACCTTAAAAACCTAAAAACCTAAAGTTGAACTAAATAAGACATAAAAATAAAATAATATAATAAAATAAAATAAAAACCTAACCTAAAACTTAAACCTAAACCTAAAAATAAAATAAATAAAAACCTAAGCTAAACTAAAAAGTAAAATAAATGTAAGAATAAAAAACCTAAATGAAAAAAAAAACTAAATGTAAAATAAAAATAAAATAAAATAAAAATTAAATAAAAGCCTAAACCTAAAAAACAAACATAAAAATAAAACCTAAAAGTATATAAAAAATAAAACCTAGACTCTAAAACCTAATAAACCTAAACCTAAACCCAAGAATGGGGAACCTTGATGGTAGGAACATCACCCAACTAAGTTGATCATCGTGGAGCGAGGCGATTCTGTAGTGGTGGTGGGGGATCTAGAGTTGCTAGTGGATATGGAGGCGATGGTAGGAGTAGTGGTGGTTATGGTAGGATTAGTGGTGGTTATGGAATCGGGAGGAGTGACAGAGGTTATAAGTGGTGGTGGGAGGAGAGATCGGATATGATGGTGGATCCGCTACTGAGAGGTCGGGGTGATTGATGAGAACTAGAAATTAAAGAATGGACCGATCAATCGCTACTTATGGAATTGTGTATTTATAGTAGAGATGATTCTATCTATCTAGGGTTTTGATTTTTCTATGTGTGCTCATTTTTTATTGTCGTCATGTCTTTGAAAACTTGGCATGTTACTTGGTAAGTGAAATGAAATAAAGAAATGTTGAATTTGAATTTGTTCTCTAAAAAAAAACTAAAACCCTAAACTCTAAACCCAACCCTAAACATTAAACCTAAACTCCTAAACTAAACCCTAAACAAACACTAAACCTAAACTAAAATCTAAATCTTAAACCAACCTACCCCCCACCACCACCCTAAACTCCCTAAACCTAAAAACCTAAATCTAAAACTAACTAATATGTAAACCTATTCTTAAACTCCACAAACACTAACCAGGCACTTTCCCTCCTTACCACACTCTGACCTAACCCTAAATCCTGGGCCTACCTAAAGCAACCTTAAACTCTAAACCCTAAACTCTAAACCCAAACCTAAACTAAACTAATTAAACCTAAAATAAAATAAATAAACTCAAACCTAAATAAAATAAATAAATAAATAAAATAAAATCCTAAAGAAAACCTAAATAAACCTAAAATAATAAAATAAATACATAAAATAAATAAAATAAAATACATAATAAAACATAAAATAAACCTTTGAATAAAAATAAAATAAAAAAAAAAATTAAATTAATAAACTTAAAATAAAATAAAATAAATACTAAATAAAACCTAAACCTAAAAAATAAACCTAAAAATAAATAAAAATAAAACCTAAACCTAAAACCTAATAAATGTAAACTTAAATCTAAATCCTAAGAATGGGCAGAACCTTGACGGCAAGAACATCATGGTCAACTAGGCTCAGTTTAGATCTGGTGGTGGAGGTGAAGGCGGAGGCAGCAGTTGTAACAGTGGTGGTAGTAGATCTAGAGGTGCTACTTGGATATGGTGAGTGGTGGTTATGGAAGCGGGAGCAGGAGGTTACAACTTTGCTTGGTGGTAGAGGAGAGATGGAGAATGATGGTGGATCCTTTTGAGAGGCGGGTTGTTCTTATGGGAGAAACTATGGAGCGTGATCGATCTACTTATGGAACTATGTTTTTATAGTAGAGACGGTTCTAGTTATCTAGGGTTTTTTATTTGCTCTATGCTGCTCATTTTTTTATTAATGTCATCACTTGTGTCTTAGAAAACTTGGCATGTTACTTGGTTGATTAAATCAAAGAAGAATGTTGAATTTGAATTGTTCTCGTTAAAAAACCAAAATTCTAAACCTAAATTAAAACCCTAACTAAAACCTACCAAACCCTAAACCACATTAAACACAAACCTAAACCCTAAACCACTCCATACCCACCCTCTAAACCCTAAACCATAACCACACAAACTAAACAAAACCCCAACCCAACTCTAAACCTACCCACCCTAACCCTAACCTTAACCCTAAACCTTTAAACCCTAAATCCTACCTACACTTACTACCCACATTAACCCAAACCACAAAACCCTAAAGCTAAACCCTACCACTCCCCTGAGCCTAAACCTCCCTAAACCATAACCCTCCACACCTAAAACATTACCTAAACCTAAACCTAAAACCTAAACCTAAACTAAATAAACCTAAAATAAATTAAAAAACATGAACCTAAATAAAATAAAATATAAAATAAATAATTAATAAAACTTAAACCTAAACTTAAAAAATAAAATAAAATAAACTAATAAAAATAAACAAAAATAAAATAAATAATAACCTAAATTAAACTAAAAATTAAAAGCAAGAATAAAAACCTAAATAAAATAAAAACAAAATGTAAAATAAATATAAAATAAACCTTAAATAAACCCAAAATAAAATAAAATAAAAAATAAATAAAAACTTAAACCTAAAAAATAAACTTAACAACAAAACTTAAAAATAAATAAAACCTAAACCCTAAAACTTAATAAACCTAAACCTAAACCTAAACCCTAAGAATGGGTAGAAGCTTGATGGCAGGAACATCACCGTCAACCAGGCTCAGTCTAGATCTGGTGGTGGAGGTAAAGGCAGAAGCGGCTGTTATTGCAATGGTTGTGGGGGATCTAGATGTGATGATCAATATGGAGGTGGTAGTCAGAGCAGTGATGGTTATGGAAGCAGGAGGAGCGATGGAGGTTATAGCCGTGGTGGTTGAGGAGAGATCAGGGAAATGATGGTGGATCCGTTACTCGAGTGGAATGAACTAGAAAGCGAAAGACGGCCGATCTGATCTGTTGCATATGGAATTGTGTCTTTATAATAGTGAGGGTTCTAGTTAGCTAGAGTTTTCAATTTGCTCTATGTGTGCTTATTTTTTATCTATGTCGTCACTTGCATCTTAGAAAACTTGGTGTTTTACTTGGTTGATGAAATTAAAAGAAAAAATATTGAATTTGTTAAAAAACCATAAACCCTAAACCCTAAACAAAAACTTGAACCCTAAACCTAAAACCTAAACCCTAAACCCTAAACCCTAAACCTTAAAAACCTTAAACCCTAAACACTAAAACCTAAACCCTAAACCCTAAAACCCCAAAACTTAAACCCTAAACACAAACCTAAAACCCTAACCCTAAACACTAAACCCTAAATAATAAACATCTAACTAAATCCTAAACTAACCTAAACTCTAAACCCTATAAACCAAAACCTAAGGTAAACTAAATAAAACCTAAAATAAACAAATAAAAACCTAAAATAGAATAATAATATAAATAAAATAAAAAAAAATAAAAACATAAACTAAACCTAAAAAACCTAAAAGAAAAAGAAAATAAAATAAAAAATAAAACTAAACTAAATTAAATAAAAACCTAGATAAAATAAAAAATCTAAATCTAAAATAAAATAAGATAAACCTAAATTAAAATAAAATAAAACATAAATAATACTTTAAAAAAAAACCTAAAGCTAAACTAAAATAACCTAAACATAAAATAAAATAAAATAAACCTAAACCTAAACTAAACTAAATAAAGAAATAAACCTAAAAAAAATATAATAAATACTAAACCTAAAGGAAAATAAAACCTAAATTACAAAAAAAAACTAAACTATAAAATAAACATAAACCAAAACCTAAACCTAAATAATAAACTAAAATAAAAAACCTAATCTAAAATAAATAAACCTAAATGGATAAACTATAAAATAAAATAAAATAAACTGTCAAAATAAAATAAAATTAACTAAGTAAATAAAATAAATTAAATAAACCTAAACCTGGTTTGATTTTTAAATATAAAATTAAAAAATAAATAAAACACTAACTTAAATCCTACCACTAAACCAGGCCTAAACCTAAACTAACATAAACCTAAACCCTAAACTAAACCCTAAAACCTAAAATCTAAACCCTACAACCTGACCCTACCTAAAACCCTAAACCATACCCACCACCCAACCTCCACAAGACTAAATCCTCTCTTAGCCCTACCCTTAACCCAGGCCACTGACCCTAAACTGATCCTTCCTAAACCCTAAACCCTAAAGCCACTCCCTAAATTCTCCACACCCTAAACCTAAACCCTAAACCTCTTAAAATCATAAACCTAAACCTAAACTAAACCTCCAAATCTAAATACTTAAACCTTAATTAAATAAAATATAATAAATAAAGAAACTTAAACCTAAAAAATAAGAAAATAAAATAAAATCTAAACTAAAACCTAAATCTAAACCTAAAAAAATAAAATAAACTAAAATTAAATAAATAAAACCTAAACTAAACCAAGATAAAATAAACCTAAGAATAAAACTTAAATAAAATAAAACTAAAGATAAAATAAAATAAAATATTCATAAAATAAACCTAAAATAAAATAAAATAAAACTAAATAAAAACCTAAAAAAATACACCTAAAATAAAACTAAAATAAAAATACAAAATAAAACCTAAACCATAAAACCTAATAGACCTAAACCTAAACCTAAACCTAAACCCTTGGAATGGGCAAAACCTTGATAGCAAGAACATCAATGTCAACTAAGTTGTCTAGATCTGATGGTGGAGGCAAAGGCAAAGGTAGTTATTGGTGTTGTGGTGGGAGATCTGGAGGTCCTGTTGGATATCGAGGTGGTCATCGGTGTAGTGGTAATTATGGAAGTGGGAGGAGCGAGAGAGGTTATAGCCGTGGTGGTGGCAGAGGTAGAGATCGGGGATATGATGATGGATCCCTTTACTCAAGAGGCCTGGGTGGTTCTGATGGGAACTGGAGAAATTGAAGAACCAAATATCCGATCTGCTGCCTATGGAACTGTGTCTTTATAATAGAGATGATTCTAGTTATCTAGGGTTTTTATTTACTCTATGCATGTTAATTTTTTATCTATGTCATCATTTGTGTCTTAGAAAATTTGGTGTTTTACTTGGTTGATGAAATCGAAAAGAATAAATATTGATTCTAAATTTATTTTTTGGTAAAAAATTAAAAACCTTAAACCCTACACTAAAACTTGAACCCTAAACCAAAACTTTAACCCTAAACTTGAAAAACCCTAAACCCTAAACCCTAAAACCTAAACCCTAAACCCTAAACTCAAAAGGAAAAACTACCTTCTTCCTCTCGACTATGCTTCCTCTCAGGCGATTTTGTGTTCCCGTGCAATTTTCTACAGTTTGGCCACATTTCGGGCTCCCCCGATCATGATCATTATTTTATTGCTTGTTTGTGCTTCCTCTGGTTGCTTATGTGACTCTCACTGGATCGTTCAATGGCGGAGGCATCACTCTCCGTGCAACCGAGCTCATCACTCCTAGATGCGCTGACTTTACCCTCCGATCCTAAAGGTATTTTGGATCTGATTACATCCTTTAATGCGCCTACTGTCAAGTCCTTTAAGGATGCTCTTTCTGGTAAGATCCCTTGCTCTAATGCCTCGGTTAACTTAATTTCAACCTCTTTCATGGTTGTCATTTGTCATATTACTAGGATGTGGAGAAATTAGCTAAGCCTTTTTAGTTCTCTTTGGTTGGTAAATTCTCTCTGATTGCCTACTCTAGATAATATAATCCTTCTTCCATAGCTTAAAGCTTTTGGGAGTCTTCACTATTGGGCTGATTGATCCTTGACATATCCTTATTAGGTCATCAAATGATTTAGATTATTCTCAGTCTTTGCTCGTTGCTCTATTTTGTGTATAATTATCAAATGTGGCTCTTGAAATGGTCACCCCTTTTGATGTCAAGAGAATCCTCTATTGTTCCTTTATAGCTTGCTTTTCCCAACATGAGAATTCACTAAGTTACTCACCAAGTTTTGTTTGCAGTTGGGGTTCTATTTGGTAGACCCCTTCAAATTGATCAAGCCATCTGTTGAACGCATCTTGGTTGAGATTGACATTACCAAAAAATACCCCAAAGAAGTTTGGATCGGTTCAAAAAATTGGATATAACTAGAAAGTAGAATTTGAAAATTTCCTCTTTTGCACTCTGTAAGATCCATGGTCATGATCATTCTGAATGCTTTATGTTACACCCTAAAGTTAAAAAGAATATATCACAGGGTACTAATACCTCTCTTAGAACTGGGAAAACTAATAAGTTAGCTTATGTGCCTAAAGCTACTCATAATGGAACTCATCCTCCTACACCTACCCCTTTATTACCTACCAATTTGTCTAATGAAAAACATTCTGAGTTTGGTATAAATACTACTATTCAGGTGTGTGAAGAAACTAATGATAACTTACCTACTTGTAATAATTTGGCTTCTCATGACAATCCTTTGCTCCATTTGAATCTTAATGACAATTTGAATGGGAATCTTATATTGGATCAAAATAATGTTGATCCTTTGGTGTCAGATCAAAATTTGAATATGCATCATGGCAATGAAAATGATATTTATACTATTAATGGTGCAAGAACCTCCCCACTTTTCTCTGAGTGATACTCAGGCAATCCAAATTTCTCATTCTAACTCTGATACTGAAGAAGGAGAAATCACCACTACTAAAACATTTGACTATCTGCTCTATTACGGATACCAAAACAATCCCTTTCGATGGAGATACTTTGGATCTTGATAGACCCTTCCAAAGCTGTTATTAAAAAAAATCTTATAAAGCCAAAATGACTAATAATAACTTTACTAGAACCACATGTTCTTCTCTAACACCTCATAAATAATTATGTCCTCCTCTCTTCCTTTTTCCATTTCCTTTTTTTACCTTTTCTTTTTTGGAATTTTTATTATGATTAATTTTCTTATTTGGAATATCCGGGGTTGTGGGACTCTCCCTGTCCGCAACCGTGTTAGGAGCCTCTATCATGCTCATAACATCAAATTTCTTGTTATTATTGAGCCTTTCATTAACTCTTCCAAGATTTCCCATGTTGCTAGATCGCTTGGATTTCAAAATTTCCTCTTCAATCTTAATAATAAAATTTGGTGTTTTTGGAATAATTCCATCACCATTTCCATCATTGATGATCTTGATCAATTGGTTAATGTCAAAATCTCATTAGGTGAGTTTTCGGCTTTTGGTTCCTTTATCTATGCTTCTTGTAATAGAGTGTGGAACAACCTTTGGAATCACTTAAGAACCTTCGCCTCCTCGGTTAACCTTCCCTGGTTGGTTGGGGGTGATTTCAACACTATCATTGCTTCTTTGGAAAGGAGGGGAGGATGTTCTCCTAACCTCCATTCCATGGAAGACTTCTCTAATATGATCCTAGATTGCAATCTGATTGACATTGGTTTTGAGTCGATTACATGGCATAACTCTAGACTTTGGCAGTGTCTTGATAGTACCCTCTTTAATTCTCTTTGGATCAATCAATGGCCTCTTACCTCTGTTGAGCATTTGAGCATAACTTTGTCTGATCATGCTCCTCTTTTGATCTCTATCAAAACTCCCCCCTTTAACCCTTCTACTCCCTCACCTTTTAGATTCCAAAATATGTGGACCCAACATGGCGATTTCACTAATGTTGTTTTCACTAATTGGATGGCTCCTGTTCACCCAGATAATTCTGTTAAAGGCATGATTGGCTTTGGAAGCTCAAGAGGCTTAAACAAAACCTCAATTGGTGGAACAAGCATATATTTAAAATCTTTTACCAATCTTAAAGCTATGGAACAAGTGGTTTGTTCTCTTGAAGGACTATCTTAAGCGATCCCATAAGCTTGATGAGTTGAGCATTGCCAAAGATAGTTTGATTAATTACCAAAATATGAGGAAACCTATTGGCATCAAAAAAAGCTAGCAAACATATTCGATGGCGAAACACTAGGTATTTCCATGCTATTTACAATAAACGAAAAGCTTTAAACTTCGATTAAGAAAATTAAGAACTTTAATGATGGTGGATAAGCGATAATGAAATTAAGGAATCGTCATACATCACTTTCAAAATTTATTAAATTCTAATCCTTCATTAGAAACCCCTCCAACACCCATCTAATCTCTTCTATGATTACCAATGAGGATAACCATTTGCTCACTATCGTCCTCGAGATTAGTACTCTCAATAGCATGAACACGATTCATCTACGATATATCGACTCATTTCTTTTAGCATTGTTGGCCTTTTATTAAATCGATCTTATTGTTGTTATTTTTTTTGGCGCCTATTCGGATATTTTTCAAGTACTTCTATTATCCTTATTCCCAAAACCAACAATCCACGAATCTTGGGGCGTTTATACCTATTAGTCTTTACACCTTTTTCCAAAAACTCATTGCTAAATTAATTAATAATAGGATTAGCTACCTAAAATCATCTCCCCAACACCAACTTCATTAAAAATAGAGCCATATCGATAATATTCTTCGCTCAAGAGCGGTTCATGACATTGATGTTTCTTAGATGAGGTAATATCCTCTTGGACATCTCTAAAGCCTTTGACAACCTCTGGGATTTCCTCTTTCAAATCTTACATTTGTTTGGTTTCTCGATAATTTTATCCTTTATAAAAGTTGTATCACTAATGTCTAGTTTTTTGTTATCATGAATGGTGAGTCCCTTGGTTTCTTTACTTTGAGCCATGGGTTGCGTCAAGGTGACCGTCTTTCTCCTTCTCTTTTTATCATTATTGTTGAATATCTCTCGAGAAGACTCAATGATCTTTTCATTAAAAACCTAACATGGTTTTTAAAACTCATGGTGGTTTCCCTGTTTCTCATCTTAGCTTCTTGATGATTTTATAATCTTACGCAATGCCTCCCTTCAACAAGTTAAAACTATTAAGAATCTCTTAAATGATTTTGGCAAAGTTAGTGGTCTCTTCCTGAATGAAAGAAAATGCTATTTTATTCCCTCAGCTAAGATTCCTACCAATAGACTAAATCAAATCTCCAGAATTACTAATTTTAAGCAAAATCAACTTCCCATTAATTATCTTGGGGCTCCGCTTTTTAAAGGCCAGAAAAGATCTCATCTTTTTTATGACCTTATTCAGAAAATATCTAATAAAATTTCAGTTTGGAAATTTCATTTACTCTCTTTTGGTGGTAGGTTTACCTTGATTAAGAGCACTCTTAATTCCATGCCTTTATATCTCATCCAAACCATTGTGACCATTTCTATCATCATCAATTGAGCGTCTCTAAACAAATTTTTAGGGCTCCAATACCTCTTCTAAGAATACCTTTGGACCTCTTGGTTTAAAAGTTGTGGCACTTTTGATGAAGGTGGTCTTGGTTGTAAATCCATAAAAGAAGCTATCAATGCCTTTTCCTATAAACTCGGTGGAATTTTAGGAGTAATCATAGTCTTTGGGCTAATTTCATGATGCTAAATATTGTTGGTAAGCACCCCCATTTGTCCCTTTAAACCGGGTGATTCTCACGTGTGGAAAAGACTTTGTTCTATCAAATGGGATCAGAATCCTTAATTTTTTGGGGCATTAACTCGGTGCTTCTTTCTTTTGGCAGATAATGGGGTGGATGTGGATCCATTGATGACTTACTCTCCACCCATTCCACTTCACTATTAGAGTAAACTCTTTTTCGGCATAACAATAAGTGGAACAATAGTAAGCTTTCTGATTTTATCCCTTTTACTTTCTTGAATATGGTTACTACTATTCCTATCACTCCAAACAATCAAGACCATTCTCTTTAAGCTCTCACATAATGGTGATTTCAACCTCAAAAATGTGTGGCTCCACATTAAACATACTCATGTTTCCTCCTATGTGTTCTCCAAACTTTGGAATAACAATATCCCTACTTATTATGTTCTTACTTGGCATATTTTGAAAAATTTTATCCCTGTTGATTCCTTGTTGTGGGGTAAAGGGTTCCATTTACCCTCTAAATGTCAATGTTGTTTCCATATTGAGAATGTTAATCATGTTTTTGTTAATGGGGCCATTGCTTCTAAACTTTGGATTTGGTATGATGATCTTTTTAACACTGTTGATCTCTTACTTTATATCAACTTCTTGAAGTCTATTTTGATAATACTATTAAAGGTCACATTAAAGTCATCATTGCTATCACTCTTATCTGGTTCATATGGATGGACCGTAATGATGCAAAACATGGGATCCCTATGAACCACGTGAGGATTATTGCTAGAACTAAAAACAAAATTTGTGCCTTGTTTAAAGCCAATCTCATTCAGTATAGACAATTCAAAGGCTATAAATTTGTAATAATAAGCGGGCTTTAACCTTCTGACCAACCTTACGTAATGACAAGATTGTCTATTGGAAAAACCTCTTGACCATATTATTAAAATTAATTGATGGCTCGTCTCATAATGGCTCTAGTTGTGGTGTGCATTTTTTAGGAACTCTAAGGGTATAGTACTATGTGCTTTTGCTTATCCCCTTATTTCACCTTTGTCCCATTTTGAGCTTATGGCAGTCTACAAAGCTCTTGAGATTTGCCTCCAAAATGACTGGCTCAATATTTGGATTGAGGTGGATGCTCTTCTGCTGATTGATCTTTTGACTTCCACCAAGATGAGCAGTACTGAATTGTACTACCTCCTCAAGCAAACTAGAGCTCTTCTTTCCCAATTGAATTTTAACATCACTCATGTTTGGCGTGAAGGAAATGCTTGTGCTGACTACCTTGCCAATCTAGGTGCTAGATCCGATGGTATCATCTTCTTTGATCAACTCACCTTACCCAAACACTTGCATGGGCTAGTTAACTTAGACAATTCAGGGTTTCCTTCTCTTAAAACTTAATTTAACCTTTTGATGTATACTATCCATTCATCTTTTATTTGTATGCCTCTTTATTTTATGGCTTTCTTCCTTTTCTTTGTGGATGCTTCACAGATATTACTTCTTGTCTTGATCATGATTTGGTGTTTTAAGCTTCTCTGCATACTAATACTGCATTGGAATTTTGTTGAGCTATGTGTCAGCTGGTATTGGTTTTATAACACCAATCCTATTTGGGATTTTAATATCAATCTTCATTCCTAATCCTAGGGGCTTAATCATTCTTTGGATGGAGATATTTATTTTGATGGGTTTATCTCATTAATTTACGCAACCTGTTTCTCAAAGATATTCTTGGAGCATCTTAGTTACCTATGTTGTTTCTATGCATTGTATTAGTGTTCACTATAGTTGCAATATTTATTTTGATGATTTACTATTAGGTTGTTGGATTTTGATAATGACTGGCTTTTGACATCTTGTCTCCCTATTAGATCTTGGGCTTCTGATATTCTCTTTGACTCTAGCTTGGGTGACATTTTCCTTTTATTTGAGTTATCTTTTATTTTATTTTTACATGAAGAGGTTTTTTGGCCTTTTGCTGATATTTATCTTCTTGTTGTCTATACAGAATCTGGACCCCATTCACTCTCTTTGGAACCATTTTTGATTCAGTGGGGTCCCTTTGGTGGGATCTTGTTGTGGGGCTTTCTTCTTTTCTTCCACCATGGTTGTTTTTGCGGGTTTTCTTACGACTCTTCTTGACCTCCTTACCCTTACGTACTTATTGTGCGAACTTTGATATTACTTCTTGGTTATCTTTTTATGCTTCTTTTACTTTGCTTGGAATCTCGGCATTCTGTTTCTCTATTTATTTTTTTTAACTGGATGGAGTTTCTTCATTATTTGCTATTTTATTATTGATCCTTTTTTTGTGGATGTTTTAAGATTGGGGCCTTGGTCAATCTCTTTCTTTTCTTGTATGAGAGAATTTGTTTTTCTTGGCTATTCTCTTGCTCCTGCAGAATGGGTTTTCATGTTGCCTCTCTTTTTTGGTTTTACTTTGTTTACCTCTCATTCAGGCCTAGCTAATTTTTTTGATGGAAAGGTCTTGTTATTCCTTTCAATGCTAGTCATTGGTTTTTTGGGACCTATTTCCAAATTGTTGTCTTTGTGATTTATGGATGGTTTTTTGATTCTCGATTTTCCAACTGTTTGTGTTATTATTTTGATCACACATGTTGTTGCTCTTTACATCCTAGTTTTGTTTCCATAGTCAGAATTCTTCTCTTTTATTATGGGATCCATTTTATGCATTGTCTACTCTTAATGGCTTTTCCTATGGTCAACTTGTTGATATCTCCTTTCTTAGTTGTTGGCTGATATGGACCCTTGAGGCTACTGTCAATCTTGCTATTTCTAGATTTGTTTCCCATGCTCAGCAGTTTGGAGTTACTTAATGGTTTTTCATTCTGCCTTTGCTGAGGTTGTGGGTACTACTATTTACTCTGGTGGGAATTACTTGAACTCATTCATTCTCTATTTTATATCTTTTTTTCTTAAATATTGTTCTTCTTAATGGGAGTAAAAATTGTAACAATGTCTTCATTGTTGGTTTTTGGAATTTTGAGTACCTTGCAACAAGTTTTCTTTGTTTTTTTTTCTTTTGTCTTTCTTTTGCTGCTGGTCTTGTTCCTCTTGTTGGTTTCCCTCATGCTATATGATGGGAACATGCAAATCTTGAAGATCATTCTTCTATTTTGCTTGAACTTAATCAATGGTTTATCTTATATGCATAATTGGGTTATTGGCCAACCTCACAGTTATTCTTGTCATTATCTTTGGCGTGGATTAATGTGACTACTAAGCATCTTGAACTATTTACATTGAATGTCTCTTACTGGATTGGCTTGTGGTGGGGAGCTGTTCATTACCTATCCCTCCCTACACTTTACTTTTTTATACTATTTTTTGCTTGTAGATAGGCGGGTTGGGGTTTTCTTTGACTTTCTTGCTCCTTGCTTAATTACTTTTGTCCAAGGTAGGATGTTGAGCATCAAATGGTTGCAACCTTCCTTATTCTTTACTTTCTTGTTTGTGAAATCCCATGTCTACTTTAATATCTCTTTGCGAGGAATGGAATTGTATCATTACCTCCATTGTTGGTTTTGGTTTTAGAGTACCTTGTTAAAGTGCTCTTGTTTTCTTTATCTTATTTTCTTTGCTAATATCACGGATGTTCTTGATCTTTCCTGTTGTTATTTCCCCTCTCTTGGCTATGATGAGAACATGCAGATCATGAGTACTCTTACACTGGTCTTAATCACTATTTTATCTTTTTTATGAATGGTTGGGTTATTACTCACCCGGTTATTATTCTTGTCATTGCTTTTGGTAATTGAATTTTTATTTTTCTTAAGCAACTGTGAACTTTTTTTCTCGATTATCTCTTTTAGAATGTTTTTGTGGTGAGAGCTGCTCTCTACCTATGAGCACGAGCCTTCTCTATCACAATTCTTTACTATCATTCTCAGATTATGCAATTTTCAATTATCATTTTGTCTATATTACCTTAACTACTCTAACTTCTTTATGTCTACATTCTTGCAGGTGCTTCTCTCTTGTCCTCTTGTAGGTTTGCTCCAGAGTGTCATGCATTCTCCCATCCTGCAGAAGCATTGGCCCTAATCTTCCATTGGCTTATTATGTTAATCAATTTGTATCTTTTGATTGCTTTATTGTTTTTTTTTGCTTTTGGCTGTACTTAGATTGGGGATTTACTCCCTAGGCTGCTTGTAGCTCTTTGAGCAATAGTTCTAGAGTTTATCCCCTTTAAGGACCTTGTAACCCTCTTTTTTGTGGTAATAAAATTCCCCTACATGGGGTTCCCCAAAAAAAAACCCTAAACCCTAAACACTAAACCCTAAAACTTAAACCCTAAATCATAAACCCTACACGCTAAACCCTAAACCCTAAATCATAAACCTCTAACCCTAAACCCTAAACTAACACTAAACTCTAAACCCAAAACCCTAAACCCTATAAAGCTAAAAACCTAAATAAAAATTAAATAAAACTTGAAAATTAAACAAATAAAAAAACTTAAAATAGAATAAAATAAAATAATAAAATAAAATAAAAACATAAACTAAAACCTAAACCTGAAAATAAAATAAAATAAAACTAAACAAAATTAAATAAATAAAATCTAAACTAAAAAAAAATAAAAAACCTAAATAAAATAAAAATAAAATAAACCTAAAATAAAAATAACTAAAACCTAAAATAAATAAAAACTAAAAGCTAAATCATAAATTAAAAAAAAAACTAAAACCTAAAATAATAAAATAAACCTAAACTAAAATAAACTAAATAAAAATAACTAAAATCTGACCAAAAATAAAAATAAACTAAAACTAATCCTAAACCTAAACTAAATAAAATAAAATAAACCTAAACTAAACTAAAAAATTAAACCTAAAATAAAACCTAAACATAAACCTAAAATCAAAAATAAAACCTAACCTAAAAGTAAAATAAAAATAAAATGATACTAAAAAATAAACATAAACCTAAACTTAAACCTAAAAAATAAACTAAAATAATAAATGAAATTTAATAAAAAATAAAATTAAACCTAAATCAAAATAAAAAAATAAATAAGCTAAAGAAATAAAATAAACTAAATAAACTCCAACTGGTTTGTTAATTTTAAATAATAAAATAATAAAATAAACAAATAAAACCTGACCCTAAATCCTAAACCCTAAACCCTAACCACTCTAAACTTTTTAACCCTAAGCCCTACACTAAACCCACTAGGCCCTACTCCTGACCTAAACTCTAAACTCCCCACCCTAAACCCTACACCCACCATAAACCTTAAAATCCAACCCAGACTAAACACTCCACCTCCCATATCTGACCCCTGTGCCCTAAACTTACTAAACCATCCTAAACCCTAAAAAGACTAAAGACTACCCACACTGAGCCCTGGCAGTGATCCTAAATCACTGGACTTTAACCCTAAACCCAAACCCTAAAACCTAAAACTTAAACTAAATAAAACTAAATAAAATAAATAAATAAACCAAATCTTAAATAAAATAAAATAAATAAAAACTTAAACTAAAACATAAACCTAAACCTTAAAATAAAATAAAATAAGCTAAAATAAAATAAATAAAAACCTAAACTAAACTAAAAAATAAAATAAACTTAAGAATAAATAACATAAATAAAATATAAAATAAAATTTAAATAAAAATAAAATAAACTTATAATAAAATAAAATAAAAACTAAATAAAAAACTAAACATAAAAATAAATCTTAAAATATAACCTAAAAAATAAAAAAGAAAACCTAATAAACCTAAACCTAAACCTAAACCCTAACAATGGGACCCTTGGCCGGACATCACATCAACTAGGCTTAATCTAGATCTAGCGGTGGAGGTGAAGGAGGCGGCGGTGGTTATCATAGTGGTGGTGGGAGATCTAGAGGTGTTGGTGCATATGGAGGTGGTGGTGGGCTAGTAATTATGGAAGTGGGAGGAGCGGAAGGTTATTTTGTGGTGGCGGAGGAGATCAGGATATAATTGTGGATCCCTACTGAGAGCTTGGATGGTTTTGATGGGAACTAGAATCTTGAAGAATGGAATCGATATTACTTATAGAATAATGTCTTTATAGATGAGATTCATGTATATATAGTTTTTGGTTTGCTCTATGCTTGCTCATTTTTTGATCTATGTCATCGCTTGTGTCTTAGAAAACTTGGTGCATTACTTGGTCGATAAAATTGAAAAGAAGAAATGTTGAATATGAATTTGTTCTCTGTTAAAAAAAATGAAAAACCCTAACCTTAAACCCTAAACACTAAAAAACCTAAACCCTAAACCCTAAACCCTAAAACATAAACCTAAACTCTAAATCCAAAACCCAAAACCCTAAACCACAAAAAACCTAAATAAACTAAACCTAAACAAAAAATAAATGGTAAAAAGCTAAAAACCTAGACTTAAACTAATTAAAACTAAAAAATAAAATAAATAAAAAAAAACCAAAATAATAAAAACTAAAATAAACTAAACTAAAATATAATAAATAAAAACATAAACTAAACAAAAAACCCTAAATAAAATAAAAACTAAACCTAAAATAAAAATAAAGTAAACCTAAAATAAAATAAATAAACCTAATCCTAAACATAAAAAATAAACTAAGAATAAATAAAAAATAATACCAAAAATTAAAATAAAAATAAAATCAACCTAAACCAAAACTAAAATAAATAAAACCTAAACCTAAACCTAGAATAAACTGAACCTAAACCTAAACCTAAACTAAATAAAATAAACTAAAATTAAAATAAACATAAACCCTAAAAAAATAAAAATAAAATAGAATAAACCATAATATTAAACCCTAAAACTCTAAACTCTAAACCCTAAACCCTAAAAAACCTAACCATCTAATCCACCAACTTAAACCTAAATAAATAAATAAAATATAATAAAATAAAATAATAAAATAAAATAAAACCTAAACTACTTAAGCCTAAACTAAACTTAAACATAAAATAAAATAAAATAAAATAAAATTAACTAAACTAAAATAAATAAACTAAACTAAAAATAAAATAAACCAAAATTAAAACCTAAATAAAATAAAATAAATGTAAAATAATAATAAAATAAACCTAAAAATAAAATAAAACTAAATAAAACATAAACCTTAAAATAAACTTAAAAATAAAGAATAAACCTAAACCTTAAACTATAAAAAAAAAGCTTAAACCTAAAATAAACCATAAACATAAACCTAAACTAAACTAAAATAAATAAAACCATAAATCATAAAACCTAAACCCTAAACCCTACCCTAACTTCACCCAAACCCTACCCTAAACCCTAAAACATAAAACCCTAAACTTAAAACCTAAAATAAACAAATAAAACATAAACCTAAATAAAATAAAATAAAACCTAAACTAAACATATACCAAAACTTAAACCTAAACCTAAAATAAAATAAAATAAAATAATAACTAAACTAAAATAAAATAAATAAAACCCAAACTAAACTAAAACATTAAATAATAAAAATAAAATTGAAATAAAATAAAACCTAAACATAAAATAAAATGAAATAAACCTAAAATAAAATAAAATAAAACTAAAGAAAGCTAAACCTAAAATAAATAAAAATAAAACCTAAAATATAAACATATAAAATAAAACTAAACCTAAAATAAAATAAAATAAACTTAAACCTAAATAAAATAAATAAAACATAAACCTGACTTGAAATAAACTAAACCTAAACCTAAACATGGACTAAATTAAATAAAATAAAAACAAAAATCAACCTAAACTAAACTAAATAAACTTAAAATAACTAAAATAAAACTTAAAACCTAAACCTAAGAAAATAAAATAAAACCTAAACTACCAAAATAAAAATAAAAATAATAATAATAAAACTAAACTAAAATAAATATAAACTAAACATAAACCTAAAAATAAACTAAAATGAAAACATAAATAAAATAAAATTATAAATAAACTAAACATAAACCCTTTTTTGTTTTTTTTAAAGAACCCTAAACCTAACAAATCCTACCCAAACCTAAAACCTAATCCTAAACCTAAACTAAACCATAAAACAAACCTCCTGACCCTCCTCCAAACCTTCCTACCTAAACCCACCCTCCTGACCTTCCCCAGGCCCAAAACTTAAATAACTAACCTAGTAAAACTCCAACTAAAGAAAACTCTACTGATTTCTAAAACCCTAAACCAAACCTAACCTGGGCATAAATACTACCCTAAACTCTACACCTAAAATCTAACCTAAACCATAACTTAAACCCAAAATCCTAAAAACATAAACGACTAAATAAAAGAAAAAAAATAAATAAAATAAAATAAAATGAAAACCTAAACTAAAACCTAAACCTAAACCAAAATTAAAATAAACTAAAATAAAATGATAAAACCTAAACTAAATTAAAAATAAAATTAACCTAACAAAAAAACCTAAATAAAATAAAACTAAATGTTAAATAAAAATAAATCTTAATAAAATAAAATAAATAAATAAATAAACCTCAAAAATAAACCTAAAACCTAAATAAAATAAATAATAAACCTAAACTAAAACTAAATAAAATAAATAAATAAATAAATAAAATAAAATAAACTAAAATAAAAACTAAAATAAATAAACCATAACCTAAACCTAAATAAATAATAAAATATAAAATAAACTAAAATATAAAACTAAAAATAATACATAAAATAAACCTAAAATAAAACCTAAAGTTAAACAAAAATAAAATAAAACCCAAAAATAGAAATAAAGCTAAACTTATAAATAAAAATAAAATATAACTCAACTAGAAAATAAACCTAAACCTAAACCTAACCCTAAAAATAAACTAAAATAAAACCTAAACTAAAATAAATAAACTTAAAATAAATAAACTAAACTAAATAAAAAAACCTATATAAAATTAAAAATAAAGTAAACTAAATCAAATAAAAATAAAACAAAATATACAAAATAAACTAAAATCCTACCTGTTTACTTATTTTTTAAAAAAAAAAAACATTAAATCCTAAATCTACAACCCCAAACCCTAAACCCTAAAAGTAATAATCCTAAAACCCTAAGCCCTAAACCCTAAACCCTAGCACTAAACCCTAAACCCTAGCAATAAACCCTAAACCCTAGCACTAAACCCTAAACCTAATAAAAACCCTAAACCCAAACCCTAATCCTAAACCTAAAGCAACTAAATAAATTTAAAATAAACCTAAACCCTAAAACCTAGTAAACCCAAACTGCTAAACCCAGAATGGTAACCATGACCCAGAACATCACCGCAAGCTCCTAGATCTCAGCGGTGGAGGCGATGCGAGGCTTCAGTAGTGGTGGTGGATCTGGAGGTGCTGGTGGATATGGAGATGGTGGTCGAAATAGTGGTGGTTATGGAGGCGGGGGAGAGATGGAGATTACAGCCGTGGTGGTGGAGGGAAAGATTAGGGATTTGATGGTCTATCTCGCTACTCATGAGGTTGGGGGGGTTCTGATGGGAACTAGAGAAAATGAAGAATGGTCAATATGATCTAATGCTTATGGAACTGTGTCTTTATAATAGAGACAATTATAATTATCTATGGTTTTTGATTTTCTTTATGCGTGATCATTTTTTATTTCGGTTGTTGTTTATGTCATAGAAAACTTGGTGTGTTACTTAGTTGATCAAATCGAAAAGAATAAATGTTGAATTTAAATTTTTTCTCTATTAAAAAAAATTGAAAAACCTTAAACCCTAAACTAAAACCTAAACCCTAAACCTAAAACATAAATCCCAAACCCTAAACCATAAAAACCTTAAACACTAAACCCTAAACTCTAAACCCTAAACTGAACCTAAACCCTAATCCCTAAAACTTAAACCCTAACCCTAGCCTTAACCCTAAACAATAAACCCTAAACCCTAAACTAACCTAAGCCCTAAACCCTAAACCCTAAACCCCAAAAAGTTAAAAGTAAACCTAAACTAAATAAGACCTAAAAAAAAAATAAATAAAAAAAAACCTAAATGAAAATAAAATAAAGTAAAAACATAAACTAAAACCTAAACTAAACCTAAACCTAAACCTCAAAAGAAAATAAAATAAAAAATAAAAATAAAATAAAATAAAATAAATAAAACTAAATTAAAAAAAAATTAAAAAACCTAAATAAAATAAAAACTAAACCTAAAATAAAAATAAAATAAACCTAAAATATAATAATATAAAAACATAATAAAAAATATCCTAATAAATAAACCTAAAAAAACCTAAAATTTAATAAAAAAAATAAAACCTAAATCATAAACTAAAAAAAAAAACTTAAACCTAAAATAAAATAAAATGTCAACCTAAACCTAAACCTAAGCTTAAACTAAATAAAGTAAAATAAACTAAAAATAAACCTACACATAAATTTAAAAATAAAACCGAAAAATAAACCTAAAATAAAATCCTAAAACATAAACCTCAAAAAAAGAACCTAAACTAAAATCTAAAAATAAAAAATAAAACCTAAACCTAAAAAATAAATTAAACTAAAAAATAAAAATAAACCTAAACTTAAACATAAAAAGTAAATTAAAATAAAAAAACCAAAACTAAAATAAATAAATTAAACTAAATAAAAATAAAAAATAAATAAATAAAATAAAATAAAAAATAAAAAGAAAATAAATCAAACTATCGGTTTATTAATTTTTTAAGAAAACCCAAACCCCAAACTAAACCCTAAACCTAAACTACCCTAAACCCTAAACCCTAAACTCTAAACTCCTAAATCATATCCTAAACCCTAAATTCTAAACTAAACCCCCCTCCCACCACTGACTACTACTACTTAAACTTTAAACACCACCCATCTTATTAAAATTAAAAGGAAAAAGAGCAAACTAAAACCTAAACCCTAAACCTGACTCTGACCCTGCTAAATCCTAAACCACACCCTCTTTAAACTAAACCACCAAGCCACCCACCACCAAAACTCCACTCTCTGACCTCCCAAACCCAAACTCTGACTGAACTAAACCTAAATTAATAAGATAATAAATAAATAAATAAATCTAAATAAAATATAAAATAAAAAAAATAAAATAAAAAACCTAAACTAAACTAAAAATAAAATAAATCTAAAATAAAAATAAATAAAATATAAACCTAAACATTAAAATATAAATAAAATAAACCAAAATAAAATAAAATAAACTAAATAAAACCTAAACTAAAATAAAAACCAAACTAAAAAAAAAACCTAAACCTAAAATAAATAAAATAAAATAAACCTAAACCTATATTAAAATAAACTAAACAAAATAAATAAAACCTAAAACTAAACTTAAAATAAAAATAAAATTTAAACCTAAAAAAGAAAATAAAAATAAAGATAAACCTAAATCAAATGTAATAAAATAAACTAAAATAAAAACCTAAACTAAAATAAATAAATAAAAGTAAATAAAACTAAAAAAATAAACCTAAATAAAAATAAGAAATAAAATAAACTAAAATAAATAAATAAAATAAACTAAATAAACCTAAACCTATCAGTTTACTTAATTTTTTTTTATAAACAAAACCTTAAACCCTAAATCCTAAAACAAACCCTAAAACCAGACCATAAACTATTATACCATAAACCCTAAAACCCCTAACCCTAAACCATAAACCATAATATAAACAATAAAATAAATTAAAACAAAATTAAACTAAATAAACCTAAAATAAACCTTAAAATAAAAATAAAAAAACTGACTAAAAAAAAACCTAAACCTAAAATAAATAAAATAAATCTAAACCTAAACTAAAATAAATAAACTAAACCTAAACCTAAAAATAAATTAAACCTAAACCCTAAACTAAATAAAATAAAATAAACTAAAATAAACCTAAACCTAAACTAAAAAATAAAACTTAAAATAAACCTAAAATAAAAAAACCTAAACATAAAAAAATAAAATAAAAACTAAACCTAAACCTAAAAATAAAATAAATATAAAACTAACTAAACCTAAAATAAAATAAATTAAACCTAATAAAATAAAATTAAAACTAAATAAAAATAAAAAATAAAAAATAAAAAAAATAAACCCAAAAAAAACTAAACCTAAACTTAAAATAAAATAAACCTAAATGTAAACTAAAATAAATAAAACCTAATCCTAAACCAAAAATAAACTAAATTTAAACCTAAACTAAATAAAATAAAATAAACTAAAAACAAACTTAAACCTAAATAAAACAAACCCTAAAAATAAACCAAAAATAAAACCTAAAACCTAAACCTAAAAAAAATAAAATAAAACCTAAACCTAAAAAATAAAAATAAAACCTAAACCAATAAAATAAAATAAATATAAAACTAAACTAAAAAAAATAATCATAAAACCTAAACCAAAAGGTTAAAATAAATAAACCTAAAATAAATAAACTAAATAAATAAATTAAAAAAATAAACCTAAATAAAATAAAGAATAAAATAAACTAAAATAATTAAAAATAAACTAAATAAACCTAAACATGCCTATTTTCTTAATTAAAACCCTAAACCTCTAAACCCAGGCCTAAAACCTAAACCAAAATCTAAAATAAAATAAAATAAACCAAACTATAACCTAAACCAACCCTAAATGACCCAAAACCCTCCACCCAAATCCTAAACCCTAAACTTAAACTAAACCTAAACCACTCCACCCTACTAAACCTGACCTGCAAAACCATAGCCCAAAGAAACCTAAAACTAAAACCTAAACCTAAACTAAATAAACACATAAAATAAAATAAATAAATAAACCTAAACCTAAGATAAAAATAAAATAAACTAAACCTAAACCTAAAATATAAGATAAAAATAAAACTAAACTAAAATATAAAACTAAAAATTAAAAATAAAATAAATCTAAAATTAAAAAACTTAAATAATAAACCTAAATGTAAAAATAAAAAATATAATAAAGCTAAAATAAAATAAAATAAAACCTAAACCTAAAAATAAACCTAAAAAAAATAAAACCTAATCTTAAACTAAAAATAACTAAATAAACTAAATAAAATAAATGTAAACCTATGTAAAATAAACTAAACTAAAAAAAAATAAATAAAACCAAAAATAAACTTAAACCTAAACTAAATAAAATAAAATAAACTAAAAATAAACCTAAAACTAAACTAAAAAAAAAATAAAATAAAAATAAACATAAAATAAAACATAAAACCTAAACTTGAAAATAAAATAAAACTAAAACTAAACTAAAAATAAACATAAATCTAAACCTTAACCCAGAAAATAAACTAAAATAAAAAATATAAACTAAAATAAATAAACTTAAAATAAATAGATTAAATTAAATAAAAATAAAAAATATACTTGAATAAAAATAAAAAATAAAATAAATTAAAAAATAAAAAATAAACTAAATAGACCAAAACCTATCGATTTACTTAATTTTAAAAAAACCCTAAACCCTAAACTAACCCTAAACACTAAAACCAAAAACCCTAAACATTAAACTAAAACCTAAACCTGAACCCGATCCTAAACCTAAACCAATTCAAATCATTTGAGCATCTTCTCGCTCTTCCATTTTTTTGGTGCTCTGGAGAATTTGTTTGCACTGTGGAGTCGCACCTCCTTTGTCTCCTATGCGGTTGGTAGGATTCCATTTTGATGGCTTTGCTCGCTTTTATTCTCCTTGCATGTGATTGACCATGGGCGTGGTTTGCTTCCCCATTATGGTTTCTGACTCCTTGGGGGTCTCTGGATTAAATCCATCTATGACTTTGAAATCTTTCAAGGATGTTCTTGCTAGAAAGGCCAATTCTATTGGTGAGTCTCTCGAGCTTATCTCTATCTCTTTTTGAGGTGTACCCATAATATGTGTTCTGATTCAATTATGGAAAGGTTTGCTAAACCCTTTGTATTCATGTTGGTGAAGTGTTGCAATTACATATAGCACCTAAAAGAAGGAGTGGAAACATCAAGGCCATCATTGCCACATACCTCTTGTAGCACCTTATTTAATGATGATCATCACGAACCGCATAAAACTTCAAATAATAAATATAACCTAAACACCACATTGAGATATTAAGCTCAGTAAAATAGATAAGGAGGTAAACCAACTAGATATCATTAGACTAGATGGAGCACCACCAAAGCCACCACCAAGAATTACAAACATAATTACTAGGAGCAAACCTGAAAATATGGGAAAAAGTAATAAATTGAGACCAAACAAAGGCAAAAGGAGGCACATAGTTGATAAGGTCATCCATTAAAAGAACATGCAAAGATCAAAAAAAAATAATGCCTAAAGTAATAGTAATAGCAACAAGAATGTTAGGTAGCAAGGTAGCCATCAAAACAGAAAGTAGGAGGTTCATCCACAACCCAACTAAAATCCTAGTAGGTAGAAACCAGAGAAGAATGGGAAAGTAAGCAGTCAGTTCTAAACATAGACTCAAAAAGATTAAGAAAATTATAACCAAGTAAATACTCTTTTAACCAACCCAGCCAGCTAGAGCAACCAATCCAAGCAGCCAGTAAGGTAGGCCACCCTACAATCCACCAAGATAGCCAAGGATTCAAATCATCAAATTTATAACCATTAGTATGAAAGATAGAAGTAGTCATCTAGTCACAAACATTGAAAATATCCCAAGGAAAGCCATAGAAAACACCCACCAATCCAAATCTAAAAAGGAAAATATTCAAATAGCTAGAGCAAAAAGAAAAAGAAAAAGTCCTTTAGGATCAAAAACAATCCAACAAATAGAGATAATAATAATAAGGAACCCAAATAGAGTCATCATCACCCAAGTCCAAAAAACATCCAACAAGTAGTTTTCAACTTTCCAATTCAAAACACATATCAAAAATAAAACCTCAATATTACAATACGTGCACCCAATATTCAAAAGATATAACAATCCAGTTGCATCCAACCTCACACTCATCCAAAACAACTATAAAGTAAGGGTAGGTAGCTACACGAAAATAGTTCTCCAAGCAACAATAAAAAAATAAACAGACCTCAAGGCCACACAACCCCTTTTAGCAGTATGAGCTAAATCCATAAAAAGCTGCCAATAGCCACCTTCAGATGAGCAAGCCCCAACCAAGAAACCCACACCCTAAATAGCACAAGTAAAATTTGAGAGGACAAGCGGTGGGAAGGGTGAGACTCATGATAGAAAGGACCACCAAAAACATTTGGAAAATCCATCCCTAATTAGCAAACAATAAAAGTGATGGGACAACCACCACAGTGGGAAGGTAACAAATCTAGCATGAGCAACACCAAAAGGGAAAAACCCATAGCCAGGCAACACCAGCAACTAGTCAACCATAAATTCCAAAATGAACAAACTAGACTGTAGAGAGATTCAACAAATAAAGAGAACCACACCAACTAGAAGACAGAAAAAAACTAATTACCTCCACCTACTACAAACACCTCTACCAAGGTGGGAGAGAAGACAAACAAAAAATAAACACTATAGCAAAAATCCAATAAATGGAAAGACAACCCCAACCCATCCAAAGAATGGGAAGAACTCAAACTAAAGATTAAAAATATATCTAAGTGAAGAAAAAAACTCAAGACTAAGCTAGCAAAGCATAAAACAAATACTAATCAAAAACACCAACATGGAAGCACCAAAGGTGGAAAGAAGAGCTAAAAGCTTCTAAGATAAGGCAATCCAGCTTTTATCTAGATTCAAAAGACCCTTAAAAGAAAAGGTATGTCATCATTAGAAAACATTTGTAAAAGAAGACTTGGCCCCAAATTGGCAAGAAAGTTACACGAGTTGGCTTACCTATAAATATGAGAAATTTAAAAATTTAGGTTAGAAAGAAGCCTCCTAGTATGATTAAGTAATAATACACTTTAGCATTACCATGAGCATCAGATTTGAGTAATCTAAAAGAAGAAGAGCATCCACTTCAAACCAAATCTTATTAAAACCTTGTTGTAAACAAATGGAATTTCCATGATGAATGCCTTTAAGTTCAACAAATAAAACATAACAAGGCTCTAAAGGGGTAGCAAAAGAAGAGATAACCTTGATGTGATCTCTCAAAATCCCACCACAGCCATAGTAACCATTAAAAATTGAGCCATTAGTGTAAACCTTAATGTAATGATAATTAGGTTTAATCCAGTATATAAATTTTTGGGTAGGAGACATTACAGAGGAAGGTTAATCCCAAATTTCAATGCCATAGACTTGTACCCTTTAAAATTGGAGTGAGTAAGAAGATTGGCTTTGAAAAGAGATAAAATTTTATTTTTGGATCTAGCAATGATACGATTATAATTCATAAGAATATTATGATGCTTTGCATCATTTCTATCCATCCAAATATACCAAAGAATAGTAAAAGCTAAAACAATTTTAACATGACCCTTAGAAGTATAAGAGAAACATGCTTCAAGGAGTTGCATAATAGAAAATGAACCATTAAAATGGAATGTAATAAAAATATTAGCATACTAATTCCACATTCTAGCAACAATAGGGCCATTCACAAAAACATGATCCATACTTTCAATGTGATAGCAATAGTGACATTTAGAGGGGTGATGGAAACCTTTTTTCAAAAGAGTAGCATCCACATCGATATAATGCTTTAGAATGCACCATGTTAAAGCCAAGAAGATGTAGGGACACTAATATTCCAGATTTTAGTAAAAGTAAGGACTTTTATTTAAATCTAATAAAATTTCAAACATCCTTAAAACAAAATCTCCATAAGAAGAATTTTTTAAAGAATTTGGTCGTTCATTAGGAAAGGACAAATTTTAAGTATTTTGTCATTGATCACATTAGGACAAGGTTATTCAATTGAGCCACATCCCACTTATTATTAATAATTAAATGATGAATCTTAAGCACCATAGTGGAATGAGTATTAAGAAGGGAATCAATAAAGCCATGCCCAAGCCAATTGTCTTGCCAAAAGAATGAGGAACCAGAATTGACACCCCAAGAAATTAAATTCTCAGCATTCCATTTGATACTACAAAGTCTTCTCCATACAAGAGAATCCTTAGATTTGAAATCATAAATGAGGGGATGTTTAGCAATATTTAGCATGCATAAACTTTGACCAGTAACTATGTTTATTTCTATAGTTCCAACATATTTTATAGGAAAAATAGTTAATAAAATCCTCTAGTGTTTTGCAACCGAAGCCACCTTCATTATTAGTACTACAACAGTTGTGCTAACTAGCCCAATGTAATCTTTTGATAGATGAATTAGAACCCCAAAAATAATTTATTAAAAAGTCTAATGATCCTTTTAATAATAGAACAGGTAGGAACAATAGTTGACAAGAGATACATAGATGGAGAGCAAAGGTTACTTTTGATCATGATAAGTCTAGCACCAAAGGAAAGTAAATGAAATTTCCATGAGGAGATTTTATTATTTATTTTCTAAATAAATTCATTAAATAAAGATAATCTTTTCATGCCTCTATATAAAGGAGTGCCCAGATACTTGATAGGAAGATTTTGATGAGAAAAACCTGTAATATTCTTGATTACATTGATCTTAGATAAGGAGATAGAAGAGCTAGTAATAAAACAACTTTTATCATGATTGATAATCAAGCTATTCTCCCTACCAAAATGAGTTAAGAACTTACATAATTTTTGTAATATAAAGAGTGGAGGCATTGCAAAATATAATGAAATCATCAGCAAAATTAAGGTGTGAAATGGAAAACCCACTAATGGTTTTATAGTACATGTTAGGCATTCTACTAAACATATGCTCAATACATGCAGAAAGATATTCCACAACAATAATGAAGAGGGCAGGAGAAATAGGGTCCCCTTGCCTTAGCCTAATAGAAGAAGAGAAAAACCATGCACTTCACCATTAAGAAGCATAGAAAACCAAGAATTCTCAATCCCATTCTTAATTAAAGTAATAAATTGATTAGAGAACCCAAATAAAGCCAAAATTTTTTATAGGAAATCCCAACCAATATTATCATAAGCTTTGGAAACCACAGATGATTAAAATGAACCCTATCATGCCTTTGCCAGAGTCTATAATTATTCCAGGTAAATTGAGACCCAGTAAATCCAATGTCAGTAAGATGATAATTAAGGATCATGTTATTAAAATCTTCCATAGAAAATAAGTTCGGAGCATTACCACCAACCCATTCAAAGGAAGAAGAGATAGTATTATAGTCTTCAACCACAAACCAAGGTGCATCAACAGAAGAAGAAAAGCTAATAAGATCCTCCTAAAGAATCCATCTATCATTTCTATTACAAGAAGCATAAACAAATGAACCCAAACAACACAAAATTATCATAAGTAATCTTAACATTGACAACTTGGAATAAATCATCCAAAACCTATAGAACATAGGGACTATTCCAAAATATCCAAATTTTAATGCTCAAGTTAGCAAAAAAATTTCCAAAGCCAATCATTCTAGAAATAAAAGAAATGTTAGAAGGAAGAATAAAGGGTTCCAAGATAGCCAAGAAGGAAATGTTATGAGTACAAACTAAGTTTCTAATTCTATTTCTAACAGAGATGGTACCAATCCCTCTCACATTCCAAATTAAGAAAAAAAATTTATTTTTAGACAGAAGAGCTACATCTAGAAACTCAGGAAAAATTAGAAAATTTAGCTTTAGGAGTTTTATTTTTCTTTCTAAAAATCATTTGAAATTTATTAGTCATATCCATAACATCATAATCAAATAGAGATTGTTCAGGTATATTTTTGGAATAAGGTTGCACATTTAAAACATCATTGCAAGCCACTTCACCTTCTTCCAAATCATTATTATGTTGAAGTATCAGAATAAAAGTTAGTTCAACATTAGAAAAAGAAGCAAGAGAAGGATTAGAGCCATTTAAAGCAAAAGTGCCTAAGTCAGGATTTGCAACTTTATCATTAGTTTGGTCACCATTCAAGCCCTTATCATGGATCACATTTTCTTCAATTATAGGTGGAAAAGAAGCAGGAATGGAATCATTTGAGATAGAATCATCATCCAAAAGTTTTGAAAACATATTATTATCCATATTATTACCAATATTAGGGGATTCAAATAAGGCCCATTAAAAGGTAATGCATCCTTATTAACATGAGACACCCAAAAGTTGATCGCTTAAGAACAAAGCATTGTCCAAAATATGGGAGGATCAAGATAATGTCCCTTGGATTCGTGTAAAGAATTGTCCATAAGAATAGCTGGTTTAACCTAGGGCACCTTCAAATTGGGATCCAAATTATTATGAATGGGTTTAGGTTTCTTAAGGTGAGGATGAACCACAAAGCAATCTGAAATTCCATGACCATGAATTTTGCAATGGGAACAAAAAATAGGAAAATTCTTAAAATCCATTTTTTGCAAATAGCCATATTTCTTTGATCCTAGCCAAATTTCCTTTGGAAATCTTTTATTTATATCCAACTCGACTAGAATCTAAGCAATAGATGAGTATTAAAATAAATCGATCATCTTGAAGAGGATGACAACAACACCCACAATAAAAGAAAATTCATGATTAATGAAATGGACATGCAAATTGGGAAGAGAGATCCAAACTGGAACAATAGGAGATTCCTCCTTAATATCAAAAAGGGCATCCATTTCAACAATTACATCTGAGAATTTAAAACAAAATACGAGCATCAAGAAAAATCACGAGAGTAATGTAAGTCATTGGAAAGCTGAATCAATACATGATGGGAATCAATCAATCTTATAGAAAAAATTCCAAAGAGTTTCAAGCTATGGAAAAATGATCAAATATTCTCCAAAGTAGGATGACGCAAAGAAAATTTACCCACCAAAGTGAATTCAAAGGACTTCACAAGCCTTTCCATAATTAAATTAGAACACATTATCGTGGGTACACCCCGGATGAAAGTCAAGATAAGGTTGAGAGACTCACTAGCATAATTAGCCTTCCGCAAGAACATCCTTCAATGATTTCATGATAGTAATGGATTTAAGACCCCAAAGAATTAGAAACCCAGATGTACCAATCTCGTGGATTTCCCATGGGGAAGGTAAAATGTATCCATGATCAACAACACATGATAGGAGAAGACAGAGAAAACTATCAAACTAGAGTCACCAGCTGAGATGTCCACAAGAAAAGGCATAGAGGGGACACGCCTCCACATGGGAAATAGAATTACCAGAGAACCAAAGAAATAGAGGAGAGAGAAGATGCTCAAACGAGTGGGTTTAGGGTTTAGGGTTTAAGGTTTAAGATTTAAGATTTAGGGTTTAGGGTTTTTTTAAATTAAGTAAACCAGTAGGTTTAAGTTTATTTAGTTTATTTTATTATTTAGGTTTATTTTTATTTTCATTTTATATATTGAATATTTAATTTAGTTTAATATAGGTTTAGGTTTATGTTTATTTTTAATTAGTTTTATTTTATTTTATTTTATTTTGATTTTACTTTTATTTTTTTATTTAGGTTTAGGTTATTTTATTTTTTTTAGGTATAGGTTTTAGGTTTATTTTAGGTTTCATTTAGGTTTAATTTTTTACTTTAGGTTTAGTTTATTTTACTTTATTTTATTTTTATTTAGTTTAGATTTAGATTTAGGTTTTATTTATTTTAGTTTATTTATTTTGTAAGTTTAGGTTATTTTATTTTGTTTATTTTTAGGTTTATTTATTCTTTATTTTCATTTATTTTAGGTTTAGGATTTATTTAGTTATTTTATTTTATTTTATTTTATTTTAGGTATATTTATTTATTTACATGTATTTTATTTTATTTAGGTTTTATTTTAGGTTTATTTTATTTTATTTAGTTTATTTTTTTATTTTATAAATTTTATTTTATATATTTTTTGGTTTAGGTTTAGGTTTATGTTTAGTTTAGGTTTAAGTTTAGTTTATTTTATTTTATTTTTATATATAGGTTTAGGTTATTTATTTATTTAGGTTTTATTTAGTTAGGTGGTTTTATGTTTTTTAGGTAGGGTGGGTGTGGATTTTAGGGTTTGGGGCAGGGTTTTTTAGGTTGGGTAGGGTCTGATTTGGGTTTGGGTTAGTTAGGTTTGGGTTTAGGTTTGGTTTGTATGGTTTTAGGTCATATTTAGGTTATGAGGTTTAGGGTTAGTTTTTTTTTATTTTTATTTTTAAATTAAGCAAACCCAGGGGTTTAATCCATTTAGTTTATTTATTTTTTTATTTTTTTATATAGGTTTTATTTTATTTTATTTAATTTAGTTATTTTATTTTAGGATTATTTATTTTAATTTATATTTTAAATTTTAGTTTACTTTAATTTAGTTTACATTTTTATTTTAGTTTATTTTTTATGTTTAGGTTACGTTTAGTTTACTTTTAATTAGTTTTATTTTTTATTTTATTTTTAGGTTTAGGTTTTATTTTATTTTTATGTTATGTTTTATTTTATTTTATTTTATGTTTTAGGTTTAATTTTAGGTTTATTTTAGTTTTATTTTTAGTTTAGGTTTAGGTTTATTTTAGTATATTTTATTTTATTTTTAGGTTTAGGTTTAGTTTAGTTTATTTTAGATTTTGGTTTATGTTTTATTCTTTAGTTTAGTTTATGTTAGTTTATGTAGGTTATTTTCTTTATTTTAGGTTTAGGTTTTCTTTAGTTGAGGTTTATATTTTATTTATTTTAGGTTTAGTATTTATTTAGTTTATTATTTTAGTCTATTTTATGTTTATTTTAGGATTAGTTTATATTTTATTTAGGTTTTATTTTTAGTTGCTTTTTATATTTTAGTAATTATTATTTATTTTTATGGTTTAGGTTTAGTTTGGTATGATTATTTTTATTATTATTTATGTTATTTTGTTTAGGTTTTTTATTTATTTTATTTTAGGTTTTATTTAGTAGGTCAGGTTTTACTTTTAGGCTTTAGGATTAGTAGGGTTGGTTTGTGTTTTGGGTAGGGTAGGGTAGGTGGTGTAGTTTAGGGATGGTCAGGGTTTAGGTAGGTTTAGGGTTTAGTGTAGGGTAGGTTTAGGGTTGAGGGTTTAGGATTTTGGGTTAGGTCTTTTGGGCATGATTTAATTTTATTTTTTAAATTAAGCAAAGTAGTAGGTTTAAGTTTATTTAGTTTATTTTTGCTATTTTAGTTTATTTTATTTTTATTTTATTTAGGCTTTTTATTTTATTTAGTTTGGTTTATTTCTTTTTTATTTATTTTAGTTTAGGTTTTATTTTAGTTTATTTTAGCTATTTGATTTAAGTTTATTTTTTAGTTTAGTTTTATTTTATTTTATTTTAGGTTTATTTTATCTTTTAGATTTAGGTTTAGGTTTTATTTATTTTTTAGGTTTAGGTTTATTTTTAGGTTTATTTTAGGTTTTATTTTAGTTTAGGTTTAGGTTTTATTTATTTAGTTTAGTTTATGTTATTTTATTTAGGTTTTTTATATTTTAGGTTTAGGTTTTATTTTAGTTTAGGTTTATTTTTATTTATTTTTTTTTGGTTTATTTTTAGCATTAGGTTTTATTTAGTTTTATTTTATTTTATTTTAGGTTTATTTTATTTTATTTTAGGATTAGTTTTATTTTATTTAAGTTTTATTTATTTTAGGTTAGAAAGGTTTTATTTATTTTATTTTAGTTTAGTTTTATTTTATTATTTTTTTATTTTTAGGTCCAGTTTAGGTTAGGTTTAGGTGGAGTGTATGATTCATTTTATATTTTTTATTTTAGTTTAAGTTTTATTTATTTAAGTTTTATTTAGTTTAGTTAGTTTTATTTAGGGTAGGGTTTAGAGTTTAGAGTGGTTTGGGGTAGGTTTTGGGTTTGGGTTTGGGGGGTATGGTTATTGGGTTTGGGTAGGTTTTGGTTTAGGGTTTGGGGTTTGTGGTTAGTGGTTTAAAGTTTAGGAGAGGTTTTTTATTTTTTTAAATTAAGTAAAGTGGGTTTAGGTTTATTTAGTTTATTTCTATTATTTTATTTTATTTTATTTTTTATATCTAGGTTTATTTATTTTTTATTTAGTTTAGATTATTTATTGGTTTATTTATTTTAAGGTTTTATTTTGTTTATGTTTATTTTCTTTAGTTTATTTTTAGTTTAGTTTATTTTATTTTATATTTTAGGATTAGGTTTTATTTATTTTTTAGGTTTAGGTTCAAGTTTTATTTTATTTTAGGTTTAGGTTTATATTTTAGGTTTTATTTTTTAGTTTAGGTTTAGGTTTAGATTTTTAAGTTTAGTTTAGTTTTATTTATTTTAGTTTAGTTTATTTTAGTTTAGGTTTAGTTTATTTTTTTATTTTAGGTTTAGCTTTTTTTTGTTTTTGGTTTTATTTTTATTTATTTTAGGTTTTATATTTATTATTTTGGTTTATGTTTTATTTAATTTTTATTTTATTTTATTTTAGTTTATTTTATTTATTTTAGGTTTTAATTTTATTTAGGTTTTATTTTAGTTTGTTAAGGTCATTTAGTTTATTTTAGTTTAGTTTTTATTTTATTACTATTTTTTTAGGTTAGGTTTTGTATGATTTTATTTTACATTATTTTATTTATTTTATTTTGGATTAACTTTTATTTATTTTATTTTTTAGGTTTTATTTAGTTTAGTTTAGGTTTTATCTTTTAGGTATTTTTAGGGTGGGGTTTAGGTTTAGTTTAGGTTTAGGGTTGGGTGGGTTTAGTTTATGGTTTAGGGTTTAGGGTTTATGGTTTAGGAGTTTAGGTTTAGGGTTTAGGGTTGGTTTAGTTTTGGGTAGTTTAGGGTTTAGTTTAAGGTTTAGGGATTTTTTATTATTTTTATTTTTCAAATTTAGTAAACTAATAGGTTTAGGTTTATTTATTTTATTTAGTTTATTTGAATAAAAAATGGGCATAATATTTTTTCAAAGTTTAATGAAAACATTAGAGGTGTCCTGTTTATTTCTAATAAAATTTCAAACCTCTTTAAGAACGAAATCACCATTGTAAGAAAGCTTCATAAAGGATTTGATCTTTATTAGAAAGATAGTGATGTTCCAAAACTTATCAAAATAAAATAGAATGTAGTTCTCAAGTTTTTTTCATTCCAATTATTAAATTGGGTTGTAGGTTTAGGTTAGTTTTAGGGATTAGGGTTTAGGATTTATGGCTTAGAATTTAGGGTTTAAAGTATTTTTTAAGAAAAATTTAAGTAAACTAGGTTTAGGTTTATTTACTATATTTAGTTTACTTTTATTTATTTATTTTTAAGATTTATTTTAGGGTTTAGGGTTTTAGGGTTTAGGGTTTAGGATTTAGGGTTTAGGTTTAGGGTTTATGGTTTATGGTTTAGGGTTTAGGTTTTAGGTTTAGGGTTTTGAGTTTAGGGTTTTTTTAATAATTGAGAATAAATTCAGATTCAACATTTCTTATTTTTGATTCATCGACCAACGCACCAAGTTTTAAAGGAACAAGTGCGACATAAATAAAAATTAGCACGCTGTAGATCAAACTAAAATCCTAGATAATAAGAACCATCTCTACTATAAAGACATAGTTCCATAAGCAATTAGATCGGTCATTCTTGAGTTCCCATCAACCACCATAATCTCTCGATCAAATAAAAAAAATCCACCATCATATCCCCGATCTCTCGCTCTACCACCACCATTTAACATGGCTCTGCCTCCACAACCACCATTGTTACCACCTCCATATCCACCAGCACCTCCAGATCCCCCACCACTATTATGATAACCACCGCCTCCACCTTCACCTCCACTACAAGATCTAGACCGAGCCTGGTTGATGGTGATGTTCCTGCCATCAAGGTTATGCCCATTCTTATCATTTAGGTTTATTTTTTATGTTTAGATTTTTTTATTTAGTTTTTATTTTATTTTATTTTAGGTTTATTTTATTTTTATTTTACATTTAGTTTTTCTTTCATTTAGGATTTTTATTCTTGGGTTTATTTTATTTTTTTAGTTTAGTTTTGGTTTTTATTTAATTTATTTTAATCTATTTTGATTAGTTTATTTTATTTAATTTTCAGGTTTAGGTTTACATTTTAGTTTTAGTTTAGTTTTGCATTGTATTTTATTTCATTATTATATTTAAGTATAAATTTTTTATATTTTTTATTTCCAAGTTTTATTTAGTTTAGTTTTAGGTTTTTAGGTTTTTAGGGTTTAGGTTTTAGGGTTTAACATTTTAGGGTTTAGGGTTTTAGAGTTTAGGGTTTATGGTTTATGGATAGGTTTAAGGTTTAGGGTTTTAGTTTAGCTTATGGTTTAGGGATTTTAGGGTGGCTTAGTGTAGGGAGTTTAGGGTTTAGTATTTTTAAAAATTAACTAAACCAAGTAGGTTTAAGTTTATTTAGATTATTAATTTATTTAGTTTTTTTTATTTTATTTTATTTATGTTCATTTTATTTATATTAAGTTTAGTGTATTTATTTTAGGTTTTTATTTTAATTTAGGTTTTATTTTAGTTTATAGGTTTTGGTTTAGGTTTATTTTTAGTTGAGTTATATTTTTATTTTATTTTTAAGTTTAATTTTATTTTTTATTTTAGGTTTAAGTTATAGGTTTTTATTTTAGTTTATTATTAGGTTTTATTTTTTTAGTTTAGGTTTATTTTTAGTTTATTTTATTTTATTTAGTTTAGGTTCAGGTTTCGGTTTAGTTTATTTTTAGTTTAGGTTTAGATTTTATTTATTTTAGTTTAGTTTATTTTAGTTTAGGTTTAGGTTTATTTTATTTTTATTTTAAGATTAGGTTTTTATTTTTGGTTTATTTTTTATATTGAGGTTTTTATATAATTATTATTTTATTTTATTTTATTTAGGTTTATTTTATTTTTATTTTTAAATTTAGTTTTTATTTTGTTTAGGTTTTTAATTTTTTAGTTTACTTTAGGTTTTTATTTATTTTATTTTAGTTTAGTTTCATTTTTTTATTTTATTTTCCATAGGAGGTTTAGGTTTAGGTTTATGTGTATTTTATTTTATCTTTTAATTTTATTTGGTCTTTTTTTTATTTATTTTATTTTAAGATTTATTTAGTTTAGGTTTATGTTTAAGCTCTTTAGGGTTTAGGTTAAAAATAGATTTAAGTTTAGGGTTTAGTTTAAGTAGGGTTGGGTAGGTTTTGGGTTTGGTTTAAGGATTTAGGTTTTATGGGGGGTTTAGGGTTTAGTTTTTATTTAGAGTTTAGGGTGGGTTTTAGGGTTTAGGTTTAGGGTTTGAGTTTAGGTTTTAGTTTAGGGTTTAGGGTTTTGGGTTTAGGTTTAGGTTAGTGTTGTTAAGGGTTTTGGTTTATTTTATTTTTTATTTTTTTTTTTATTTTTTTTTTGTGGTTTAGGATTTAGGGTTTAAGTTTTAGGTTTAGGGTTCAAGTTTTAGTAGGGTTAAAAATTTTGGTTTCTTTTAGAGAACAAATTCATATTCAACATTTCTTCTTTTTGATTTCATCAACCAAGTAACACACCAAGTTTTCTAAGACACGAGCGATGACATAGATCAAAAATGAGCATGCATTGAGCGAATCAAAAACCCTAGATAACTAGAACCGTCTCTAACTTAAAGACATAGTTCCATAAGCAGCAGATTGGATCAGCCATTTTTCAATTTCTTCATCTCCCATCTGAACAACCCCAGCCTCTTGTGTAGGATCAACCATCATATCGGATCTCTCCATCCCCAACCACCATGGGTATAACATAATGCTACTCCTCCCGCCCATAACCACCATGTGGCCCACCACCTCCATATCCACCAACACCTCCAGATCCCCAGACCACTATGGTAACCATGCTTTGCCTCTCATAGATCTGAGAGCTGGTTGACAATGATGTTCTTGCCATCGAGGTTCTGCCCATTCTTAGGGTTTAGTTTATTTTAAAGTTTATTAGGTTTATTTTTTTAATTTATTTAGTTACGTTTATATTAGGGTTTGGGGTTTGGGATTTAGGGTTTAGGGTTTAGGTTAGGGTTTAGTTGGTTAGGGTTTAGGGTTTAGTGTTTGGGATTAGGGTTGGTTTTAGTGGTTTAGGTTTATAGGTTATAGGTATGGGAGTTTTATGCATAGAGGGTTTTAGGGTGTAGTTTAGGTTTAGGGTATGGTTTAGTGTTTAGGGTTTAGGGTTTAAGGTTTAGGGTTTAGGGTTTAAGATTGGTTTAAGATTTTTTTAGAACCAAGGTTTAGGTTTATTTAGTATATTTATTTTTTTAATTTAGTTTTATTTTATTTTTTATTTTATGTTTAGTTTTATTTTATTTATGTTTTAGTTTTAGGTTTATTTTATTTTTAGTTTAGTTTAGGTTTTATTTATTTTACTTGATTTTACTTTTTTTACTTTTATTTTATTTTATTTTGGTTTAGGTTTGGGTATTTTAGTTTAGGTTTTATTTTATTTAATGTTTTATCTTATTTAGGTTTAAGTTTTTTTAGGTTTTATTTAGTTTATTTTAGGTTTTTGGTTTTGGTTTTGGGTTTAGAGTTTGTTTAAGGTGGGTTTTAGGCTTTGGGTTTTAGTTATGGTTTATTGGGTTTTTTTAAATCAGTAAACAAGTAGGTTTAGGTTTATTTAGTTTATTTTTATTTATTTTAGTTTATTTTATTTATTATTTTATTTATGTTATTTATTTTAATTAGTTTATATTTATTTTAGGTTTTTATTTTAGTTTATTTTTAAGTTTAAGTTTATTTTTTAGTTGAGTTTTTATTTTATTTTAGTTTTATGTTTTACTTTTAATTTTAGGTTTAGGTTTAGTTTTAGGTTTAGGTTTAGGTTTTATCTTAGGTTTATTTTAGGTCTTATTTTTTAGTTTAGGGTTTATTTTAGTTTATTTTATTTTATTTAGTTTAGGTTTAGGTTTGTTTATTTTAGGTTTAGGTTTAGGTTTTATTTTAGTTTAGGTTTAGATTTATTTTATTTTATTTTATTTTATTTTAGGTTTAGGTTTAGGTTTTGTTTCTTATTTATTTTACATTTTACTTTTAGGTATATTTTGGTGGTTTAGTTTATTATTTTATTTTATTTTATTTTATGGTTTATTTATTTTTATTTTATGTTTAGTATTTATTTTTATTTAGGTTTTTTATTCTTAAGTTTATTTTATTTTTTAGTTTAATTTAGGTTTTAATTATTTAATTTTAGTTTTTTATTTTTATATTTTAGTTTAGGTTTTGCTTTATTTAGGCACACTTTTATTAATTTTATTTTGAAGCTCATTTAGCTTGAAGGTTTATGTCTCTGGCTCATGATTGTGATTTCAGGTTTGTGGATTGGTTTAGGTAGGGTTTAGTGTTTAATGGTTTATGATTTTAGTCCTTAGGGTTTAGGGTTTAGTGTTTAGGCTTTTGGGTTTAGAGTTTTTAGTGTTTAGGGTTTAGGGTTTAGGGTTAGTTTGGAGTTTAGGGTTTATGGTTTTAGGGTTCAAGGTTTAGGATTTAGGGTTTAGGGTTTAGGGTTATGGTTTGGGATTCAGGTTTAGGGTTTAAGGTTTTGGGCATAGGGTTTAGTTTTTTTATGGTTTAGGGGTTAGGTTTGTAGGTTTAAGGTTTAGAGTTTAGGGTTAGTTTTAGGGTTTAGGGGTTTAGGGTTTACAATTTAAAAAAAAATTAAGTAAACTGCCAGGTTTAGGTTTCTTTAATTTATTTAGTTTATTTTTAATTTATTTTAGTTTATTTTGTTATATATTTTATTTAGGTTTTTTATTTTTATTTAGTTTGGTTTATGTATTTTAGGTGTATTTATTTTGTTTGGGTTTTTTATTTTAGTTTACTTTTTAGGTTTAGGTTTTATTTTTTATTTTTATTTTTAGGTTTAGGTTTTTATTTTTATTTTTTTAGGATTAGGCCGTAGATTTTTATTTTAGGTTTATTTTTAGGAATTATTTTCTAGTTTAGGTTTAGGTTTATTTTTAGTTTATTTTATTTTATTTAGTTTAGGTTTAGGTTTAGGTTTAGTTTATTTTAGGTCTTGGTTTAGGTTTTATTTATTTTAGTTTACTTTATTTTAGTTTAGGTTTAGGTTTATTTTATTTATTTTATTTTTATTTTAGGTTTTTTTTTAATTTAGGGTTTAAGTTTTATTTTTTATTTATTTTACATTTTACAATTTGGTTTATTTTTTTGGGTTCAAGTTTTATTTAGTTTTATTTTATTTTATTTTAAGTTTATTTATTTTTTTTTTACATTTAGTTTTATTTTATTTAGGTTTTTTCTTAGTTTATTATATTTTCTTAGTTTAGTTTAGGATTTTATTTATTTTATTTTATTTATTTTTTTAGGTTTAGTTTTAAATTTTTATTTGATTTTATTTTCTTCTTTTATTTAGGTTTATGTTTTAGGGTGGTTTATGGTTTCTTTTTAAAATTAAGTAAACCGGTAGGTTTAGGTTTATTTAGTTTATTTAGTTTACTTTTTATATATTTTAGTTTTTTTATTTAGGTTTTATTTTTATTTTTATGTATTTTGGTTTATTTATTTTATGTTTATTTATTTTAGTTTGGTTTTTTTTATTTTGTTTTTTAGGTTTAGGTTTAGGTTTATGCTTATTTTTTAGGTTGGTTTTATATTTATTTTATTATTTAGGTTTAGGTTTTATTTTATTCAGTTTAGGGTTTAGGTTTAGTTTATTTTAGGTTTAAGTTTAGGTTTTATTTTTTATTAATTTTTAGGTTTGTTTTTGGATTTAGGTTATTTTTATTTTATGTTTAGTTTTTATTTTATTTAGGGTTTTTATTTTTAGGTTTATTTTATTTTTTTATTCAGTTTAGGGTTTTATTTATTTTATTTTAGTTTACTTTTTATTTTTATTTTATTTTATTTTTAAGTTTAGTTTTAAGTTTTATATTAGGCTTTTATTTTATTTTATTTTTTTATTTTATTTAGGTTTAGGTTTTTTATTTATTTTATTTTTTTGTTTTATTTAGTTTAGGTTTAGGTTTTTAGGTTTTTATGATTTAGGGTTTAGGGTTTAGGTTTTAGGGTTTAGTGTTTAGGGTTTTATGGTTTAGGGTTTAGGGTTTAAGGTTTAGGGTTTTAAGCTTTAGGGTTTAGGGTTTATGATTGTAGTTTTAGGGTTTAGGGTTTAGGGTTTGAGTTAATTTTAGGGTTTAGGGTTTTGGGTTTTCGGTTAGGGTTATTTTTTTATATTTTTTATATTTTTTATTTAAAATTAAGTAAACTTGTAGGTTTAAATTTATTTAGTTTATTTTTTATTTTTTATTTTTTTAGGTTTATTTTTATTTTTATTTAGTTTAATTAATTTATTTTAGTTTAGTTTTTTATGTTATTTTACTTTTTAGGTTTAGGTTTATTTTTTAGTTTAGTTTTATTTTTATTTTATTTTTTTTAGGATTAGGTTTTATTTTTACT
Source organism: Cymbidium sinense (assembly GCA_021442155.1). Taxonomy (NCBI): domain Eukaryota; kingdom Viridiplantae; phylum Streptophyta; class Magnoliopsida; order Asparagales; family Orchidaceae; genus Cymbidium; species Cymbidium sinense. Next base: position 10,630 of record JAKCPB010000314.1, on the reverse strand, counting down.
TTTAGTATTGTTTTATTTTAGGTTTTATTTTTTTTAGTTTAGGTTTAGGTTTATTTTAGTTTATTTTATTTTATGTGTTTAGGTTTAGGTTTAGGTTTAAGCTTAGTTTATTTTATGTTTAGGTTTAGGTTTCATTTTTTTTAGTTTAGTTTATTTTAGTTTAGGTTTAGGTTTATTTTATTGTTATTTTAGGTTTAGTTTTTTTTTTTAGTTTAGGGATTAATTTTTATTTTTTATTTATGTTTAGGTTTTATTTTTAGGTTTATTTTTTTAGGTTTAGGTTTATTTAGTATTTATTTTATTTTATTTTAAGTTTATTTTTTATTTTAGGTTTTTATTTTATTTAGGGTTTTTAGTTTTTTAGTTTAGTTTAGGTTTTTATTTATTTTAATTTAGTTTAGTTTTTATTTTTGTTTAATTTTCTTTTTAGGTTTAGGTTTAGGTTTAAGTTTAGGTTTGGTTTTAGTTTAGGTTTTTATTTTATTTTATCTTAGTTTAGGTTTATTTATTTAATTTATTTTTAAGTTTTATTTAGTTTAGGTTTAGGGTTTAGGGTTTAGGGTTTAGGGTTTGGGGTTTAGGGTTTAAGGTTTAGGGTTTAGGGTTTATGTTTAGGGTTTAGAGTTTAAGTTTTAGGGTTTATATGGTCTAGGGTTTAGCATTTTAAGGTTTAGGCTTTTTAGGGTTTAGAGTTAGTGTTTTTGTTTTATTTTTTTTAATAGAGAACAAATTAATATTCAACATTTCTTCTTTTTCATGTCATCAGCCAAGTAACACAACAAGTTTTCCAAGACATAAGCGAGGACATAGATATAAAATGAGCACGCATAGAGCAAATCAAAAACACTAGATAGTTAGAACTGTCTCTACTCTAAAGACACAGTTTCATAAGTAGTATCAGAATGACCATTCTTCAGTTTCTCCAGTTCCCATCAGAACCACCCCCCTCTCTAGGGATCGCCATCATATCCTCAATCTCTCCCTCTACCACCACCACCATGGTTGTTACGCATCGTTTCCTCCTTCCCTTCCTGCTTGCTCAGACCTTCTCCCAACACCTCTCCGGATCCTCCACCACTGTGATAACTACTGCCTCCACCTTCTCCTCCACAGTCAGATCTAGCCTGACCATTCTTAGGGTTTAGCTTTATTAGGTTTTATGGTTTAGGTTTATTTTTTAATTTATTATTTTCTTTAGGTTTAGGTTTGGGGTTTGGGGTTTAGGTTTAGGGTTTAGGTATAAGATTTTAGAATTTAGGATTTTAAGGTTCAGGGTTTAGGGTTAGGGTTTAGGGTTTAGGGTTTTGTGTTTAGGCTTTAGGGTTTAGGCTTTAGGGTTTAAGGTTGTAGGTTTAGGGTTAGCTTTATGGTTTAGGGTTAGGGTTTAGGGTTTAGGTTTAGGGTTTAGCATTTAGGGTTTAAGGTTTAGGTTTTTTAAAAAAAAAGTAAGTAAACTAGTGGGTTTAGCTTTATTTAGTTTATTTTTTATTTATTATAGTTTATTTCATTTTTATTTTATATAGTTTATTTTTTATTTTTATTTAGTTTAGTTTATTTATTTTAGGTTAGGTTTTTTGTTTATTTATTTTTTAGGTTTAGGTTTAGGTTTACGTTTATTTTATAGTTTAGTTTTATTTTTATTTTATTTTTTAAGTTTATTTTTTTATTTTTAGGTTTAGGTTTAGGTTTTAGGTTTTATTTTAGGTTTATCTTTAGGTTTTACTTTTTTAGTTTAGGTTTAGGTTTTGTTTTTTAGGGTTTAGGTTTAAATTTTATTTATTTTAGTTTAACTTTAAGTTTTTATTTTTTTATTTTATGTTTAGGGTTTATGTTTTATTTTTATTTATTTTAGGTTTATTTTTTAGTTTAAATTTTGATTTAGTTTTATTTTATTTTATTTTAGGTTTATTTTCTTATTTTAGGTTTATTTTTTATTTTATTTAGGTTTTCCAATTTTTTACTTTAGTTTAGGTTTTTATTTATTTTATTTTAGTTATGTTTTAATTTTTTATTTTATTTTGTTTTTAGGTTTAGGTTTTAGTTTAGGTTTTTATTTTATTTTTATTTTTATTTTATTTTTAAGTTTTAGTTACTTTAGGTTTAGGTTTCTAGCTTTTTAGGGTTTAGGGTTTGGGGTTTAGGGTTTAGGGTTTAGGGTGTAAGGTTATAGGTTTAGGGTTTGGGGATTAGGGTTAGTTTTGGGATTTAGGGTTTAGGGTTTAGGGTTTAGGGTTTAGGATTGAGAGTTTAGGGGTTTTTTTTAAAAAACTAAGTAAAGTAGTAGGTTTAGGTTTATTCAATTTATTTTTTGTTTATTTAAGTTTAATTAATTTTTATTTAGGTTTATTTTTTATTTTTATTTAGTTCAGTTTATTTATTTTAGATTATGTTTTTATTTTAGTTTATTTTTTAAGTTTATATTTATTTTTTAGTTGAGTTTTTTTTAAGGTTTTGGCTTTATTATTTATTTATTTTTTTAGTTTTAGGTTATAGGTTTTTATTTTTGGATTATTTTTCAGGTTTTATTTTTTAGTTGAGGTATAGGTTTATTTTTAATTTATTTTATTTTTTTTAGTTTAGGTTAAGGTTTAGGATTAGTTAATTTTAGGTTTAGGTTTAGGTTTAGGTTTTATTAATTTTAGTTTAGGTTTATTTTATTTTGTTTATTTTATTTTTATTTTAGGTTAAGGTTTTTTTTGTTTAGCGCTTAGGTTTTATTTCTTATTTATTTTTAGGTTTTATTTCAAGGTTTATTTTTTAGTTTTAGGTTTTTATTTAGTTTTAATTTTATTTTCTTTAAGGTTTATTTTAATTTTCTTTTAGGTTTAGTTTTTATTTTATTTAGGTTTTTTAGTTTTTAGTTTAGTTTAGGTTTTTATTTATTTTATTTTAGTTTTTTTTTAATTTTTTATTTTATTTTATTTTTAGGTTTAGTTTTAGGTTTTGGTTTAAGTTTTAGTTTATGTTTTTATTTTGTTTTATTTTATTTTTTTATATTCATTTAGGTTTATTTATTTATTTAATTTTTAGTTTTATTTAGTTTTAGTTTAGGTTTTTAGCTTTTTAGGGTGTAGGGTGTAGGGTTTAGGGTTTAGGGTTTAAGGTTTAAGGTTTAGGTTTTATGTTTAGGGTTTAAGTTTTTTTTTTAACAGAGAACAAATTCATATGCAACATTTCTTCTTTTCGATTTCATCAACCAAGTAGCACCTCAAGTTTTCTAGGACCCAAGTGACATAGATAAAAAATGAGCACCCATAGAGGAAATCAAAATACATAGATGAGTAGAGCTATCTCTACTGTAGAGATAGTTCCATGGCGATGATTAGATCGCCATTCTTGGTTCTAATTCCCAGAACCACCCTCTCAGTAGCGAGGATTAGCTATTATATCCCCTATCTCCTCTCCTCATGCACTTTGCCAAATCTAAACTAAGCCTAGTTGATGGTTATGTTCCTGTCATCAAGGTTCCTCTCATTCTTATGGTTTAGAGTTAGTTTAGGGTTTAGGTTTTAGAGCTAGTTTAGGGTTTAGGGATTAGGGTTAGTTTAGGGTTTAGGTTTATTTTTTTAAGTAAACTAGTATGTTTAGGTTTATTTAGTTTATTTTTTATTTATTTTAGTTTATTTTATTATTAATTTTATTTAGTTTTATTTTTTATTTAGTTAAGTTTATTTATTTTAGCTTTTTTTTTTACTTTAGGTTTTTTATTTTAGTTTATTCTTTTACGTTTAGGTATATTTTTTTAATTGAGTTTTATTTTTATTTTATTTTTTTGGTTTTGGTTTTATTTTTTATTTTTAGGTTTAAGTTTATGTTTTTATTTTATTTTTTTAGGTTTAGGTTTTAAGTTTTATTTTAGGTTTTATTTTTTAGTTTAGGTTTAGGTTTATTTTTAGTTTATTTTATTTTATTTAGTTTAGGGCTTAGGTTTAGTTTATTTTAGGTTTAGGTTTTATTTATTTTATTTTAGTTTATTTTAGTTTAGGTTTATGTTTATTTTAATTTATTTATTTTAGGTTTAGGTTTTTTTTTAGTTTAAGGTTTAGGTTTTATTTTTAGGTTTATTTTTTTGAGTTTAGGTTTTTATTTAGTTTTTATTTTATTTTATTTTAGGTCTCTTTTAATTTTATTTTACCTTTAGTTTGTATTTTATTTAGGTTTTATTTTTTTTGGTTTAGTTTAGGTTTTATGTATTTTATTTTGTTTAATTATTATTATTATTTTATTTTACATTTATGTTTAGGTTTAGGTTTTAGGTTAGGTTATTTATTTATTTATATTTATTTATTATATTTATGTTTAGGTTTACTTATTTATTTTATTTTTAAGTTTTATTTAGTTTAGGTTTAGGTTTTAGTTTTTTAAGTTTTAAAGGTTTAGGGTTTAGGGATTAGGGATTAGGGTTTACAGTTTAGGGTTTAGGGTGAAGGGTTATAGGTTTTAGGGTTTAGGATTTAGGGTTTAGGGTTTAGGGTTTGGGGTTTAGGGTTTAAGGATTAGGGTTTAGGGTTTAGAGTTTAGGGTTTAGGGTTTGGGTTTAGGGTTTAGGATTTAGGGTTTAAGGTTTAGGGTTTAAGTTTAGGGTTGTAGGTTTAGGGTTCAAGGTTTAGGGTTTAGGGTTAGGGTTTTTTTTTAAAAAAATTTTTAAATTTTTTTAAATTAAGTTAACTTATAGGTTTAAGTTTATTTAATTTCTTAAATTTTCTTTTTTTATTTATGTTAATTTATTTTTTTTATTTAGATTTATTTTTATTTTTATTTAGTTTAGTTTATTTATTTTAGTTTAGGTTATTTATTTTAGTTTATTTTTTAGGTTTAGGATTAGGTTTATGTTTATTTTTTAGTTTAGTTTTGTTTTTATTTTTTTTAAAGGTTATGTTTTATTTTTATTTTTAGGTGTAGGTTTTGGTTTTTATTTTATTTTTTAGGTTTAGGTTTTAGGTTTTTATTTTAGGTTTATTTTTAAGTTTTATTTTTTAGTTTAGGTTTAGGATGATTTTTGGTTATTTTAGGGTTTAGGTTTAGGTTTAGCTTCAGTTTATTTTAGTTTTAGGTTTCAGTTTTATTTATTTTAGTTTAGTTTATTTTAGTTTAGGTTTAGGTTTATTTTATTTTTTTTAGGTTTTATTTTTTTAGTTTAGGGTTTAGGTTTTATTTTTTAGGTTTAGATTTTTATTTAGTTTTTATTTATTTTATTTTATTTTTATTTTAGGATTAGTTTTTATTTTATTTAGGGTTTTATTTTTTTTACTTTAGTTCAAGTTTTTATTTATTTTATTTTAGTTTTGTTTTTATTTTTTATTTTATGTTCATTTTAAGTTTAGGTTTAGGTTTTAGGTTAGGTTTTTATTTTATTTTGATTTAGGTTTTTATTTATTTTATTTTTAGATTTTATTTAGTTTAGGTTTAGGTTTTTAGCTTTTTAGGGTTTAGGATTTAGGGTTTAGGGTTTAGGGTTAGTTTAGGGTTTAGGGTTTAGGGCTTCGAGTTTAGGGTTTTGGATTTAGGGTTTAGGGTTTAGGTTTAGGGTTTAGGGTTTAGGTTTAGGGTTTAGGTTTAGGTTTAGGTTTTGGGTTTAGGGTTTAGGGTTTTTATGGTTTAGGGTTTAAGGTTTAGGTTTTAGGTTTTCGGTTCTAGTTTTAATTTTGGGTTTAGGGTTTTTGGTTTTTTTTAATAAAGAACAAATTCACATTCAACATTTTTTATTTTCAATTTGATCATCCAAGTAACACACCATGTTTTTTAAGACACAAGTGACAACATAGATAAAAAGTAACCATGTATAGAGCAAATTAAAACTCTTAGCTAACTAGAACCGTCTCTACTGTAAAGACATAATTTCATAAGCAGTAGATCGGATTGGTCATTCTTTAGTTTCTCCAATTCCCATCAAAATAACCCCAACCTCTTGAGTAGCTGGATCCACCATCGTATCCCTGATCTCTCCCTCTGCCACCACCGCGGCTGTAAAGTCCATCGCTCCTCCCACCTCCATAACCTCAACTACTCTCACCACCATCTCCATTTCCACCACCACCTATAGATCTTCCACCAACACTACAATATCCTCTGGCTCTGCCTTCGCCTCCACCACCAGATCTTGACTGTGCATGGTTGCCAATAATGTTCCTGCCATCAAGGTTTTGCCCATTCTTAGGGTTTAGGTTTATTAGTTTTAGGGTTTAGGTTTATTTTTTTAATTTATTTAGTTACTTTAGGTTTAAGTTTAGGGTTTGGGGTTTAAGGTTTAGTGTTTAGGTTTAGGGTTTAGGGTTTAGGGTTTAAGGTGTTAGGTTTACTGTTTATGGTTTAGGGTTTAGGGTTTTAGTGTTTATGCTTTTAGGGTTTAGGATTTAGGTTTAGGGTTTGGGGCTTGGGGTTTAGGGTTTAGGGTTTAGGGTTTATGGTTTGGTGTTTAGTGTTTTGGGTTTTGTATTTTTCAAAGGTTAGGGTTTAGGGTTTAAGGTTTAGGTTTTAGGTATAGGGTTCAGGTTTTACTTTTGGATTAAAGGTTTTTGGTTTTTTTAATTATGAAGAAATTTAGATTCAACATTTCTTCTTTTTGATTTCATCAATAAAGTAACACACCAAGTTTTCTAAGACACAAGCAATGACATAGATAAAAAATGAGCATGCATAGAGCAAATCAAAAACCCTAGATAACTAGAATCATCTCTATTATAAAGACATAGTTTCATAAGTATCAAATCAGATCAATCATTCTTTAGTTTCTCCAGTTCCCATCATAACCACCCCAGCATCTCGAGTAGCGGGATCCCCCATTTCATCCTCGATCTCTCCCTCCACCACCATCGCGGTTGTAACCTCCATTACTCCTCCCACCTCCAGAACCACCACTGCTCTGACCACCACCTCCATATTCACCAGCACCTCTAGATCCCCCACCACCATTGTGATAACCGCCTCCTCCACCTTCCTCCACATGATCAAAATTGAGCTTGGTTGATGATGATGTTTTAGCTGTCAGGTTTTCCCATTCTTAGGGTTTAGGTTTAGGTTTGGTTTTAGGATTTAGGTTTACTTTTATTTTATTTAGTTACTTTAGGTTTAGGTTTTGAGTTTGGGGTTCAGGGTGTAGGGTTTAGGGTTAAGGTTTAGGGTTTAGTGTTTAGTGTTTAGGGTTTAGGGTTATAGGTTTAGGGTTTAGGGTTTAGTGTTAATTTTAGGATTTAGGGTTTAGGGTTTAGGGTTTAGGATTTAGGGTTTAGAGTTTAGGATTTAGGGTTTAGGTTTTTTTTAAAAATTAAGTAAACCGGTAGGTTTAGGTTCATTTTATTTATTTTTTATTTATTTTATTTTTTAATTTTATTTAATTTAATTTATTTATTTTAGATTTAATTATTTAGTTTATATTTTTATTTTAGTTTATTCTTTTAGGATTAGGTTTGTTTTTTAGTTCAATTTTATTTTATTTTTTTAGGTTTAGGTTTTATTTTTATTTTAGGTTAAGGTTTAGGTTCTTATTTTATTTTTTTTAGGTTTAGGTTTTAGGTTTTATTTTAGGTTTATTTTGAGTTTTATTATTTTAGTTTAGGTTTATGTTTATTTTTGGTATATTTTACTTTATTCAGTTTAAGTTTAGGTTTAAGTTTTAATTATTTTAGTTTAGTTTTAAGTTTATTTTATTTTTGTGTTAGGTTTTGGTTTTTTTTTCAATTTAGGGTTTAGGTTTTATTTTTTATTTATTTTTAAGTTTTATTTTTAGGTTTATTTTTTAGGTTTAGGTTTTTATTTAGTTTTTATTTTATTTTATTTTATGTTTAGTTTTTATTTTATTTAGGTTTTTTATTCTTAGGTTTATTTTATTTTTTTGTTTAGTTTAGGTTTTCTTTATTTTATTTTAGTTTATTTTTTATTTTTTATTTATTTTAGGTTTAAATATAGGTTTAGTTTATTTTTATTATATTTATTTAGGTTAAGGTTTTTTATTTTTTTATTTTTAGGTTTTATTTAGTTTAAGTTTAGGTTTTAAAGTTTTTTGGATTTAGGGTTTAAGGATTAAGGTTTTAGGGTTTAAGGTTTTAGGGTTTAGGGTTTAGGGTTTAGAGTTAGGGTTTAAGGTTTAAGGTTTAGGATTTAGTGCTTAGGCTTTTAGGGTTTAGCATTACTAGGGTTTAGGGTTTAGGATTTAAGGTTAACTTTGGGTTTATGGTTAATTTAGGGTTTAGGGTTTAGGGTTTAGGGTTTAGGGTTTTAGGATTAGGCTTTAGGGTTTATAGTTTTTAGGGTTTAGGGTTTAGGGTTTTTTTGGGTTATAGGTTTAGGGTTTTAGGTTTAGGGTTTAGGGTTTATGGTTTAGGGTTTAAGCTTTAGGGTTTAGGGTTGAGGATCATTAAAAAAAGATTAAGCAAACTAGTAGGTTTAGGTTTACTTAGTTTATTTTTTATTTAATTTTAGTCTATGAATATATTTTTTATTTTAGTGTTTTTTTTTAGGATTAGGTTTAGGTTAATGTTTATTTTTTAGTTTAGTTTTATATTTTTTATAGGTTTTCATTTTATTTTTATTTTTTTCATTTACGTTTACATTTTTTTTTCTTAGGTTTAGATATTTGGTTTTTATTTTAGGTTTATTTTTAGGTTTTATTTTTTTTGTTTAGGTTTAGGTTTATTTTTAGTTTATTTTATTTTATTTAGTTTAGGGTTTAGGTTTAGTCTATTTTAGGTTTAGGTTTAGGTTTTATTTATTTTAGTTTAGTTTATTTTAGTTTAGGTTTAGCTTTATTTTATTTTATTTATTTCAGGATTTTTTTTTAAGTTTAGGGTTTAGATTTTTTTAAAGTTTAGGGTTTCAGTTTTATTTTTAATTTATTTTTAGGTTTATTTTTTAGGTTTAGATTTTTATTTAGTTTTTATTTTATTTTATTTTAGGGTTTATTTTATTTTTATTTTATGTTTAGTTTTTATTTTATTTAGGTTTTTTATTTTTAAGTTTATTTTATTTTTTAGTTTTTTTTATGTTTTCATTTATTTTATTTTAGTTTATTTTTTATTTTTTATTTTATTATATTTTTAGGCTTAGGTTTATGTTTGGGTTTAGGTTTTAATTTAGGTTTTGATTTTATTTTAATTTTTTATTTTATTTAGGTTTAATTTTTTTATTTACTTTATATTTTGACTTTATTTAATTTAGGTTTAGGTTTTTGGGTTTTTAACATTTAGGGATTAGGGTTTAGGGTTTAGAGTTTAGGGTTTGGGGTTTAGGGTTTAGGGGTTAATGTTGTAGATTTTAGGGATTAGGGTTTAGGGTTTAGAGTTTTATGGTTTAGGATTTTGGATTTACGGTTGATGGTTACAAGTTTAAGGTTTAGGTTTTTTTTAAAATTTTTCTAATTTTTTTTCACTTTTTTAAATTAAGTATACTCGTAGGTTTAGGTTTATTTAGTTTATTTATTTAAATTTTTATTTATTTTAGTTTATTTTATTTTTTATTTCTTATTTAGGTTTATTTTTATTTTTATTTAGTTTAGTTTGTTTACTTTTGGTTTATTTATTTTAGTTTATTTTTTAGGTTTAGGTTTAGTTTTAGGTTTATTTTTTAGTTTAGTTTTATTTTTAATTTATTTCTTAGGTTTAGGTTTTATATTTTATTTTTAGCTTTAGGTTTAGGTTTTTAATTCATTTTTTTAGGTAAAGGTTTTAGGTTTTAATTTTAGGTATATTTTTAGGTGTTATTTTTTAGTTTAGGTTTTGGTTTATTTTTAGTCTATTTTATTTAATTTAGTTTTGGTTTAGGTTTAGGTTTAGTTTATTTTATGTTTAGGTTTAGGTTTTATTTATTTCAGTTTAGTTTATCTTTGTTTTGGTTTAGGTTTATTATTATTTTTCTAAGTTTAGGTTTTTCTTTAGTTTAGGGTTTAGGTTTTATTTTTTATATATTTTTAGGTTTTATTTTTAGGTTTAGGTTTTTATTTAGATTTTATTTTATTTTATTTTATTTTAGGTTTATTTTATTTTTTATTTTAGGTTTAGTTTTTAACTTATTTAAGTTTTTCTTTTATTTTTTAATTTAGTTCAGGTTTTTATTTATTTTATTTTAGTTTAGTTTTTATTTTTTTTTTATTTTTGTTTTAGGTCTAGGTTTTAGTTTATGTTTTTGATTTATTTTATATTTTTATTTTTTAATTAAGTTTATTTATTTATTTATTTTTTTTTATTTTATTTAGTTTAGGTTTAGGTTTTTAGCTTTTAGGGTTTAGGGTTTAGGTTTTAGGTTTTTATTTTAGGTTTTATTTTTTAGTTTAGGTTTAGGTTTATTTTTAGTTTATTTATTTTATTTAGTTTAGGGTTTAGGCTTAGTTTATATAAGGTTTAGGTTTAGATTTTATTTACTTTAGTTTAGTTTATTTTATTTTAGGTTAAAGTTTATTTTGTTTATTTTATTTTTATTTTAGGTTTAATTTTTATTTTTAGTTCAGGGTTTGGGTTTTATTTATTATTTATTTTTAGGTTTTATTTTTAGGTTTATTTTTTAGGATTAGGTTTTTTTTAGTTTTATTTTATTTTATTTTAGGTTTATTTTATTTTTATTTTACATTTAGTTTTATTTTATTTAGGATTTTTATTCTCTAGTTTATTTTATTTTTTTGGGTTTAGTTATGTTTTATTTA